>JANFOE010001301.1:0-220985 GCA_025667525.1 Glebionis coronaria | reverse complement strand
AAATAAAGATACAAATATAAGGTTTTACATAAAAAAATAATTCGTTGCGGTGCATTTTGAAGGTTTTTACATTGTTTTGTCTCCGAATGGGGGCAATTTGATTTTACAATGGGGTGCACCTTAATAAAATGGTCCTAAAAAGAAATTTACACTAAAATTGCATTTTATTTGACAAGTCATGGGGGGCACCCCCCCCCCCCCCCCCCCCCCCCCCACATACACACACACAGGGTTTCATTGTTTAACATGCTCATGGGAGTTATTCATTTTGTCTCTGGCCACCAAGTAGGTGAATTTGGTTTTGATGCATGCCTCTGCTTTACATTTACCTTCACCTTTTTAGGCTCTTTCTACTAGATAGTTATGACAAGATTTGGGGAGTAATTTTAACGCTATATTTCCATCTAAGCTTTACTAGAACTCAGTCTGAAACAAGAACTGTTTAATTATGTGCATGGGGCAACCAACGAGGACGTGGGTGTGGTTATCAAGAAACCTGTGTTTCAATTGCATCCAATCATAATAATGCCAGCGCTAGTAATAGAGTCACCACCATTTGAGCTAACAGGGTGAATATGAAACTGCATCCAATATTCTCACGACGACCTCTGTGATAAACAGCTAAACTTGTGAGTCGTTCATTTATTTACTAATGTTTTTCTTTTTCGTTTGTGGATAGTTCAGATGGAATACATGTCTAATTATCTTCTAGTTCAAAGTTTGAATTATACTTTGAAGTTGAGCAAACAAAAATAAAGATACAAATATAAGGTTTTACATAAAAAAATAATTCGTTGCGGTGCATTTTGAAGGTTTTTACATTGTTTTGTCTCCGAATGGGGGCAATTTGATTTTACAATGGGGTGCACCTTAATAAAATGGTCCTAAAAAGAAATTTACACTAAAATTGCATTTTATTTGACAAGTCATGGGGGGCACCCCCCCCCCCCCCCCCCCCCCCCCCCACATACACACACACGGGGTTTCATTGTTTAACATGCTCATGGGAGTTATTCATTTTGTCTCTGGCCACCAAGTAGGTGAATTTGGTTTTGATGCATGCCTCTGCTTTACATTTACCTTCACCTTTTTAGGCTCTTTCTACTAGATAGTTATGACAAGATTTGGGGAGTAATTTTAACGCTATATTTCCATCTAAGCTTTACTAGAACTCAGTCTGAAACAAGAACTGTTTAATTATGTGCATGGGGCAACCAACGAGGACGTGGGTGTGGTTATCAAGAAACCTGTGTTTCAATTGCATCCAATCATAATAATGCCAGCGCTAGTAATAGAGTCACCACCATTTGAGCTAACAGGGTGAATATGAAACTGCATCCAATATTCTCACGACGACCTCTGTGATAAACAGCTAAACTTGTGAGTCGTTCATTTATTTACTAATGTTTTTCTTTTTCGTTTGTGGATAGTTCAGATGGAATACATGTCTAATTATCTTCTAGTTCAAAGTTTGAATTATACTTTGAAGTTGAGCACCGTCCTTTATCAGCGAAGAAAACTGTGATTGTTGAATCTTATAATGAATCTGTTATCCCAGCGCTCACGTCGAAGTTTTTTGTTCATGCCATTAATCATCTATCTGTAATTGTGCCACGGCTTCCACCCACTTTAAACTTGTTTCATAGTAAGTATTATCATTACATGAGTATCTTGCGTACATCAATTTGGGTGTATTTATAGCACCAATAGAAGACGTGCACGGGAAAAAAGTGGCAACACTAAAGATCATCCTTGGTCAATATTAACAGATATTCTGAAGCAGATGAGCGATTTGAACTTGCATAGACTCGTCAGCAGGTTGGTCAGTGTTTTCTTGGATAATTTTTTTACAAGTATTATGCAATTGTGTTGTCAATTTTTTTTAGAAAAACATTCGAACTTTTGACCTGATCTTGACATAAGGTGATTATGTATGCTGGATGGGCCAATTAACACATCTTATGCTTAAATCGTTTTCTTTTTCTTTATTTTACGTAGTAATAACTTAATGTTGATTGTAACTCCATTTTGTTCCACTCGTTACTTAATATATGCATAATAGTAATTTTTTTTAGAAGAACTTTCGAACTTTTGACCTGATCTTGACATAAGGTGATTATGTATGCTGGATGGGCCAATTAACACATCTTATGCTTAAATCGTTTTCTTTTTCTTTATTTTACGTAGTAATAACTTAATGTTGATTGTAACTCCATTTTGTTCCACTCGTTACTTAATATATGCATAATAGTATGACTTTTGGTGATAAGATCGTTTTCAATAAGTGGTGTCCTTGAATGTCCTTTGTTACAAAAGCATGTGAAAGTAGCCAAAAGGCCATGTTACACTTGCTCTATTGGCTGCAATTTTCTTTCATTATGAGATAATAATTAGTCTTTATTAATAATCTAAGTTATTAAATGACAGATTATATATCGTCTTGTCAACATATGGTTGATGTGTCCATTTCATATATGGAAAATGGGATCATCCAAAATTTCTAATGTTGAAAATTTCATTTGGATAAATGAGTCAGGATGTTTGATGGAATTTGTTTCTGTTAGAATAATCTATATTATGTGACTTTTTACCATTTGCTATTATACGCTTTTATGTTAGCCTTAATGCATACTCTACCCTAACTACCAAATACCAAATGAGAGTTATTTTGTGGAAGTAACTACTGCAACATATAGATTCCAGGGGTGGTCTTTTCATGGTATCTTGTCAAATTAATGTTCTTTTATACGCCTTTTATGTTAGCCTTAATACGCTACCCTAACTACCAAATACCAAATGACAGTCATTTGATGGTATCTTGTGCCAAATCTCTCCATTGAATTATTGACATCACTCCTGGAATGGACTAATCCTAACACTATGACTTCATCATCAAGTAAGTTTACTTTGATGTTCTTCTTGTGATGTGATTACATGATATGGATTCTGTATATGTTAATTAATCTAACAGTTTCACCTTTTGATCGATATTATGATTATGTTCTTAAAAAATTTATCAGCAGTTAAACCTGAAGTCGACCATACAACCATGGTCCATATGGTTGCGGAAACGTGAAGTTTATCCTTCTTGAATCTCCTTGTGAATCATGATATATACTTGAAGCCTACTTAACAAATTAGGCACATACATTTGTTTCCTGCATGTAGAAGCATTTCCTGTAAATTGAACCCATACCAAAAATCAAGTTAAGGCAATAGAAGTCAAAGTCTAAGATTGGAACATGTATTATTATGGAACCAATACCAAATGTCATAGTCCAAAGCTGGAACTAATTAGGATGTAGAGGAAAAAGTGCCAAACATATTATCCTTAGTTTAGCTAATACCTTTCATTCCATTCCACTTTATGTACTTTTATTGCTACATGAGTTTTGGCTCCACCATATGAAGCCTAAGCACAACCTAATTTGCACCTTACTTGATAAGATATAATTTTAATAACTTCAAAATTTATAGAACATTTCTTTCTCAGTAGATGGTTTAAGTTACAAGGATGTCATAAGAAGATATTGACCTTCTTTGAGGGATATTTATCATAGGTTTTAACTTCTCAAGACAAACAGAGAAATAGTTATCTGTTTATTTATATCATCTGTTACTACAGACCGTTTTACCACCAAAATACATATACGCTAAAAACATATATAGATACATGCATATATACATTTGGATAACTTGATATATCCGTAGATACATGACTGCATTAAATATTACTCATTCCAAGTGTCTTGTTTATCACAAGTTCTCTTTTTTTTTAAATGTACATATATATATCCAAAATGAAGTGATAGGCATATAACATCCACAATATATTTTATCAAATGTAGTTTTTCAGTACATATTTTATAGAAGTAGAAACACAAGCACATAGATACACATTGAGACATTAATGGAAAGGGGTCCATGGTGTGATGGTGTCTTCAACTGAAGTAACAAGGTATGAAACAATGAACCCAGCCATACTTATACCATCACACCTTCTTAGAAAATCACCTTGTTCACCACCTGCTGCTGCCTGCATCTTCACATGCATTTGCTTCTTAAACTCCTGCTATAAAATCCCCTTTCACATAATCAGAACCACAATCACCACATCCTCATCCATCTCTTCATCAACACTTAACCACCACCCCACCCGCCACCACCTTTATCTAATAACCATACATATATAAAATATTACATAATGGGTCTTATAAGATCACTAAACAAACAAACACAAGCAATGGCCTTCAAAAGATTCTCAAATTATAAAGATAATGGCTACAAAGCAGACGCCCCAAAAGGACACTTTGTAGTGTACATTGGGGAAATGAGAAGTAGATACGTTCTACCCATATCATGGCTAAATCACAAGGGATTCCAAAGCTTGCTAAGACGGGCAGAAGAAGAGTTTGGCTTCACCCGTGATATGGGGTTAACCATTCCGTGTCATGAACAAGATTTTTTATCTCTCATTTCCATCATGGGATGAAATTACCAAATGACCAAACTGGACCTAGAACACAAGATTTTTCTATCCTTTTCTTAGCTCATCTCCGATCCATATGCCTTTTTTCTGACAATCGTTGTTACTCCTCAACATTTTTTCTATTTTTCTCATGTGGTGATCTTACACCCTTGGAAAAATATTGTGTCAACCAATTTTTTTTCATGTTTTCTCATGTATATTATTATATAATTAAGTTATTTCTTTCCTGCTATATGTATTAATTATTTATTGGTCACGAACAAATTTCTTTGGTTAACAATAATTGTAGTTTTGCCAATGTTTGTGGGTTCCTAACATTTGATAGATTTGCTAACTTGCTGAGTTCTCAAATCAAGTTGCTCTATACCTGCAGTTCCAGTAACGAAGTTTATATATGCCATCCTCTAAATGTGGCATACAACATACAAAAATTATTGTGTACCGTAAGTTCTATATGTTAACGTATACAAGACGAGTACCAAATTACACAGACCTAGCTTTTCAAGTAATCAACTTTATAAATATCATCCTTTAGAGCACAGGGAATCCATAAGCCATGGCTTGGTGCCATGGCACAAAAAGTGCTGCCACGTCAGCCTTTTTCCCACGGCACCAGTTTTTCCAACGGCACCAGTTTTCACTGGTAACCCTAAACCGTGGGAAAACTGGTGCCGTGGGAGTAAAAAGTGGTATAAAGGGTCCACATATACCCACTTTAATAATTAAAATTAAAAAAAAAAAAAAATTAGAAAACCCCATGGCGAGGGCTGGTGGGCATGGCGCAGGAGCCATGGCGCAGCACCACGGAGCCCTGCGCCTTGGGTTTTTGCTGCGTTATGGCCTTGGCGCCTAGCCATCATCAGCCAAGACTCCTCCTGCTTTTAATTGTGATGTACAACATACAAGTATGAGTGCATACTGTAGGTTCTATATGTTTTCGTATATACAAGACGAATAAGTTACAACCCTAGTCAATATATACAAAAGTATGATACACCTAAACAAAAAAGTAACCTGGTAGCCCAAATATGGATCAAGAGCTGTATCATGTGAAAGAACTAATGGACAACAGAAGAAGTAATCCTGACATACAGTTATTTAGTTAGTCAACGCATGGTTTTCAAATTGTTATTCCATATGATGGAATCTTTGCTAGAAAGTGGCAACATATCGATTCGAAAAAAGAGCTGTAATTGGCATTTCTGGTCTATCAGTCATCTTTGAATCTGATTTTAGACAAAACAATTGGTCTTAATCTTTAAATAGAACTAAAATTATGTTCTAATCTTTATAAAAAAAATAACTTTTTAAACCAGGTAATAATCTTTTCTTGTGGTCTTATATAAATAAATTTATTCAAGATGTTCTAATTTCTCATGTTTACCGGTTCGTAGAGCTCAACCAAGACAATCAAAGATCTTGAAGTCTGTGTCCCCATTGACTGGTTCATTATGCAATGTGTTCTCTATAAACACTTTTCTTAATAATACAATACAACCACGGGGTTTCATTGTTTAACATGCCCATGGAACTTATTCATTTTGTCTCGAAAGGAAGGCCACCGAGTAGGTGATCAATTTGGTTTTGATGCATGCCAGTGCTTTAATTTACATTTACCTTCACCTTTTTAGGCTCTTTCTACTAAATATTTATGAGAATATTTGGAGAGTAATTTTAATGGATTGCTTAGATATTTCCATCTAAGCTTTACTAGAACTCAATCTGGAACATGAACTGTTTATGTGCATGGGGCAACCAACGAGAACTTGGATGTAAGAAACATGTGTTTCAATTGCATCCAATCTTAATAATGCAGAGCTAGTGATAGAGTTGCCATCATTTGAGCTAACAGCACGTGAATGGGGTGAATATGAAAGTGCATCCAATATTCTCATGACAACGTCTGTGATACATTTATTTACTTTTGTTTTAATTTCCTATTCATTTGCATATAGGTCAGATCGATGGAATACATGTCTAATTATCTTCAGAGTTCACAGTTTGAAGTTATACTTTGAAATTGACCACAGTCCTTTATCAGCAAAGAAAACCGTGATTGTTGAATCCTATAATGAATCTGTTATCCCAGCCCTTCAGACCCACTTTGAACTTGTCACGGTAAGTATTATCATGTCATTAATCATCTATCTGTAATTGTGTCAGGCTTCCACCCACTTTGAAGTTGTCTCATGGTAAGTATTATCATTAATTGAGTGTCTTGTGTACATCAATTTGGGTGTCTTTATAGCACCAATAGAAGACGTGCACCGAAACAAAAGTGGAAACACTAAAGATCATCCTTGGTCAATATTTCAACAGATGGTCTGAGGCAGATGACATTTGAACTTGCAGAGGCTGCTAGTCAGCAGGTAGGTCAGTTATTTCTTGGATAATTTTTTACAAAGTATTATGTAATTGTGTCGTCAATTTCTTTTTGAAAACCTTTAGAACTTTGGGCTTGATCTTGACATCTTTTTGTTGCATTAGGTGCAAAGTGATTTTGTGAATATAAGGTGATTAGTATGCCGGATGGGTCAATTAACACATCTTATGATAAATCGTTTTATTTTTTCTTTATTTTACACACTAATAACTTAAGTTAGATTGTACCTCCATTTTGTTCCGCTCATTACTTGATATATGCATGGTAGTTGCTAAGTTTGAATCATAATAGTATGACTTTTGGTGATAAGATCGTTTTCAAGAAGTGGTGTCCTTGAATGTCCTTTGTGACAAAAGCATGTGAAAGTCATGTTACGCTTTGCTCTATTGGCTGCAATTTTCTTTCATTATGAGATAATAATAGTCTTAATTAATAATCTGAGTTATTAATTATATGGATGACTTGATGTCTCCGTTTCATATATGGAAAATGGGATCATCCCAAAATTTCTAATGTTGAATTTTTCATTTCGATAAGTAACTCAGGATGTTTGATGTAATTTGTTTCTGTTAGAATAATCCATATTATGTGGCTTTTTACCATTTGCTATTATACCCCTTTTATGTTAACCTTAATACGCTACCCTACCTACCAAATACCAAATCACAGTTATTTGATGGTATCTTGTGTGAAATCTCTCCATTGAATTATTGACATCACTACTAGAATGGACTAACCCTAACACTATGACTTCATCATCAACTCATCAAGTAAGTTTACTTTGATGTTCTTCTTGTGGTGTGATTACATGAGATTGATTTTGAATATGTTTTTTTTTTTTTTTTTGAACAGCTGATTCTGTATATGTTACTATCTAACACTTTCACCTTTAGATATTAAGATTATGTTCTTACAAAATTTATCAGCAGTTAAACCTGAAGTCGACCATACCACCATGCTCCATATGGTCGCCAAAACCTGAAGGTTATATCCTTCTTGAATCTCATGGTGAAGCATGATTCATGAAGCCTACTTAACAAATTAGGCACATACATTTGTTTCCTGCATGTAAAAGCATATGTATAGTATGCAATTCCTGTTATCCTGTAAACTGAACCCATACCAAAAATCAAGTTAAGGCAATAAAATTCAAAGTCTAAGATTGGAAAATGTATAATTATGGAACCGAATACCAAATGTCACACTACAACAAAATGTGGGTTTAGGGTCGAAAATTTCGACCCTAAATACAAAGGGATTCCGACCCTATAATATTTAGGGTCGAAATATTCGACCCTAAGTGCTCGACCCTAACTTTTTGACCCTAAAAAACTAGGGTCGAAATACCCTTTGTAATTTAGGGTCGAAAAATTGGGGCCCACCACTTTTCAGCAAACATTTTGACCAAAATTTTCGACCCTAAATAATATCCACGTGTAATTTAAAAATCATTGTGAAAAGTTTTTTTTTTTTTTTTTTTATTAAATTAGGGTCGAAATAAGATTCAAATTTAGGGTCGAAATTTTCGACCCTAATTAATATCCACGTGTAAATTTTAAAAAGTTTGTGAAAACGTTTTTTTTTCTTTTAATTTAATAAATTAGGGTCGAAAAATTTTTCAAGTTTAGGGTCGAAAATTTCGACCCTAAACATTTTATATTATTTTTTTTCCAGAAATCATGCGTGCAGGATAGATTTAGGGTCGAAACCTAGGGTCGAAATTTTCGACCCTAAGACTTAGGGTCGAAAATTTCGACCCTAGCTATAATTTAGGGTCGAAATTTCGACCCTACCTATATGGTTAGGGTCGAAATTTCGACCCTAAATGGTTTCTGGGCAAAAAAAAACTGCATTTTGCAGGTTTTTTCCAGATTTTTTCCGGCATTTTTTCCGGAAAAAAATCTATATTTCAACAAATCCACAATATTACAAATCACTAAACAGTACAATACTAATAATTTACAATACGTTAAATAGCCAAAACGTTAGAATACATTTCACCAAATCCTTATTTCACAAATGTAACAAGTTTAAAATTATTACACATCACAATAAATCCATGTTTCACAATTTAACAAGTCTTAATTTATTACACAAAATAAAAAGTCTAAAACCAACAACAACTCCTAATCTGAATAGTCCCCGCCGGCTTGATCATTATCACCCGAATCATCCCCCTCATCAGCATCCGAGTTAATTAGCTCATTATCGGACATGTTGTTGGCATTCTCAAGATCTCGAGCCAACTCGTCGACGGTCCGAGTATCATTTTGATGAGGATTTAGGCTGTGGGTAAGTTGTGGATAGAATTTAGGGTAAAAAATTAGGGTCGAAAATTTCGACCCTAATTTTTAGGGTCGAAATTTTCGATCCTAATTTTCGACCCTAAATAAAAACCGCGAATTTTTTAATTTTGGTGTAGAATTTTAAAATTTTCGTGAAATTTTTTGAAAATAAAAAGTTTTAGTGCCAAATTTAGGGTCGAAATTTCGACCCTAAATTTCGAAACTATAATAGTTTTATATTTAAAATGTTTTAAAAAAATAAATAAATAGAGTTTTTAATTACTAAATTATTTTATTTATGTAAATTTATTTTATAAATTACAATAATTACGTTTTAAAATAGTAAATTTCGAAACGAGAATAATTTAATTTTAAAATATTTTAAAACATTAATAAATAGAGTTTATAATTACTAAATTATTTATACAAAATATTAAAAAATTATTTGTTTATATAAAAAATTAATAAGTATCACCAATATATTTTATTTATGTAAATTTATTTTATAAATTACAATAATTACGTTTTAAAATAGTAAATTTCGAAACAAGAATAATTTTAATTTTAAAATGTTTTAAAACATTAATAAATAGAGTTTATAATTACTAAATTATTTATATAAAATATTAAAAAATTATTTTGTTTATATAAAAATATAATAAGTATCACTAATATATTTTATTTATGTAAATTTATTTTATAAATTACAATAATTACGTTTTAAAATAGTAAATTTCGAAACGAGAATAATTTTAATTTTAAAATGTTTTAAAACATTAATAAATAGAGTTTATAATTACTAAATTATTTACATGATATGAGCCAATACGGTATCGTATTACATGATATGAGTCAATAGGGTATCGTATTACATGATATGAGCCAATATGGTATCGTATTACATGATATGAGTCAATATGGTATCGTATTACATGATATGAGTCAATATGGTATCGTATTACATGATACGAGTCAATAGGGGATCGTATTACATGATATGAGCCAATAGGGGATCGTATTACATGATATGAGCCAATATGGTATCGTATTACATGATATGAGTCAATATGGTATCGTATTACATGATATGAGTCAATATGGTATCGTATTACATGATACGAGTCAATAGGGGATCGTATTACATGATATGAGCCAATAGGAGATCGTATTGCATGATATGAGTCAATATGGTATCGTATTACATGATACGAGTCAATATGGTATCGTATTACATGATACGAGTCAGTAGGGGATCGTATTACATGATATGAGCCAATAGGGGATCGTATTACATGATATGAGCCAATAGGGGATCGTATTACATGATATGAGTCAATATGGTATCGTATTACATGATATGAGTCAATATGGTATCGTATTACATGATACGAGTCAACAGGGGATCGTATTACATGATATGAGCCAATAGGGGATCGTATTACATGATATGAGCCAATATGGTATCGTATTACATGATATGAGTCAATATGGTATCGTATTACATGATATGAGTCAATAGGGGATCGTATTACATGATACGAGTCAATAGGGGATCGTATTACATGATATGAGCCAATAGAGGATCGTATTACATGATATGAGCCAATATGGTATCGTATTACATGATATGAGCCAATACGGTATCGTATTACATGATATGAGTCAATATGGTATCGTATTACATGATACGAGTCAATAGGGGATCGTATTACATGATATGAGTCAATAGGGGCTCGTATTACATGATATGAGCCAATATGGTATCGTATTACATGATATGAGTCAATATGGTATCGTATTACATGATATGAGCCAATATGGTATCGTATTATATGATATGAGTCAATAGGGTATCGTATTACATGATACGAGTCAATAGGGGATCGTATTACATGATATGAGCCAATATGGTATCGTATTACATGATACGAGTCAATAGGGGATCGTATTACATGATATGAGCCAATATGGTATCGTATTACATGATATGAGTCAATAGGGTATCGTATTACATGATACGAGTCAATAAGGGATCGTATTGCATGATATGAGTCAATATGGTATCGTATTACATGATACGAGTCAATAGGGGATCGTATTACATGATATGAGACCTTATCATCACAACCACCAGCATTGGAGGGAAAACATTGGAGGGAAAACATTGGAGGGAAAACATTGGAGGGAAAATGTTAACAATTTCCCTCACTTTTTTAGCATAAAAAGAGAACAACACACACTCCTTATCATCACAACCACCAGCAGATCACACACACTTATCATCATAAACAAATTGTTATTATGTACATGTTGAAGCATGAAGCTTTTCCGTGCAGGTGTGGACATGGAGATGTAGTTCTTCGAGAATCGTGGACAACTGAAAACTTTGGTAGACTGTACTATGCTTGTCCACGTTCACGGGTTCAACCTCCAGTTTCATATGGATGCAAAATTTTTTTGTGGAAAGACGAACGCGTCCAACTACTAATCAATTCTCTTGGAGGTTCAATGAGCTTTTCTCCTC
This sequence comes from Glebionis coronaria, assembly GCA_025667525.1. Classification (NCBI taxonomy): domain Eukaryota; kingdom Viridiplantae; phylum Streptophyta; class Magnoliopsida; order Asterales; family Asteraceae; genus Glebionis; species Glebionis coronaria. Next base: position 209,304 of record JANFOE010001301.1, on the reverse strand, counting down.
TAAGCTCTTCTTCAAGACCTTCAACGAGCTTTTCGACTCCAAGCTCTTCTCCTAGACCTTAAACGATTCCAGTTTCTTCTCCAAGCTCTTCAGCGTGTGCAAACTGTGTGCGCTTGAATGGAATGATAATGGTACTTGAGCGTACGATAGAGTTGTACCGCAACTCCGATAGGCACACATTGGATTCAGCTGCACTACTTCACGACCTTTATGATGACATGGGGAACCTTAGTTTGAACTAGTTTGTGATGTGTTTTTTTCCGTGTTTACGAGTCTAATATCGTTGTAATATCAATGTTTAATTAAGCGCGTGTTTAAGTGTCCGTGACGAATAAAATTATGTTTAGGAGTGTTTGGTTCTGTGATTAATTAGTATTCTAGCTTGAATCATTGTGAGAATTTAGTTTGTTTGAGTCACAAACTTTAGTTTAAGTCTGTTGTGTTAGGTTTTGCAGTCAAAAGTTCAGTCAAAAGCATTTTACTTCAATCAAATTTTGCTCAAACTCATAAATAAAGGAGCCTTTTTTATTCATACAAACATACAAGTACATTTCAAACACAAAAACCATAAAAGATGCAGAAGCATCATTATACACAACAACATGTGTTAGTATGGTTTTTATTCTATATGAACAACAATTATTAATTAGATTAAAAGAGACACAGTCTTAACGAATTCCTTCATCAAACTTTGCTCAAACTCATAAATAAAGGCTCCTTCTAAGCATTTACGAATGCTTATTTATTGATCCTTCATTTTCTTAACGAATTCCTCCTTCTCAGTCATTCTTGCTGCTGTATCTTTAATTAAACCTTCCAACCGACTTGAGGTTTTCTTATCCTTCTTTTAAGTATCTTTCAATACTTTAGCGCATTTCTTTAAGATATATATATATCTCCAGCACGTTCTAATTCCTGGATAAACTGTTGTCTTTCTTCAACAGCTTCATCTAAAACCCCATGTAAACGTTCAAGTTTCAGACCAAAACGTTTGTCCGCTTCGGCAGATTGTTCAAAATATGCTACCATTCGATCAGTCCAATTATCTGAACCAGCAACTTCTTTTAATTCTTCTAACCTTCCTAACCAGGCCATTATTGTTGTTTTTTTTAATATTGGAAAACTGAGATGAGTGATAATTGGAGGCAAACTACAAACCATTAAATAGCAAAACAACTACCCAATATGGATGGCACACATACATCTATTATCATCTTCCTGTTCACAATGGGTACATAACGAAAGCACTAAAACTGTACCATCAATAGTGGGACTAATGAAAGCACTAAAACAATGGGTACAGTCATTTGTAGTCTAGTTGGTTTTTCATAGTGGTAACCAGCTTGATCTTTCTGGATTTGTGGTGTAATTGATGAACTTGTTATGTTCTTGTAGTTGCTAAGATATTTGCACAGCTTTAGTTCTGCTTAGACTTAATTATTTTTAGCTATTACTGCATTATCTAAATATATACATATATTAATATTTTAAAAGCATTAACACTTAAAAAAAAAAAAATTTAAAATATATTTAATAATTTAGGGTCGAAATTTCTACCCTAAATATAAACCGCGAATTTTTTAAATTTTTCGTGAAAAATTTCCGTGTGAAATTTTAAATTTTTCGTGAAAAATTTTTAAAATTTTAAATTTAGGGTCGAAAATTCGACCCTAAAGTTTTAAATATTAAAAATAATTTTTTTTAAAATTATTTTTAGTTATTACAAATATAATATATAATACATAAATTAAAATTATTTTAAATTTTATATTTAGGGTCGAAATTTCGACCCTAAATTATTAAATTTAAAATTTAATTCTTTTAAAATTGTTTTTAATTATTAAAAATAAATTATATAATAAATAAATTAAAATTATTTAAAACTTTTAATTTAGGGTCAAAATTTCGACCCTAAATTTAGTGGGTCCCACCTGCTTTTTGACCAGCCTTTTTTGAGCTCTTTTGGGTTGAAAATGTGTGGGCCCCCACCTTAATTTAGGGTCGAAAATTTCGACCCTAAATTTCGTCCGACCCTAAACATTAATTTTGTTGTAGTGTCATAGTCCAAAGCTTGGGATGTAGAGGAAAAAGTGCCAAACATATTATCCTTGGATTAGCTAATACCTTACATTCCATTCCACTTTATGTACTTCTATTGCTACATGAGTTTTGGCTCCACCATATGAAGCCTAAGCACAACCTAATTTGCACCTTACTTGACAAGATAAAAAAAAATTCTTTTTGTTCACATATCAATAACTTTATTTTTTTCAAAAAACATTTCTTTCTAATTAAGTAGATGGTTTATATATATATATATATATATATATATATATATATATATATATATATATATATATATATATATATATATATATATCGTTTGTGCTGATCTACAGCTTATAGCTTATGCAAGTTTTATTGATCTTTAAGGGATATTCATTATTCGTTTTAACTTCGTTACAAGACAAACAGAAAAATAGTTAACTTTTTATTTATATAGATGCATATATACATTTGGATAACTTGATATAATCCATATACACTGCATTAAATATTACTCATTCTATGTGTTGTTGATCACAAGTTCTCTTCTCCTCTCTTTTTAAAATGAGCATCTCTATCCAAAATGAAGCGATAGGAATATAACATCCACAACATATTTTATCATAAGACTGGAATGATCAATACTTGTTTATTGCTATCAAATGTAGTTATTCAGTACATATTTTATAGAACTAGAAACACAAGCACATAGATACACATTGAGACATAAATGGAAAGGGGTCCATTGTGTGTTGGTGTCTTCATTGAGGTAACAATGTAGGGTTAGGCCAATGGCTTATGAACCCATACCTATACAATAACACCTTCTTAGAAAACCACCTTGTTCACCACCTCCCTACATCTTCACATGCATTTGCTTCTTCAGCTCCCTTATATAAATCCCATTTTGAATAATCAAAGTCACCACCTCCACTGCATCCATCTCTTCTCCAAGACTTCACCACCACCGCCACCTTTTTTTTAATAAACCATACATACATAAACTAATACATAATGGGTCTTAGAAGATCACTAAGCAAGCAAACACAACCAATGGCCTTCAAAAAATTCTCAAATTTTAGTGATAACGGCTGCAAAACAGACGTCCCAAAAGGACATTTTGTAGTGTACATTGGAGAAATGAGAAGTAGATACGTTTTACCCATGTCATGGCTACAGCACAAGGGATTCCAAAGCTTGCTAAGACGTGCGGAAGAAGAGTTTGGGTTCAAACATGATATGGGGTTAACCATTCCTTGTCATGAAAAAGATTTTTTATCTCTCATCTCCATCATGGGATGAAATTTCAGTACAAAACCGGATCGTGAAGAGAAGCTTTTTTCTTAATTTTTTTCCCACTCATCTTCATTTTCTGAAGATCGTTGTAAATCCTCAACACTTTTTTGTATTTTTCTCATGTGGTGATCTACACCCTTGGAAAAATATTGTGCGAATTCATTCTTTTAAATATTTTCCCATGTATAATATTATATAATTAAGAAATTTTTTCTGGCTAACTGTATAAAAAGCTTGCTGCTCAAGTTGTTAAAGATATGTTAATTTGCTTAGCTCTCAAATCAAGTTGCTCTATCCGACAATGTTTCATAGGATAACTGCATCAAGTCTATACCGTCATATCCTCTAATGATCTCAACATACAAAAAAGAGCATGTGACTGGGTTCTTATATTTCTCATATACAAGATGCAACACACTTAAAACTGTAGTATAGATATTTACATCTTTAGGATAAAACTAGCTAAAACTACGAAAAACCATCTGAATGCCAAATGTACCAAGATAGTTGTTGTATCATGTAAAAGATCGAGCCACAGAAGAGAAGCTAACTAATCCCGAAATAAGACCTACAAACAAGGCATTATTATAGGTTGTGGGTTCGCCTTGCATCGAGTTATTTCGCTCGTCAATGTATGTATCATTAAGGAACGGTCCACCCACAACTGCTCCAATCGCTACATTAGGATTAGGTTTCGTGGAGTTAAGCCACATGAACCCGTCTTTGCAACTTGTATTTGCATCAATCGGTATTGAGGCACCACGATGGTGCACATATTGAGGGTAGTTGCGCCCAAAGCCAACTAGGTAGCTCATGTTCATTGGGTTATTTCCCAGCACATAATCCGCCTATAATATGAAATACGTTATGTTTATGTTATATGATAATCAAAGGTAAATTATGAAACAATGTATATATAGTACCTGTGAAATAGCAAACTCACGAAGATTTATTGGCTCAAATAATTTCCCATTGCAATATATGTATGGTGTGTTGGATGTAAACATGTAGTCGCTAAAAACCACCGCCAGGAATGAAGTGGCAATGGAGTATTGTAACGTATCCCACTCATTAATCCATATCAGCCCACCTACAGTTCACCATCAAAATAATTTTCCAAATTTATCATATTATACCCGTTATTACAATTTCTATCTTTGATAATGTACCATTAGTTTCCTGGCTCGTGACCGGTGGCAATAAAGTCACGCACATAAGAGCCTCAGCAGTTCTTCGATACATTTGGAGGTTCATATTTTCTATAATGGACATCTCTTTTTTAATACCAAAAAAATTCACCCTGGATAATAACACCTAGTAGGAAATCAGATACATAAGGTACCCATACTTGAAAGAAGTTCTGTATGTTTAAGCATGAAAGACAAACCATACCTGGGTCCCGGCCAACTTATTGTCCCAAGAAAACCATGTGGGGTTACCCCAATTGGCGAACATGTTTCCATGCAGTACGGTGACGTAGCTGATGTAGTATCTGTCTTGGGTGGCATGATATAGCCACGCTGCCGCCCACAATAGTTCGTCGACAAATCCTGAGGAATTGTAGTAGTCTTGTATTGATGGAATGCTTTTAGTGTACATCCCTGGATAACTGTTAGCGAAATTGAACAATGTTTGGGCATGATCGAGTAGTAACTTGGAGTAATGGGGGTCTTTGTTCTTAAAAACTATAGAGGCTGCTGCCATTGCTGCTGCAGTCTCGGCTGCAACGTCTGAGCCTGGATGTGTGGTGTTGACTTGGATGGTTGGTCTTTTTTCTGCTGTGGTTTCGGGCCTTTCCCAGCATTTGTGGTCAATGTCTGGATCACCAACCTGATAAATCCACCAGGAACTAAGTTCAGAGTTCAGGGATTGGCCGTGTTTGGCAGTGCATCTTAAATGTGTTGTAATAATAATAATAAGATAATCGAGTGTTTGACAATGAATAACTAGCAAGGTTGGATCAAGTCGTTAACACCCTTGCCTCTGGAGACAGAGGTGAAGGGTTTGGTCCTCACTCCTTGCAAAGATCCTTTTCTATCTTTAATAGAACCGGAAACACCCTCTCTACCCCATACACTATGGAAGACAGTATTGGGACTCATAATGCGTGAAAAACGATATTGGGAGTTACTTTTAGTGTTTGACAATGAGGTTATAAATTTGGTCATAAAATGACCCCTAAATAATTGTATAGCCAGAATCAGTTTTGTTATACTTCTATACTAATTTACTCACTACTAACTATTTGACTCATAAATTGCCACATAATCAGTCCCAATTGAACACTAACACTAGACACTGATTATTTTATGTTTGTACCACAATATGCGTAAGAATTTGATAGCTAACCACGCAAAATAGCAACCTATTATAGTATGCTGTTATAACAGGTAAAAGACTGAAAGTAAATTGTTATATTTTTCATAATGATTTAAGTACATGGTATGGATTGTTAGAAGTAGAGTGATTTTACATTTTTATAGAAGTTACAAACAAATTAGCTAACCTGAATGTAGAGTACATTATCCGAAGGATGGGCATTGATGAGATAATCAGTAATCCATTTCAATGCTTCTTGAGCATGCTTAAGCTCTTTAACTTCATCCATATGATGACCATATTCTAGGATTGACCATGCTAGAACAGTGGCTGTGAAAGCCATCGGTAAACCAAATTTCATAAGGTCTCCGGCGTCATACAGTCCTTTAGATAAATCTACGTTCTCATCTTTTCCATCCTCTAGCCCTGAATCCCCTCTCCATTTAATCAGATTGTTCTCCAATCTTCCAGCTGCATTTTCAATTAAATTATAGCAACAAATGCAATACAATCACATAGGTTGTGTTCTCGGGTTTTATTTAAAAAGGAACGTTCTAATGTATCATGTGTGCCGTGTGTTATGGAGTTTTTTCTATTAGAAATGTTTATAAACTACAGTTCAATAAACTACTTGTATGAAAATTAGATCAATATAGACCTTCAAATTCTTTTCGTGTATCTTTAACTTATCAAACATGAACTAGTCCGATGTAATTTATTTAGTATCATTTATGTCTATGCAACTCGAGAACAAAAAAAATCAATAAAAAAACTAAATTTGAGATTGTAATTACATTTTTGAACATCAAAGAATTGTGTAGAAATGCCAAGAGCGTCACTATATTTCTGTGTAACGCCTTTGGAGGGTCTTCTAACATGAAGAACCTTGCTGTGGAGCTCATGAAATGATCTCCATATAGTGTTAGACGCCGCTCCAACAACTAGAACAGCAATCACAGCCACGAAACACCACCAATGCCAGTCGCTAGAATCATCTATCGATTTCTTTTTAGCTTCCATCACATATAAATGATATCTCGGTTCAGTTGTTCAATTGTTAATTTCTAGGGGTTCAGTCGCCGGCTAGTTGTGCTTTATGTGAATTGAGACAGTGAGGAAAATTCGAAACATGGGAAACGGCTTGTTTTTGGTTTAGGATGTGTCTCAAAAAAACGAATCCAACAAAATCCTTCGTGTAAAATTCGAATGCTAAAAATTGAAACATAAAGACAAAAGTGTTCAAACATGTTATATATATTTTTTAGAGTAGTGATAAATTGTAGTGAACTAGAAAGCCAATGTTGGGATAAAATGACAAGTGTATAAGATAGATTCTATAGTGAAAATCAACAAACGCATCATCTTGTAGCTATCTGAAGAATAATTGATCATCATCCATTGAGAATGATTCCATAAATGTATGTGTGTGCCACATGAACATATTGCATGTCTCCTAGTGTTTGTCTAACTATTTGTTTGGTTGGTTTTGATTATAAAAATTAGACTCATCATGTATCTTCTATAGTTAACAAACAGATTAGAGTTTTATATAAGAATGACAGTTAACTTTTCTTTTTCTTTTTTTTTTTGGTAATCATGGTTTTTCACATGTTAACTGATTAAGTTACGGGGTTTGAACGTATCATCATATACACTCAAATCAGATTAAGCCTTTCTTTTTAAGGTGTTGGTGTGATAATTCCAAAGTTATTTGCACATAAAAAGAATTGAACTTGAGACCAACCGCATCATCTGTCCAAAAATAAATCAATTGTTAAGATTAAAAGAATTTTAATATTTCACCTATCTCTTCTATCTACGGCTTATAATGGGTCTATGCACTTTTTCTAAACATTTATTTTATGAAGTATAAGAATTTTTCCCATGTTTCTATCTTTATCATTTGACAATTCACACATTATAAGTAAATGCAAAATCATATTTTCATGTTTAAAACTTGAAGAGTTTGACATAATGCAGCATATTTAAAATTTTTTAAATATAAAACCCTAATTTCATTCCTATATAAACCACCATCAAATATAAACACGCTCCTCTCCGTAACCTAACACACACACCATAAATCCTTTCTACCGCCGCTATTAACCTAGCCGCCGCCATCCTCCACTACCGTCCCTACAAACAAATCCACCTCTCCTTAAACAAGACACCTACAACCATCGCTACCGTCTTCGCTGTTTGCCGAGATCATTACAGTCTTATGGTTCTGTAGTTAATTTTCAGTGAGCTAGGTGGACACGGTTGGCTTTGGTTGTTCTGGTGGTTTTAGTTGATTTTGGTGGTTTTGTGTGTCTTTGTTATGTATGTGAAAGAGTGGTGGTGGCTTCAATAGATCTTTATATATTTTAAGATATGGTGTTTATGTGTTTCAATGATATCATATTTTCCAAATTAGCGACACATAATTAACGTGAATAATTGTCATACTATTGATAAAAAAGATCAATATTTCAATAGCTTAAATTGTTCTTATTCAAAAGGCAAATCGGTTTCATTTTTTTTTAAATTCAAACACTGGATTCATTTGGATAATTTTGACATAACTTGATTTTCTTTCTGTCATCATTATTTGTGTTGTCAACAGGAACTTTATTAGATTTTAGTAATCACCTTGAATTGGCGAGATGTATATTCCATGATATATATAATGATACAACTAGTAACAAACTTCCTATAATCAAGAATATGCAAATCATATCCCGTAAGTTAGTCCTATAATCAAGAATATACAAAATCTCATAATATTATTTTCTATAACCCTCTCGCAAGCGAAGAGGGGGGAGAACCAATACGAAGCTTGGACCGAAATTCTTCAAACAGTGGGCGTGGTAGACTCTTCGTGAAAATGTCTCCTAGCTGTAAATGAGTAGAGACATACTTAGTGTAAAGTTTCCCTAAAATAACAAACTCACGAACGAAGTGGTAGTTGATGTTAATATGTTTTGCCTGCTTATGGGAGATCGGGTTTTGGCTTAAAAACAAGGCGCTATGATTGTCCCATAAAAGCGTGGGACGACCAGTAGGCAAAACATGAATTTCTCAAAGCAAATGAGTGATCCAAACTATTTCAGAAGCAGTGTTGACCAATGACCGGTATTCTGATTCGCAACTAGAACACGATACAGTAGGTTGTTTCTTTGCACTCCACAAGACAAGGTTTCCACCAAGAAAAATGGAGTAACCATAGGTGGATCGTCTGGTTTAATACACCGAGCCCAATCGGCATTACAATAGCTAACAATGGTTGGTAAAGGAGCATGTAAAAAGGAGAGGCCATAAGAAATGGTGCCTTTCACATAATGTAAGATCCGTTTGACAGCTTGAAAATGATCGTGCATTGGAGCATGTAGGGATTGATTCGCCTGATTAACCGCATATGAAAGAACGAGTCGTGTAATGGTGAGATACTAAAAGGCTCCTACGAGAGATCGATATAGAGTTGGATTCGTAAAGGGAGTGCCTTGACTTATAAAATAGGCGGATGTGGAAAGTAGTGTTGCATCATGTTTGGCATCCAATAAGTGAGCTCGAGTAAGGATATCATAGGCATATTTTGATTGTCTGAGAAATGTACTTGAGTTATGAAATAAGACTTAAAGACAAAGAAAATAGTTAAGTCTACCAAGATCAGTAAAGAGGAACCCTTTATTTAGTTGAGTGATGAAGTCTCGAAGAATAGTACCATATTTCCTTGTTATGATAATGTCATCTACGTACACCAATAAGTAAAGGATGTTGGAATCCTTTTTTAACACAAACAGAGGTGTCGGCTCGGCTACAATAAAATCTAATGCTAGCGAGAAACGAGCTAAACGTTGAAACCAAGCTCGATGCACTTGTTTAAGGCCATATAGTGATTTCTATGATTAGGTAATCGAGGATCAACGAAGCCCGGTGGTGGTTCCATGTAAACAATGTCAGAAAGTTGACCATTCAAGAAAGCATTTTTTTACATCTAGTTGATGAAGATGCCACTTATTTAGCACAGAAATAGTAAGGATAATTTGAACCGTAGATGGCTTTATAACGAGACTAAAGTTCGTAGAGTAATCCAAACCTGAGACTTGAGTGCAACCTTTGTCGACGATTCGGGCCTTAAATCTATCGATGGTACCATCGGCATGGAATTTGGTAAAAAATACCCACTTTGAATCAACCACATTCGAGTTAGTAGGAGGAGGCACGAGATCCCAAGTGGAATTGAATTTCAAAGAATTCATCTCATCATGCTTGGCTGCAAACTATTTTGGATCTCGAGCAGCCATTTAAATCCCTTTGGTTCCTTAGACACAAAGAGATCATGGTGTAGGGACGATGAGGATACATGAGTAAGATCAGAAATGGGACGAGGTTTAAAGGTGCCAACCTTAGAGTGAGTTACTATTGGAGGGGATGATGTGGAGGTGGGTGGAGGGGAAAGGGTGAAGTTGGTGTGGGTTGATCATTAAGTGATTGGGAGTTATGCACAGAAGGTGGTGGAGATGCCTCATGACATAAATCACATGGAGAAACCAGAGCCGTGGTGGACTCATGGGAGTGGGCGTTTGCTCAGGCGAAGAGATAGGCATGGGATAGTCATCACAATAAGTTGATAGTAGGAGTGTGGCTGATTAGGATGAAGGCATGTTACCAGCGAATGGAAATATTGTTTCATCAAATTGAGCATGACGAATAGTATAAAATCGCATTGTATACAAATTAATACACCGACATCCTATGTATTGAGTGCTATAGCAAATGAAAACACATGTAGCACTCCGTGGAGCCAATTTATGAGAGGAGTAATCCCAAAGATACGGGACGATACAACTTTCAAATACACAAAAATACCCATAGTTAGGCTTGGAAGAAAATAAAAGTTCATATGGTGACTTGTTTTCAAAAAGCTTCGTTGGCAGGCGATTGATGATGTAGGTGGCTGAGTTGAATGCATGTGTTCATAGATTATTCGGAACATGTGCACTGAACATCATAGCTAATCCAATTTTTGTAATATGACGGTGCTTGCGTTCTATCGACCATTTTGTTACTGTATGTGAGGACAAGAAAACCGATGATGTGCACCAGGGCCGGATATTGGCAAGTGCGGGAGGTGCAACCGCACAGGGCCTCCATTTCTTAGGGGCCTCTGAATTCTAGAACTTCAGCATAACTATACGATACCTTTGAAGGATGTTGTTGTGTTAACAGATCTCTTATACAAAATGGTAAATATTGTTAGTTAAAGAACAGGAAAAAAAAGTTTTAGCATCACCTTCATTGGAGAAAAGCATCAACTTTAATGGAGTAAAAATACGTTTTGCTGAAGAAGATAACTATAAGTTTTTATGTGTGGGCCTTTTAAATTTTCATTTGTTTCTTATCTTATTAATAAGTGTCTAATATCACCTTTTGCATTTATAACTTACAGTATTAATCCATCAGTTTCCACCATAAAGTTTAAACGATACTGTATAACTTTATATTAACGAGAAGTTTATATTTCTAGTTTTTTCACAAAATAAATATTAGTAGGTATAGTACTTTAAAAAAATGATGTACAACAATACCTATACTTTATAAAAATGATGTGCAATACTACTTAGGAGAGGAATTTATATTTAACAAATTGTCGGTTAATCGATACCGAAAACAAAGCATAACTATGTCATTCTTCGCTAATTGTATGAAAATCTCGACTTTTAAAATTAAAGGGCCTATTTTTAAATTACGGCACAGGGCCTCCAAATTCAACGAGACGGCCCTGATGTGCACCATTCTTAGATAAGAGAATGCTAATCCGATTGTTTGTGAATTATGTTCCACCATGTGACTAAAAAACTTTAATGTTGCATAAGAATTGTGTTTGAACGAAAGCAACAAATGCGTCAAGAACATTGTAAAAGTCTGACTTAGCCTTCAAAGTTTAAAACTAAGTAAATCGAGAAGAATCATCAATAAAGATAGCGTAGTAATGAAAGCCATCTATAGACTTAACAGGAGATGGTCCCCTAAATCACAATGAATTAAATCCAACACACGCACTGAACGTTTTAAATTTATATCAAAAGTCAAATGTTTGCTCTTCGACAATTGGCAAGAAGAACATACACGTGGGTCCGGTAAAACTGAAGTAACAGATAAACAACCCAGTTTATTCAAAACAGAAACAATGTCATATGACACATATCCTAACCGGGTATGTCATAATTCAAATGAAACTTTTAAACGGCAGGAAGAAAGTTTAGCCCAGAAAGCTTGTTGGCCTTGCTCTAGAACATACCGACCATTTCTATGTCTACCTTGTGTGAGTGTCTCCTTTGAGCGACGATACTGAATAAAAAACAAAGGGTTAGAAAATAAAACATCAACTTGATTGTCTTGTGTTAGCCGACTAACAGATGGGAGGTAGTTTAGGAATCACAAGAACATCAAGTAAAGATATGTTAGGATAAATGTAAGCCCTGCCAATACGTGAGATAGGAGCACTTTCACCATTACCAAAAAATACATTTTCATTACCAGAGTATGAAGTAGATGTATCAAGATGAGCATGATGAAAAGATGTCATATGTACCGATTCCCCGGTGTCAACAAACTAATTTAGAGAAGACGTATGGCACTGAGATTGAAAAGCTGTGGCAAGGTTTACATCAAGAGAAGAAGGTTGGAGAGCAAACTTATACAAATCGGGACGTTGATTTGAATAATGACCATCTGTCCAACATAGCTGGCAATGAGGAGGACGTTTGATACCACGACCCTTTCCTCGATTAGAACCACCGCGAGTATAGTTTCGTTCACTAGCAGGCGCGATGTTTGACCCACGAGAAGAGGTGACATTGAAGACAACTAGATAAACTGTAGAGTCACTTATAGATTGGAGAAACATCTTGTGACTCTCAGCCTGCGGGAGAAGATCACGAATCTTTGGCCTCGGTGTAACTAAACGTTGAGCCGTTGAGAATATTTCAAAAGAAGAACCAAGACCACATAAAAACTAATGAGATTTGTCATTATCATCAAGAGGGTGCCCAATAGCAGTAAGTTGGTCATAAATGCTCTTAAATTTTTGAGCATACTCAGCAATAGTTGAAAACCCTTTCTTTAAATGCCGGAGAGAATCTCGTAAAGTATGTGTACGTTCAAGAGAATCATGACGGTATGTGGATTCAAGTGCAGTCCATACAACATGAGAGGTGCAGTGGCTAAGTGTCTCAGCCATGGCTTCCTCGGATAATGAGGACTGTATGAGAATTAAGGCGCGTTGATCAACAGCAACCCATTTGGAGAGGTTGTTTGATCAATAACAATGGTGGATTCTGGTGCGGGAATTGAGCCATCAACATAGCGAGTAAGTTTTTTATAAGCTAAAACGGGGACCATTTGTTTGTGCTATTAGGAGATAATTGGTAGAGGAGAGTTTGATTGTGAGCATATGAAGGATCGTTGCTAGGGAAGGAGGAACTTCGACTGAGTCGCCTGCCATGCTGATGGAGAAGAAAAGATACAACGGCCATGAACTAGGCTGATACCATATTAGATTTTAGTAATCACCTTGAATTGATGAGATGTATATTCCATGATATATATAATGATACAACAAGTAACAAACTTTCTATAATCAAGGATATGCAAATCATATCGTGTAAGTTAATCTTGTAATCAAGGATAATCAAGAATATACAAAATCTCATAATATTATTTCCTATTAAACTTTTTTTGTTGCATCACATTTTTGCGGGTGTTACACCCCCTCCTACACATGTCCTTAGCCAAAGCATTGGTTTCCAGGTTTCTACGAGTCCATACTCTATTCTGTTTGGTTATTTATACCTTTAAAAACAATCTTAGAATATGGGGTTGTCATGTTGTCGACTGTCACAACATGGTTAAAGTCATTCTCTTGAATAAGGGAAATGTGGAAAAATTTATGTATTGTGAGTATGATCAATATCCTATATAATTGGTGTTTTGTATTCAAATTTTAAGAATTATGAGTCATTAGCATCTACTGCTATTGGCTAATATTTCTCCCTTATTTCTAGGATCACAAAATGAGAGTGTCAAACGCTTACCCCGAAAACCAATTTGTGATAACTAAAGAAGTGAAATCGGAACACAAATCACAAAGAAGGGATGTTGCTTGAGATTGTTTAATCGTGTTTGTCATTCTCAGGTACATGATATTGGCCACAACTATAATATCAATATTTTTTAAATATGACTTCTATGTCAGTGACATGCTTATGGAAGGACATTGGAGAAAAAAAAAGTTGTGTACACATTCTATTTAAAGCTTATTCGCAACTTGTTGCACTTATCTATGTATATGTGATTTTTCCTCACAATCTTTTTGTAATTACTTTCTCGTACATTCCTATCAGTTATGTACACATGAAGCGTGCTTTATAATTAATGAAGGTCAGCATGCTATAAGGTCAGAAGGCCATGTTCCGTCAATTTGGACACTTGGTGGTTGTTGCATTTGTATTTATATATTTGTATGCACGTTTTGTCCCTGCACCAAGTTTTAACCTATTACTTCAAAACATGTTAGACCTACTTTTCCTACAAGATAAATGTTTACTTACCTTCTGTCCTTGATGCGTTTTGTGTATGTCTACTTCACATAAACATGTTTCTTTAAGTGGATTGTATATAATAAGGATGAAATCTTGATTGTGTAAAATGATCTATAAATAACATTTGTTGATATGACATGGCAAGAACTTGCTAATGTATCTCTTGTTTATAGTTTACTACTATAATGATCTTCAGTTATGAATATGATTTTGTTTAGCTGCTTTGTTTTTTATGGTGTGCCTCTGCACTTGACACAGGATCTATATGAGGCATTTAGAAACTTTAAGTCAAGAATTGATTATTATATTCATTATCAAAAAATCACATCAAATATCATTTTCACATGTATGCCAGTGTTATATTCTTATTTTACCTATCTTTTATCATATGCAGGAGTGACGCGACCTGCATTATCTATATAGGAGAGATGACAACAACAAATAAATTAGTTTGTGGCCATCTTTTCCATGTGCATTGCCTCAGGTCATGGTTAGAGAGACAACATATTTTTCCCATTTATAGAGCACCTGTTATGCCGAATGAGGGTGGGACAAGCACGTCATGCTCACGAGTTGGCACTAATTGTCAATGTTAGAATTTTCTACGTTAGTTTGAATGTAAAAGGCTTAGTGTGCAACATGCGATTGATGTATATACTCGAACATTAGGATCTTTGATTAACTTTTTGTTTTTTTGTAGTCTGCCTATATGGTGGTTGTGCATCAAAAGATCATGCTAATCCTCACATTGCCTAAATTCATGTACTTCATGAAGACATACAGGGATTGCTATTGTTTTACTTAAATCTATCACTTATGTTGTAGTGATCTGATTTTGGTCTGGCATGGCAAATGGTTTGTGGAATTGGGTGTTTGGATTAGATTATTTCTATGGATTCTTTTCCATAGGTTGCATATAAAGATTATAAATTTGTTCATTTACATCACGAGATATGTGAGATACTTTTTGTTTTACAAAATTTATTAGGTGAGGCAGGGTACGACTAAGGATTACACGGTTGGCTGTTGACACAGTGGTCGCCACTAAGGATTGGGGGCTATTTGACACTTAAAAGATGCGGCAAGTGGTACCGTGCGAAAAGCAGTGTATTTGCTCACCAGGATTAAGGAAAAAGATAGAGAAGTTTTCCAAAACCATAATAGCTACAAAGGTTAGTCAAACTTGATCTTCTAACCTTTTATTCTTTCATTTTCATAAAATGCCTCTAATATGTAGTTTGTTAATAATGCGTAGGAAAATGTATATGAATAAGGGCTTCTAGATCAACATGAATGTTTGACATGGTTTAAATGAGGTTGTGTATGTATAATGGAAATAATGTATTTGATTTGTTAACTAGACTATATTTGATAAGCAAACAAAAGAGGATACAAGGAAGAGAATGCATAGCTTGATGTTACACAGATGGTACTTGCTTCTTGATTTTTTTAATTTTTAATGTGTCATTTTCAAATTAATTGATAAACATAATTTACCCTCATTAGTATTTTATGTAACACCCCCAATTTACCACGCAGTGGAATACCACTTTGGGGCGCTACTCATAGCACATCGCACACAATAATAGACAACGACCTCAAAAGAGACGTTAAAATAATATAAAACTTTGTCTAAAAAGTTTCCCATCCTAATGTATAAAATCAGAGTAGCATTTAGTCCCAAAAACCGTTACCAACACATCACATTCATCAAAGACTTTAAAATTCATTTATTCATTTCAAAGGATAGAATAATAATATAAACTTTAGACAAGTAAGCACTAACTCCCTCCTCGCATGCTCCGCTGTTATCCATCTTGATTACCTGAAATACATGCTCAAAATCATCAACACAACGGTTGAGTGAATCTATAGGTTTTGAAAATCATCATTTGAACACAAGAATTTTAATCATCTCAACCTTGTCACATAGACAAGTCATATATATATATATATATCGATAAATGCCTTAATCTCATGCAACTGAACGTTAACCAACACGTCAAACCGAGTCACTTACGGCGCCCCTACAACAGGTAATATTGTCATATACCAGTGACCTCTTATACATAATATTCCTTTCAGGTGATCACAAGGATACATACCCTAGGATAAGGCTGTCAAACCAAATAGATCTATCATATGTATTAACGTTTACCTCGCAAGGTAATTAGCAGTTCATGAAATTCAGGGACTTCATAAGACAATGGTACTTAGGCATTTATCATCATATCTGGGTCTAGCATAACGAAAACAACTTGTGTTCAGTTTATAAAACATCATGTATTCCCCCTCGTGGGTTAAAAATCATTTACAAGATAATATAAACGCGAGGCTATAGACTCACCTGATATAGCTATGACACGTAGATCAAGGAACAAACATCCGATAGTCGATACACGACTTAACGAGATATCAATCACTCATAGATAAAGAACGAGATGCCCAACGATCAACATATAACCGAACGAAACCTATAATGACGAGGCGTGTCTTACGTTCGAGACTATACATAAGTCAGAAATATATGTAAATAGTTCACTTTAGTAAGTTTGGACATTGCATAAGTTTTATAAAACTTTTCGTAAGACTTTTGGTAATAATTTACCATGTATTATCCCATTATGACCTTTAAGCCCATTAAAGCCCATTAGTGGCCCATTACAAGTTATTATGACTTTTTTTCCATTTCAATCTCAGTATTAAACTCTAAACATATTATGAATCTCATGCCCAATAATGGCCTAATAGCCATTATAAGTGTATGTTGGGCTTTTGTGGCCGAAATCAACTTTATAAGCTTTATGGGTTCTAAAACGCTTCCAAACGTTGTCGACTTAATATCTTTGGATGGTCGGGTCTCGGGTATATAAATATCAGTATACAAAGAGTCTACAATTCTCGACAAGTGGGTCATACCACTTCGGTTTTTATAAAAATCATCTCGTTTTACGTTAGTTGAGTATAGTCCATTTATTACCTTTTTCCTGACATGTCTCGCTCATTTGACCATATATCCTAGACCGTAAATCATCTAAGTGTATTATTTTTACCAAACTCATTATGAACTTATATACTTTACTTATTATCGGTCCAATTACGACTAATGTATACTAATCATAGCCCATTTGCCCATTTTCTCACTTAGAAGACTTGGCTGTTTTTAGCTGTCAATCTCGTTCTCACCGTTGCGGCCGCCATTTCCAAACCATAAAAAACTGGTAGACTATCCAATTGATTCTAGTTCTTCATAAATTTATCTACAACCCTTAGTTTTACCTTTTTTAATGGTTCGGGTTTCTTATAAGAGTTTTCAGTCCGTCAATACAGTATGTTCAGATTCGGCACTTTTTATCGTTTCGACCATATCTAATTCATCGGGTAACGTCACGAAACGGGCGACCCGGCCAAATCATCACAAAACAAAGGTCTAACTCCCTATATTTTTGACCAGATACCAGTACCCACTGATTTTAAACAAACATCTCGTTTTTAGGACTGATATAAATCTGAAAATTACAACTATTATGTAGAGCTTGTTTAGGCCAACTTTTTATGTTACAAATCATATACAATGCCCAAGATCCTAAATAAACTATTAGGTACATAGTAATATTTATAGAAGTATAATTATAATTATATAGTTACAAACGTCTTATATAACAAGAAAATCAAAGAAGTCCTTACAAGAAATGATGGAAAAACAATAGTTGTGATCATGACTTTGACCCAAGTCAATCCACACATATCAACCAACTATAAACTCTTGTAATTCTTGAACCCTTGTGAGAGACTTCTTAACTAAACGGCTCAGCCATCAATCTTTTTGTTGAACAATTAAACAAGAATATAGCTAGGATAGCAACATTCTTCTTGTAATAAATATGGTTAGGGGAAATGGATCATAAAAATTGTGCACAGTGATTCACTAGATACGGCAAGGAAATTTATTTGTGTATTCTTATCCATCTATACTTGAAAGAAATATTAGTGAGGGTGGTAGAGTTACACGTGTATAAGCTCTCCCAATTGGCTTGTAAAACTTTAATTTTGTCTTAACCATAACACCTTTTATATGAGGTGATTCAATTATATAAATATTGGTCATTTATGATAAAGCGGGTATTATCGTAACCCGATATATTAAAAATTACGCGATTTAAAAGTTACGTGTAAAATACGATAAATAAACGCTCAATATAAAATAAAAACTTCGACATTCGGAGAACATTTATATATAAATAAATAAATGAGGGTTATAATTTAATAAACGTCAACGCATTGAATAAAGGAATGACGTTTAAAGGCTTAACGCAAATGAATAAGAATGCTCGTAAAACGAGAAATTAAAATGACGACGATAGAAAATATTTCTATGTCATGACGAGGATATTTACGGTCGATGACGAACATAAACTTTGTCGATAAATAATAAATGACACATATTCGATATGTTAACTTAAAGCCTTAACCTTGTCGGTTAGCCGATTAATCAATATTATTCGTAGAACGAACATGACAAATGAAAGTCGGGCAATAAATATTGATCCGACTACTAGGAATAATATTAGATCTCGGTCTAAATAATGATTTTAAATTTCGGGTTATTACATCATCTAACCCTTTAGGAAGCAACGTCCCGACGCTTAATTCGTCTCAGTAGTCTTCAGTCTAACAGTGAAGAGTGAAAAACAAGCAAGTCATCGTCTAGGCTTCCCAGGAAGTTCAAAAGATATTATATGGTACATGTTCTCCATGATCGGACGTCATTGGACAATGCCGTCTCAAGTTCACACAACTTACGATCATTCGACTGGATCACATACCATATAAGTACCTAAAAAGCAAAGGTCGAACATAAACATCGTGTAAAACCCGCTTGAAAAGTCCACGAACATTAATTACGTACAATCACAGCTTTAAATTAAACATTGCGTAACTATTTATTCAGATAATAAATAACAGTATTAATTCAAGTATCACGCAATTTCTATTTATTCAGAAAATAAATAATCCATGTCAGAATATATCACATAATTAATATACGAACACGTACGCAGTGTTTTAAACCCACAAATATTAATTTTACGCAGTCTCAACTTTAATTAAAATCGCGACGTAATTAATTAATCAGAAATAATTATTAAGTACAAAAATGAAGGATTCTATTTTGTTATTTTAAATTAAGATTTGTAATTAGTTTTACTTAATCTTATCATGATATTTTATATAATATATCATTGTTCCTTATATGACATTAATAATTTATGAAAATGAAAAGATTTAGCAGCATTAAAAATCCTTAAACACTTTGCTTCCTTTCCACGCGGTTTGTACGAAGGATTCGGGCCAGAATACAATTTACATATACACTTGCTCTTCATAATCCAAATATAAATTGTTAACCTAAAACTATTACTGCCGACACTTCATAATAAAAGCAAGCGGTTCGAAAACAGATCGTGGGTACGAGTTTGGCTCGGCTTCAGCTCTTATTCAATCTCGTTGTGTTCACAGTGGGTTGATTCTGGTTTGGCGTCGCGACTGTATTTACGGCTTCACACATCCAAGTCTTAGTGTCACGTCGACATTAATGTTATTCAAATATCTGTTAATGTACATGAGTACGTCTCCAAGTTTTGGTTCTGTCTGTCTAGCTTGAGTTTGGTTTCGGTTGGTGTTCGATAGATTAAACTATATTCGGGTTACTCGGCAATGGTTTCGTTGGAAAGAGGTCCGATCGAGTTTGTTATTGGGTTTGATGTCAGGATAGATTGGGCATTAACGTTCTCATTTCGGTTTCGATCAAATTTCATTGAATTAGCGTCCTTGTTCCGAGTCTGCAGTTGATGTGCTTGGTTTTGGTTTTGGGTTTCTACATATCGTCGCTAGTTTGGAGGTACTTCTTGAGTTAAGCATACTAAATGAAATTATACATCATATATAAGTATTATGTTAAGTTGTTGGTACATCATGCACATTTATATGACACTCTGTTGTACAACACAAGAATTAAAATCTCGTTTATAGACTTTGAATTAAATGTTTTTGGGCACCAAATATGTTCACTTGTTTCGAAACCAAGTAATACTAATGTTGGAATGTACGTTTAGAAAAGTTAAGCACAATCATGCTTTAGAAAAAGATAAATAAAATGAAAGCTTGATTTAAATGGCCAAGGAAAATGTTTTCGGATATAACCTTTTAAGAAAAATGGACAAACAGTTATGTACATATCCATTCTTTTAGTCCTTAACCCTTTAAATATTTGTATACTTACAAAAAGGCTTTCACCACTTGCGTGACATTTGATGAATTGAAACACTTGTATTTATTAGAATCGCTCAAGGTTACATTTTCGTATTAAATATTTTATTGATAACTAATTAGTTATTAATGGTGTCTTAACTATTAAAAGGTCATTTATGAGTTTAAACTATAAATCTTAGATTAATAAGTTCACTCTTTATTAATTGTAATCCGTAACTTATGTAGATCAAATTTCGGACTTTGTTTAGATATCAAGATTGGCTAAGGTACGGATTTCCTGTCCTTCAGTAAGGAATTCCTTCTATGCATGATTAAGATTCCCCGTCTGCAGTCAAATGTTTTCCCCCAGTATATGTTTAAGCTTATCAGTAATCATTTTAATAACTAAATAAATTGCCTAAGCACTATATATAAGCATGACCAGTTTATGTACTAGTTACAGAGGTACCGTAACCATGACACTATAGACACCGGTGTCATGACTCCTCTACGAGGGAGTGATTTCTCGCAGCGTCCCATTTCTTGTCCATTTATCAATATTATCAGCAGGACGTATGGGTGCATCCTAGGCTATCAGTTTATAGTTACCAGGTGAATGTGGTGTGTGCTCTACATCCTTCACATTGGAGTTGATCCCTCCACCCAACACATTACTTAGAGGTCACCCCTCCATTTATTCATGCAGTAGTTGTTACAGCACATGACCTATATAAGCTCTTGGCAATTAAAATACAGTAAATGCATGTTTTCAGATTTAACATATAATAGTTCAGCTTTATTATTTATAAATCAGACTTTTTAGATTATACACAGATTTCCGCTGCAACTTTACTTATCAGTCTTACAGCTTCAGTATTTTATCATCTGCTTCATTTCAGTACTTCTTATCATGTTTTATATCCGTTCACTGGCCGTAGTTCTTTTCATGTTCTAACGGCAGGTACACCAGGACGTTCTTAGGATTCTGAGACCATGTGCATTTGGATGGAAGCTATCCAGACTTCTTACTTTATGCACTTCTTACATTATTCTACTTATTTGGACGTTGTTTAGTCATTTCCTTCAATATATTTACTTTTCATGTTTTGAGCTTATGTTTGGATTACCGATGTTTGATTCCGGTATTTCTTTTACGGTCAGTTAATGTTTTAGGACATTTACCTTATGCTTTGATGACACACCATAAATACACGTAACAGCCCATTTATCCAAGTGGGGTGTTACAATTATGGTATCAGAGCGCAAGGTTCAACATGTAGGCTCTAAAACTTGACCTGTGACTAGTGGGTAGTCACTAGGAACTTCCCAGATTTTGGCGTTTGTTATCTTTCATGTTTCTCGTACATTTATTAGTCAGTTTTCTTCATTTATCAGTTAGTTTTCTTAAATTCTTTTAAATAAGTAAAAGGTTGGTACAGGGCTGGCCATATTTAGTCGCATGTGCTTTTCTATGAATTTTCGTTTTGGTGAACCGACCCATAGGCGTTCACCCTTGCCCGTTTAGATTTTGTATTGGTGAACCGACCCATAGGTGTTCATCCTTACTCGTGTCAGATTCATGTTTCGTTCAGATGTTAATTGGTGAACCGACCATAGGCGTTCACCATTGCTCATGTAAAATTTCATGTTTTCAGTCGATAGTTGTTTTGTGAACCGACCCAAAAGCGTTCACCTTTGCTCATATCATGACATCTTATAAGTTTTTGACAAGTATGGATTGGATTACAACCAACCATATATAGTCCCAGACTGTAAATTTCTATACATGACAGTTCTCATAAATTTTTTTACAAGTATGGATCGAACCAGAATCGCTCATACTTAGTCACATGTTTTCTTGTTAGAATTTTGTGGATTGAACCATAGCCATCCACGCCAGTTGATGTTAAACCTCAGTTGGTTATACTTTTGTTCCTATAACAAATCAAGTTTCATGCTCTCACGTGAATGTCGTTTTCATGCTGATTAAGTTTCATGTCTCCTTACGAGGATTATGTTTCAGCAAAGTAATGATGTTTTCATGCTAAGATACAAAAGAATTACAGTAAAATCCTGTTTTCATGATAAATCAGGTTTGGTCTTCATCAATCATGTCTTCATGCTGAACATTGATGAAATTCCGTTTAATCATACTCTTGAGCCTCTATACAACCAGCATTAAGTCTACACAGGAATTGTCAGCCTATCATGTTACTCGTTTCAGTTCAGTTTGCTGACCGTTTAAATCAATTTATTTTTCTTTGATCAGCTCAGACGATTGACACCAGTATCGATCATATCAACAAACTTTCATGTGTACTGCATGTACAGTATTCCACGTGTACTTCAGAATAGTATCCCAGGTGTACTCCATGTATCTTACTCCCTGTGTATTATTAATCTATCCTCAATCATCTCAGGCGTTTCCACTCATCGATATTTTACAAGATGCTGATACGGCTTGTAAATTGAAGATTTTACAAGATACTGATGATGCTAACACTTCGAAGACCTCACGAATGCTGATGCTTCTGGTGCTTTGGAGATTTCTCAAGATGCTGATGCTACTATGAAGACTCTTCAAAACAAGGACGAAAACTATAAATTTGAAATTTCTGACAAGAATAAACTTCAACCATCAGACACTACCATCCCATTCCATGCTTTTACCTTCTCAGCTAGATGTCACACTTCATTCGCTAACCTTTCATTCAAGAAGAATGGGAACCGGTACCCAGCCGGCCACTCAGCAGATTAGTTACAGGAATCACGGTCGTAAAAATGACCGTCATGAAATTGACAGACAAATCGGTAATGACAACCGCCGTGCTTATATTAATCAGTCAGTAGCCATCGGAACTCCGGAACGGACGGGACCAGTGATACAGAGGTCAGCAGTCTAACCGGATTCGCCAATCCTAGCAGTTACCAAAATTTTTCAACCTTATTCGTATCCACCTACCAAAACACATGTCAAAACATTAGTTAAGACACAAGTCTCAAGTATCAGTTTGAAAGACACCTGTCAGGATACCAGTCATGATACATTTCATACGAATATTTTCTCAAGGAACGAGTCAAGACTCGTAACTCTAGTATGCCTGCTAAACCAGGTCCTCAGTAATTCAGGGTACCCTCCAAGGGGGTATACTCGCATTGTCATGCCACGCAGAAATCAAACAATTAAAGATTCAGCCACCACCATTGGAGTATTATTCATGTTAGACACGTAGTATTTCATTATGTAGAGTTACAGACGAACACATTCAGTGAAAAGTCACCACGTTTACTTCACGTATTCCTATATCAGCTTTATCTTAAATCAGGTAGTTACCTACCTCTCAGCCAGAAAAGACTTCATAGTATCACCATATTTATAAGGGCTTTTTCTTCCAATTGAAGACGAGATTCGTCTTACGAACTCCTGAATATGTTCATTATATTTCCTGCCAGAAAAATCAGTACAAATTGTTTCTGCCTTACAAGCGCGTGACTTATTATCCCATAGCTACGAAGATCTTCTAGCTATCAGTTATGACCGATTTATAAAGTTCCTTAAATTCATGATCAGAAGATTATTCCAGAGTTCCTAGATGTAATTTAAGAAAGGTTTCCAGAAATTCCTTCCTAACCACGAGACAGAATTTAACATTGAGCTTGTCTCAAGAGCAGAACGTGTCTTCAAAACTCTTTATTACAAGGCTTCAACTAAGTTAAAAGAGTTGCAGCAATTGCTGAAAGATTTACCAGAACGAGGCTTTATTCGCCCTAGCGCACCACCAGGAAGTGTATCGTTTCTGTCTATCAGAAAGAAGGCCGGTAACATGAGATCATGTATCGATCACTGGAAAATTATAAGACCGACATTCATAAACGATACTCATTCCACGGATAAAAGGTTACCTGACCTGCTATATGATGTCTTAAATATTTTCCAGAACAATTCGTGACCATGCCAACAACAGTGGTGAGAGAAGAACATGATGTTTTCCAGATTGCTGTTGATCACGTTATAGTCTCTCTAAAAATCTTAACGTATACGTCTGAGCTCCCTAATGCCCATCTATAGTATAAAATTTATGAATAAATTTTTTCATGAATTCACAGACAAAATCGTCAGTATGTTCTTTGATAACATCCTGCAGATTCTCCGATAGGAGAAAATTATATACGCAGCTTTCCAGGTGTGAGTTCCAGATGAACAAAGTGGCATTTTTGAGCCACCCTATTTCAGCAGAAAGAAATTTCAGACAGTCCTGCGAAGATGAAGGCCATCACTAGATGGTCAAGATCGACGCCTCTGACTAAAGTACAAAATTTTTTAGAACTCAGTGACTGATACCGCAGAAATTACAGACAGTTCCCACGATTAGCCTTCCATGGCTAAGCTTACGCTAGGAGAGGGCCTACACTAAATTTTTTGTATCGCATAAGATCCTACACGAGGAGATACCTCATGTACTGAGACTCATAATTCTTCATGACTATTCACCCAGATCTCACCAGAACATACCATAATCTCAGGCAGAATTTTGATAGTCGCAGTATAACACATTGATGCAACTATGTTCATATCTTGATGCATGTCATGCCAGCAGGTTCAAGATAGAACACCAACATGCTAGTGAGTTATTACAACCATTAGAAATTATGAACAGAAATGAGACGAGATTCCATGGAAATTGTTATCAGTTACCATAGACTCAGAAGAAGTATGATACTATCTAAGTCATTGTCGACCAGTTAACCAGCCTACACGTTTTCTTTCATCCGAAATGATTACGCAGTAGCATATCTGCAGGAAATTAAACCGTAAGTCGTACGATTTCAAGGTATTACATCAACCATCATATCAGATAGAAAATGTCACGTTCACGAATCACACTCACGTTCATATTCACGATAACGTTTACGTTCACATTCACGTTCACGTTTACGTCTTACGTTCACATTATGATGTTGTTTCAGTCCATATTTTGTACTATCTCATGATTTAAGTTCACCTCTGTATTTATGACATTGTTCACGTTTAGGTTCGTGTTACATCTCGCGATACGTATTTCACAGCTTGTTACTAAATATAGTTACAGAAATCTTAAGAAACATGACTCAAGTTTAGCACATCTATTCCATAACCAGGCAGACGTTTCACATCTCAGGTTGTATCGTTTGACATTCCTTCCTCAGTCAGCATACGTTCATGATATGTTCTAGTATCACGTTCACAATATGTTTCACGTATCGCATTCACGATATATTCCATGCCAGCGTTCTTTAGATAGTCGTGAACCACGTTAACAATTGCTCACGTAGCACGTTCACAATTGTTCACATAGTTCGTCCCTATATATTTTCAGCAGCTTGCTCAGAGATATAAATGTTATCTTTCAGGATATTTATACGTACCGTTTCATGTATCCACATGCTATAGCTTGTGCATTCTATCAGATTCAGAAAATCCATCTTAAGTATGGAACCAAAAACTATTTCAGCATCGTCAGGATAGGGTCATCAGGACCAAGATTTTCATTGTGTTTATACCTTTGAAGGAGTCGTTTCGAGCGGGAAGCCACTTGAAATGGAGGAGTCCATCCGGACCTCTCATCCCTTTTCCTTTAATAAATCCAGTTAAGTTCTTTTAGTCATGTCACGTTCCATGTTCTTTTCAGCCATGTCATGTTCTATGTTAACTGTAGTCATGTCACATTTATACCTTTCAGCAGCATCATGTTCTAATTCAAGGACGAATGATCCCTCAACTTATATGTCTTTTCAGCCTTCATGCTCTTTCAGCATATATGCTTTTTTAGCTTTTGTAACGTCATCAGCTTATTACCTTTAATTCGAGGATGAATTTTTTCTTTTAGAGGGGAAGAATTGTAAAACCACAGCATTATCGTGTCTCTAATTCGAGTACGAATTATTTTTTAGAGGGGAAGAGTTGTAAAACCCGCTTGAAAAGTCCACGAACATTAATTACGTACAATCACAACTTTAAATTAAACGTTGCGTAACTATTTATTCAGATAATAAATAACAGTATTAATTCAAGTATCACGCAATTTCTATTTATTCAGAAAATACATAATCCATATCAGAATATAACACAAAATTAATATACGGACACGTACGCAATGTTTTAAACCTACAAATATTAATTTCACGCAGTCTCAGCTTTAATTAAAATTGTGACGTAATTAATTAATCAGAAATAATTATTAAGTACAAAAATGAAGGATTCTATTTTGTTATTTTAAATTAAGATGTGTAATTAGTTTTACTTAATCTTATCATGATATTTTATATAATATATCATTGTTCCTTATATGACATGAATAATTTATGAAAATGAAAAGATTTAGCAGCATTAAAAATCCTTAAACACTTTGCTTCCTTTCCACGCGGTTTGTACAAAGGATTCGGGCCATAATACAATTTACATATACACTTACTCTTCATAAGCCAAATATAAATTGTTAACCTAAAACTAATATTGCCGACACTTCATAATAAAAGCAAGCGGTTCGAAAACAGATCGTGGGTACGAGTTCGGCTCAGCTTCAGCTCTTGTTCAATCTCGTTGTGTTCACAGTGGGTTGATTCTAGTTTGGCGCCGCGATTGTATTTATGGCTTTGCACATCCAAGTCTTAGTGTCACGTCCACATTAATGTTATTCAAATATCTGTTCATGTAC
Organism: Glebionis coronaria; assembly: GCA_025667525.1. NCBI lineage: Eukaryota > Viridiplantae > Streptophyta > Magnoliopsida > Asterales > Asteraceae > Glebionis > Glebionis coronaria. Next base: position 182,114 of record JANFOE010001301.1, on the reverse strand, counting down.
ATGAGTACGTCTCCAAGTTTCGGTTATGTCTGTCTAGCTTGAGTTTGGTCTCGGTTTGTGTTCGATAGATTAAACTATATTCAGGTTACTCGAAAATGGTTTCGTTAGAAAGAGGTCCGATCGAGTTGGTTATTGGGTTGACGTCAGGATAGATTGGGCATTAACGTTCTCATTTCGGTTTCGATCAAATTTCATTGAATTAGCGTCCTTGTTCCGAGTCTGCAGTTGATGTGCTTGGTTTTGGTTTTGGGTTTCTACATATTGTCACTAGTTTGGAGGTACTTCTTTTGTTAAGCATACTAAATGAAATTATACATCCATATATAAGTATTATGTTAAGTTGTTGGTACATCATGCACATTTATATGACACTTTGTTGTACAACACAAGAATTAAAATTTCGTTTATAGACTTTGAATTAAATGTTTTTGGGCACCAAATATGTTCACTTGTTTCGAAACCAAGTAATACTAATGTTGGAATGTACGTTTAGAAAAGTTAAGCACAATCATGCTTTAGAAAAAGATAAATAAAACGAAAGCTTGATTTAAATGGCCAAGAAAAATGTTTTCGGATATAACCTTTTAAGAAAAATGGACAAACATTTATGTACATATCCATTCTTCTAGTCCTTAACCCTTTAAATATGTGTATACTTACAAAAAGGCTTTCACCACTTGCGTGACATTTGATGAATTGAAACGCTTGTATTTATTAGAATCGCTCAAGGTTACATTTTCGTATTAAATATTTTATTGATAACTAATTAGTTATTAATGGTGTCTTAACTATTAAAAGGTCATTTATGAGTTTAAACTATTAATCTTAGATTAATAAGTTCGCTCTTTATTAATTTTAGTTCGTAACTTATGTAGATCAGTGGACCAGTAAATCAATTTTGGACTTTGTTTAGACGTCAAGATTGGCTAAGGTACGGATTTCTCCTTCAGTAAGGACTTCGTTCTATGCATGATTAGGATTCCCTTTCTGCAGCCAAATGTTTTTCTCCAGTATATGTTTAAGCTTATCAGTAATCATTTTAATAACTAAATAAATTGCCTGAGCATTATATACAAGCATGACCAGTTTATGTACTAGTTACGGAGGTACCGTAACCATGACACTAGAGGCACCGGTGTCATGACTCCTCTTCGAGGGAGTGATTTCTCGTAGCGTCCCATTTATTTCAGCTTGGCCATTTATCAGTATTATCAGCGGGGGGTATGGGTGCATCCTAGGCTATCAGTTTACAATTATCAGGTAAATGTGGTGTGTACTCTACATCCTTCACATTGGAGTTGACCCCTCCACCCATCACATTACTTAGAGGTCACCCCTCTACAGGATGACGAGGTCACCCCTCCATTTATTCATGCAACAATTGTTACAACACATGACCTATATAAGCTCTTGGCAATTAAAATACAGTAAATGCATATTTTCAGATTTAACAGATAATAGTTCAGCTTTATTATTGATAAATCAAACTTTTCAGATTATACACAGATTTCCGCTGTAACTTTACTTATCAGTCTTACTGCTTTAGTATTTTATCATCTGCTTCATTTTAGTACTTCTTATCATGTTTTGTATCCATTCACTAGGCGTTATACTCAGCCGTAGTTCTTTTCATGTTCTAACGGCAGGTACACCAGGACTTTCTTAGGATTCTGAGACCTTGTGCATTTGGATAGAAGTTATCCATACTTCTTACTTTATGCACTTCTTACATTATTCTGCTTATTTGGACGTTGTTTAGTCCTTTCCTTCAATATTTTATTTTTCATGTTTTGAGCTTATGTTTGGATTACCGATGTTTGATTCTTGTATTTCCTTTATGGTCAGTTAATGTTTTAGGACATTTACCTTATGTTTTGATGACACACCATAAATACACGTAACGGTCCACTTATCCAAGTGGGGTGTTACACATCGGATATAAATCTCCACTATTGATCATCGAGAAAACCTTGAATGAACCCTTCGATAGTAGCAAGTAAAATTACAAAATCTTCACATCCACGATAAGTCGCCGTTGATAACTTGATCCTCAGTTAATCCACAAGTACACGCATAAATCCTGGTGACGCTTAAACAAGTCGCCTATTCTCGGAACGGTCAACGGTTCTTAACGATTAGCTTATAAAGCTCGCAATCATCGAGACACATTAGAAATGGTCCATCGAAATAAATCGCAACTCGAGAGAAGTTCAACGGGTTACTCATACATAGATGATAATCGACGATCATCGTAATGACGACGACACTGAACGATTCACACCAATGAAACACGATTCAAAGGAAGGCGTACGCACACCAAACATCCACAAATCGAGCTAGACATACTTGAGCCCACTCATTTATAACTCCTTGTCTACATCAAAAGGCGTCCCATTTCATATATACAAGAATTTATAAATTTATAGTTCGGGAACTTATAACTTTCTTGTTTAAATAAAAAGGCGTCCCAATCCATTTCAACAAGACGACTATAAGTCATCCTACTCAAGTATACTATCTCTCAACACAATATTATATCCAAATTACATATCATAGTAAATACAAGGTGTCAGTAGACTTATATCATGATTTCCATATTCTAACGTCCCATTCCATTTAAATAAGGAAAACACGACAATCTAAGGTCCAGTGGTTTAAAATTTTCTTATTCAAATGTCCCAACTCATTTCAATAAGACAACCTTAAATGACTCATAGTTGGGAGAGTTAAAATCTCTATATCTAAATGTCCCATTCCATTTAGATACAAGATATTAAGTCACTCAACTGAATGACTACTACGAGCATATCTTTGTTGATCCTCAGTTAATCCAGCATTGGCATCTTTCTTTTCGCCAATAAAACGTAGTCATATAAAATCAAATCACACGTCGCTTTACATAGAAGATGTCACATCGGATAAATGATTCTTCAAAATCATAAGAAGTGCTTGGAACATGAATATCACATCAATCAATTACGTCTCGAAAGGAGATGTCCTAAAATGGCACATCGCGGTATGATGATAACAATCAAACTTAAACAAGTCGATATGCGATAGATTATGAACCAGTATATACATACTCAAAGTATCAAACGAGATTCACACTCGTATTCAGATAATACATAATTATTAAGATCGGTGATTTGTGTGAGGCCAAATCCGATACAAAACCGCATTATAAAATGCACGACAATTATTCAAGGACCATTTCTTAACGTGCAATGCCTTTAAATACCATAGTATGATCATACATATACATACTGCCATTCCTACATGCACATAGGATCACATAATTACAACCAAACATGAAGTAATGCAAGAATAGCCTTACCGGAGCCATGCGGAGTAGTTGTGTGCTTAGAACTTTTTAGAACACACCAAAGTTATATTTTAAGATTTTCAAAATCGACCTAGTTCTCTATAACTTGTGGCTCTGATTACCATTTTGTAACACCCACGAATTACCACGCAGCGGAATACCAATTTGAGGCGCTAATCATAGCACATCGCACACAATCATAGACAACGACCTCAAAAGAGACGTTAAAATAATATACAACCTTGTCTAAAAAGTTTTCCATCCCAATATATAAAATCAGAATAGCGTTTAGTCCCAAAAACCGTTACCAACACATCACATTCAGTAAAGACTTTAAAATTCATTTATTCATTTCAAAGGATGGAAAAATAATATAAACTTTAGACAAGTAAGCACCAACTCCCTCCTCGCATGCTCCGCTGCTATCCATCTTGATTACCTAAAATACATGCTCAAAATTGTCAACACAACGGTTGAGTGAATCTATAGGTTTTGCAAATCATCATTTGAACACAAGAATTTTAATCATCTCAACCTTGTCACATAGAGAAGTCATATATATATCGATAAATGCCTTAAGCTCATGCAACTGAACGTTAACCAACACGTCAAACCGAGTCACTTACAGCGCCCCTACAACAGGTAATGTTGTCATATACCAGCGACCTCTTATATATAATATCCCTTTCAGGTGATCACAAGGATACATACCCTAGGATAAGGCTGTCAAACCAAATAGATCTATCATATGTATTAGCGTTTACCTCGCAAGGTAATTAACAATTCATAAAATTTAGGGACTTCATAAGACAATGGTACTTAGACATTTATCATCATATCCGGGTCCAGCATAACGAAAACAACTTGTGTTCAGTTTATAAACAGCATGTATTCCCCCTCGCGGGTTAAAAATCATTTATAAGATAATATAAAAGCGAGGCTATAGACTCACCTGATATAGCTATCACACGTAGATCAAGGAACAAACATTTGATAGTCGATACACTACTTAACGAGATATCATTCGCTCATAGATCGAGAACGAGATGCCCAACGATCGCCATATAACCGAACGAAACCTATAATGACGAGGCATGTCTTAGGTTCGAGACTATACATAAGTCATAAATATATGTAAATAGTTCACTTTTGTAAGTTTGGACATTGCATAAGTTTTATAAAACTTTTCGTAAGACTTTTGGTAATAATTTAGCATGTATTATCCCATTATGACCTTTAAGCCCATTAAAGCCCATTAGTGGCCCATTACAAGTTATTATGACTTTAGTCCATTTCAATCTCAGTATTAAACTCTAAACATGTTATGAATCTCAGACTCAATAATGGCCTAATAGCCATTATAAGTGTATGTTGGACTTTTTTTTGGCTCAAATCAACTTTATAAGCTTTATGGGTTCTAAAACGCCTCCAAACGTTGTCGACTTAATATCTTTGGATGGTCGGGTCTCGGGTATATAAATATCAGTATACAAAGAGTCTACAATTCTCGACAAGTGGGTCATACCACACGGGTTTTTATAAAAATCATCCCGTTTTACGTTAATTGAGTATAGTCCATTTATTACCTATTTCCCGGCATGTCTCGCTCATTTGACCATATATCCTAAACCGTAAGTCATCTAAGTGTATTTTTTTTACCAAAATCATTATGAACTTATATACTTTACTTATTATCAGTCCAATTACCACTAATGTATACTATCATAGCCCATTTGCCCATTTTCTCACTTAGAAGACTTGGTTGTTTTTAGCTGCCAATTTCGTTCTCACCGTTTCGGCCGCCATTTCCAAACCATAAAGAACTGGTAGACTATCCAATTGATTCTAGTTCTTCATAAATGTATCTACAACCTTAGTTTTACATTTTTTAAAGGTTCGGGTTTCTTATAAGAGTTTTTAGTCCGTCAATACAGTATGTTCAGATTCAGAACTTTTTATCGTTTCGACCATATCTAATTCACCGGGTAACGTCACGACACGGGCGACCCGGACAAATCATCACAAACAAAGGTCTAACTCCCTATATGTTTGTCCAGAGACCAGTACCTACTGATTTTAAACAAACATCTCGTTTTTGGGACTGATATAAATCTGAAAATTACAGCTATTATGTAGAACTTGTTTAGGCCAACTCTTTATGTTACAAATCATATACAATGCCCAAGATCCTAAATAAACTCTTAGGTACATAGTAATATTTATAGAGTATAATTATAATTATATAGTTACAAACATCTTATATAACAAGAAAATCAAAGAAGTCGTTACAAGAAATGATGGAAAAAAATAGCTGTGATCATGACTTTGACCCAAGTCAATCCACGCATATCAACCAACTATAAACTCTTGTAATTCTTGAACCCTTGCGAGAGACTTCTTAACTAAACAGCTCAACCATCAATCTTTTAAAAAAATGGATGTGTATGTTGAACAATTAAACAAGAATATAGCTAGGATAACAACATTCTTCTTGTAAAAAATATGGTTTGGGGAAATGGATCATAAAATTGTGCACGGTGATTTCACTAGATACGGCAAGGAAATGTATTTGTGTATTCTTATCCATCTATACTTGAAAAAAAATATTAGTGAGGGTGGTAGAGTTACACGTGTATAAGCTTTCCCAGGTGGCTTGTAAAACTTTAATTTTGTCTTAACCATAGCACCTTTTATATGAGGTGATTAAGTTATATAAATATTGATCATTTATGATAAAGAGGGTATTATCGTAATCCGATATTTTAAAAGTTACGCAATTTAAATGTTACGTGTAAAACACGAAAAATAAACGCTCAATATAAAATAAAAACTTCAAAATTCGGAGAACATTTATATTTAAATAAATAAATGAGGGTTATAATTTAATTAACGTCAACGCTTCGAATAAACGAATGACGCTTAAAGGCTTAACGCAAATGACTAAGAATGCTCGTAAAACGAGAAATTAAAACGACGACGATAGAAAATATTTCTATGTCATGACGATGATATTTACGGTCGATGACGAACATAAACTTTGTCGATAAATAATAAATGCCACATATTCGATATGTTAAAGCTTTAACCTTGTCGGTTAGCCGATTAATCAATATTATTCGTAGAACGAACATGACAAATGAAAGTCGGGTAATAAATATTGATCCGACTACTAGGAATAATATTAAATCTCAGTCTAAATGTTGATTTTTAATTTCGGGCTATTACATTTTAACACACTAGGGTATAAAGTGAATATGGTGAAGATACATCGGTTTGATTTATATGTTTGACGGAAACTCGATGAGGAAACTATATACACCTAGAAGATCTTGATTCATGGGTATAAAGTTTAACTTCCTCGGTAAACTTGCAATCATTTTTTAATTTTGATGATCATATTAGTGTTCACATATGCAAATACATATTTAAGAATGAAATTCAAACATAAAAATAATACCATCAAATAGTTTGTTATGATTGAAAATGATCAACTCCTTATTAATTGTAGTTTTTTACAGTGAGTGATAAAAAACATAGAGTAAAAATATCCTCAGAGAAAGCATGGGTGTTATGTTTTCGCTCAAAATACATGGTAACAACATTTTTATGTTTTATATCACTTCTCAAATGGATAACATGAATTCATGATATGAGACTATGCATACATCTATCAAGGTTTTTGTTCCATAGAAAACCAATAATTTCCACCAAGGAGTGCTTGAGATTAACTATAAAAGTTGATGATGCTTTTAGTTAGTAATTATTACTTCGTACCTTTTATGTGACATCAGTTATCTCTGATTTTTCTACTAATGGCATGATAGGTATATATTTCTATTTGTATACTTATAGCTCAGCCACACGAATTATCCCTTGGGAACTCCCACCAAAAGCAGTATGATCCTAGCATCGATATCGACAAATATATAATTGTCTTCGTAGTGTCTTGGGTTTATTATTTAAAATTCACATGGCTGCGTTTATATATCGTAAGCATGTAATTATCAATGCCTCGTGGTGTTAAGTTTGTTGGCACATGTTGCTTTTATTTAATTTTCTAACAGATGTAAACAAACTATTTAAACATTGCCGAAGTCTGATTATATCGTCCTTATAATTCATACACTAATTCTTCGGTTATTGTAAGCATGTTAGTGTTTAGAGTTTTTGTCAAGGATAATGAAGTTTGCTACATATTAAGCATTTTTTATACATATGTCGTGTTACAACCGTTTATTTATTTATTTCACATTTTATTTCAACGTTAAATGAAACACTAAAACAATATCACATAACGTTAATAGTTTGTCAATACTCAGTTATTAAAAAGTCATTGCTTCTCGGGAAGACTTTTTATAAACTACATGGCTATGACGTTTCAACTTTGTACTATTTCATACTCATGGATTAAATAGATTTCAAGAAATTAAAACATACGATCCAACTTCTTAGCCAAAAAAAGCTTAAATGGTAACTTTTAAAACACACACACAAAAGAACTAAATACCAACTTCAAAGAAAAAACCTAGCCATATTACACATACAATCCAACTTCTTAGCCAAACGAAAAACAAAACTCTATAACAAAATACACCTTATATAAAACACGCCGCAACAAAACGCGAGTAGTAAAAATTTGTTACTTCAAAAGCGTAATGGTGTGAGCTCCAATACTTTTATTTTCCACCTAACTTATATATTTTCTCATGAATTTTATCTTTCAAGTTCACAACTGAAATACCATAATACTTTGTGTTGAGACATTGTATATGTTTAAAATCAATGGTTACAATGACTATAGGTAAAACTACAAAGATATTAATTAGTCAAATCATTCAAATAATTCGGTCATGGAGGAGTCTAAACCTTAAATGTTTTTTATCAAGAAGTTTTACGCGATAAGTAACGTGTATTTTTAGTTATCTCACAAATGATGACTATTAATAATGCTCAAGGGCAAACAATTTAAAATGTGGGTTTGTATTTGCATTGTCTAGGCATATCGCGTACAATTATCAAAGTATTAGTGAAACCGGTCAAAGAATTCGGTAAAAGAGGAGTCTACACCTCAAATGTCGTGTACCAACAAGTTTAACGCTTCGAGTAACGTGCGCTGTTAGATCTTATCTCATAATTGATGTAATGTTTCACTTTCATTTTTGCTACATGTTTAAAAATATTGTTTAATACATGCTAATAATTTATCATATGTTACGAGTGTTTCTAAATTTATTTTAGCAATTTCACTTTTGTTTTTATGAAGCAATTAACACAAAATCTCATACCATTAATTATTTGTTGTTAGGCATTCTTGATGCTATGCACGGGTACTCGCTTTGTCTTTTCTAATGGGCAAATGATTTAAAAAGTCATCTAGCTTGCCACTTTTTACCGTTCTATATAATCATCTTTTTTCTTCTTATAACCATTAAACATTGTGATTGCGTACATTATGTGTACCCGATGACATGCTTGATTGGTTAATCTATTACCTTAACGATAATTTATTTTTTATTACAACATTAATCATTTATATTAATGACCGTTAGAATAAACACTGAAAAATTTATTTTCCTAAAAAGGTATATTTCTAGCTAAATAAAACGTATAACTTTAAAAAAGACTGTAACTTTGTATAAAAGAATTCTTTAAAAATATATATGCACATTCATATAAAGAAATTAAAAAAATTATTATTTTTAAACATGTATTATTGAACTTTTAAAATTTATATAAAAACATGTTATATATAACCTAATTTATGATACTTTATAAATCTTAATTTTTTTCATACTTTATAAATCTTGATTTTTTTTACTTTTTAAATTTCACGTTGAAAGTATTTTTGCACACTTTAAAAATGTTTTTTCGTAACATAAAAAATAAGCAGTACTTATACAAAAGTTTTAAATTTTATTATTTTATTGCATATAAGCGTGTGTATATAATTTTTTTAAGAATTTCTTTTTTACAAAATTACTTTTTTTTGCAAAAATCTTACTTTTTTGACATAATCTTAAAAATTACAAAGTAATAAATCATACTTCTTTTACAATTTTTTTTAAAACTTTGAATTATTGTTACAAATAATGATCCTCTTATTTAAAAGTTTAAAAAATCTCAAAAATAAAAAAATCTGGACTTTCTTTACAAATAAATTTTGAAAAATTTGAGATTTTTTAGAAAAAATCATACTTTTTTTTACAAAAGTTTAAAATTTTCAAAAGTACAAATATTTTCATTTTTTAAAAAATATAATTTTTAAAAAATAAAAAATAAAAACATGTTTACTTTTTCGAAAGAGTAAAGTGCATTGTTTTAAAATTAATTTTTTTTTAAAAGTACCATTTTTGGCTAAAATATTCAAAATTTCCGAATTTTTTTTAATAGAAGTAAGATTTTTACCTTTTTAAATTTTAAAAGTACAATCTTTTATAAAAAAATTCAAAATTTTCAAAAAAATTTTGCAAAAAAAGTACGATCTTTACTTTCAAAAATTTTACAATTCTAAAAAAATAACACCTTTTTTGTAAAGATTTTCCAAAAAAATTTGTAAAAAAGTTTCTTACAAAATTCCACAAAAGGTGAAGATTGGCGGGAACACCTTAAATCCGGGTGTCTTTTGGCACCAACCATTGTTCACCCCACAAGGAATAGCTATGGCAACTCTCCTGGCCCAGAGGAGCAACACCTGAAGTGAGACGAGCCGAGACTCGACCCTCGATCTCTTATTCCACATAGTCTCTCCAGTGTGCCCATAGGTGTTGCGGAGGCGGGTACCTATTTGAAACAATTGCCAAGGATGGAAATTGAACTTGGGTCATTTAACTCAAGCACAAGAGCTCCACCCATTAGATAATATAATACAAAATTTTATATAAAAGAAAAATTACAATATTTTAATTTTTTTTAAAAGTGATTTATTTTAAGTTACAAAATAGTGTAAAGTGCATTTTTTAGAGAAAGAATTAAATTTTCTTTTAGAAATTTTATATTAAGTGCCATTAATGTAAAGGACTATTATTTTTAATAAGAAATTAAACACTGGTTAAGTTAGCCAATTAGGTCAAGTTAAACAAGTCACCAGTACACACAATATATGAAATCGCAATGATTAATGATAATATAGGAAAAAATATTACATAAAACGGTAAAAAGTGTAAGTTAGATGACTTTTTAAATTTGTAGCCCTTTTCTAATTTAGATATCTCTAAACCGTTAATCCTCAGACAAAATAAAATAATATGGGCACTTTGATATACTTTGGAGAAAGTTTTTTTTTTGTTTTTTCTTCATTGTTAAAACTTGCATGATAAATCAGATGTGATTAAATATAAATTTGAATAAAATAATAAAATCAAATGTCATATTAGTGTTAAATCACATTTTATCATAGGGCTAAGTAAAAATATGGACACAAGTACATTACATGGTCCCTTACCCAGACTTTTTTTTTCAAAATTCCAAAAAAGACACGTACTTTTGATTAGCTGATCTACCTACTTAATATTTTGCCACGTGTCCAACTGGTCAACTTTTTTTATTCACAAATATAACTTAAATTACAAATATACCCTCATTTTTATCATTTTATTCCCACCACTAGTGGTGATGAAATAGTAGGTTGGTAGTGGTGGTGGTGATGAAGTGGTAGGTTGGTAGTGGTGGTGGTGATGAAATAGTATGTTGGTAGTGGTGGTGGCGATGAAGTGGTAGGTTGATATTGGTGGTGGTGATGGAGTGGTAAGGGTGAGAATAAAAAAATTAAGATGAGGGTATATTTATAATTTAAGTTATATTTGTGAATAAAAAAAGTTGATCAGTTGGACACGTGGCAAAATATTAATTAGATAGATAAGTTGATCAAAAGTAAAAGTCTCTTTTCAGAATTTTGAAGAAAAAAGTCTGGATAAAGAATCATGTAGTGTACTTGTGTCCATATTTATACTTAGACCATTTATTATATGTTATTTAACATTAACATCACATGTAATTTTATTAATATATTTAAATTAGTGTCTAAACACATGTGATTTCTTCCTACAAGTTTTTACAACAAAAAAACGTAAAAGATCATGAAACTTTTTTTTGTCAAAAATGTATTATAAAGTGTCCATTTATACAAACACAATTAAACGATTGTAGTGGCATATTTCCTTTTCCTTAAAAGTTAACGTTTAAAAAGATATTAGTATATAAAAAAATTATGAAAATAAGTTTTTCTAGATGTTAAATTTAATCTCATTTGGATCAAATGGAGATAAAGAGTCGGGATTGATCCCTATTATTTATATATGTCGTATTTACCCTGGTAGTAGTTAAACACAAAACAAAAAATACTAGTAAATGTTACTTTAATATTTTTTTTATTATTATATTGCCACCATGATCCTTTTGGCAGGAAACTAGGCATTAGTTGCCTCCACTAATGAACTAATCACTCTTAACACGTGTCCACAAAGAGTGATTATCCATATAACTCATACTGTTAATGCAATAATGCCTAAAAGCGTTACTTGCATTTTTCGGTCTCGCTTAGTTTTGATTACGACAATATGTAAAAACAAGCATTTACGAAAACAACGAAAAACGAATTTTTGAGTTCAATTATTTTTCATTTTACCCATTTTCACTTAAGGTATGAATAAACAAGTAATAACCTTAATCAAGTGATCAAGTGATTTAATCTTTTTCTTAAAACTCACCTTTTATTAAGTGTGACAAGTTTTTAATTAAACTTTCTTTTTAAGAAAATGTTCTATTAAATTAAATATTTGAAAATTTGAAAATGACATATTCTTTTTTGATTTGGAATATTCTTTCAGGATATTTTATAATTAGATAAGACCTCCACCACTAAAGGACAAAAAGAGAGCGGACTCTACTCAGGCGGTTCCCTAGCGCCTATGCGGTTCCTTATCGATAAGGTACCGCCGGCTAAGATAAGGAACCGCGGGCAGATATAGCCGTTGGCCCTCTGTTCTCAGATTTTCAATTCACCTCTTTTGCACATAAATTTCCAGATTCAAACATACTTCTTAAATCACTCAAATCCTTGATCATTTGATTGATTACTACTTGTTTAGAAGTGAATCTATCTCATCCATCATTTCCTCTTCAAGTGCAAAGAGAAGAACACTATCCTTGTGAAGTGTTGAGTCTTTGTTGTTGTGTCATAGTTGTGAAGATCCAAGTAGTTGTGTCTGTTTGGAAGTTGTGTATGTACTAAGTATAGTTGTGTAGATTGGTCTTAGCTACGATTAGGGCTCGGCTTTTAGCTTAGAGTCGGAAATTGGTTAAGCGACGTGTACGGTTTTCTCCACCATAAGGAGCTTGTTGTGTAGCGAACTCTCGAGTAAGGAGTACTCGAGGTGTGTAGTAGGAACGAGGAGTGAGCTTCGTTGCCGCACCACTATAAATCCTTAGTGTTTGGTTTGATCTTTCTTTACCCTTAACTCTTTACATTCTTTATTCTTTGTGCATATATATATATATATATATTAGTTAGTATTAGTTTAGTTACACTATCATTGTTCATATTGTGCATAAGAAGATTTCACTTATTTCCTTAAGTCTAAGTTTTTTGAGAAAAAGAATTTTTTGAAAACCATCATTTAAACAAGTAAATATAAGAAACTATTCACCCCTCCCCCCTTCTAGTTTCTACAATTGGTATCAGAGCGGGTTGCTCAAGTATTTTTTTTAAAGTATATTGTATTTTAAAACTTGAATCGATCTATGGATTCCAAAAAGTACCTAGAAGGGCAATCTATGCAAAGACCACCACTTTTTGAAACCGATAGTTTTATTTATTGGAAAAATAGATTTGAGACTTATGTGAAATCAAAAGATTTAGATCTTTGGCATGATATTACCAATGGTGATTTTTTACCTTATCAATTTAATGAAGTTTCTAAAACAAAGGAATTGGTCACTTTTGACAAAGCTAATGACGATAATAAAAAGAAACTTTCGAAAAATAATGAAGCTAAAATGGTGATTTATAATGCTTTACCTAAGAAAGAGTATGAAAGGATTTTTATGTGTGAAACCGCTAAAGATATTTGGAACACTCTTTTAGTAACCCACCAAGGTAATAGCCAAGTCAAAGAAATCAAAATCGATCTTCTTGTCCAACAATATGAACAATTTGGCATCTTAGAAAATGAAGCTATTGATAGTGCTTTTGCTAGATTTAACACTATTATTACTAGTCTAAAAGCACTTGAGGAAGGTTTTCTAGCAAGAAAAATGTTAGGAAGTTTCTAAGGGCCTTACATCCGAAGTGGAGAGCAAAAGTCACGGCGATCGAAGAATCGAAAGATCTCTCAACTTTATCACTTGATGAACTCATAGGCAACTTGAAGGTTCATGAGATGATAATTATTAAGGACTCGGAATTGGTGAAAACTAAGAGTGAAAGGAAATCTCTCGCACTCAAAGTCAAGAAGGCACAAAGCGATCATGATAGTTCCTCGGATAGTGATGACGAGGAGTATGCATTGGCGGTAAGAGATTTCATGTGATTCTTCAAAAGACGAGGTCAACACGTGAGGCAACCCAATAATGACAAGAAACCATTCTTAAAGAATCGGTTTGCCAAGAATGAAAAAGGTGATAGGAATTGCTTTAGATGTGGTGATCCAAATCATTTCATTAGTGAGTGTCCAAAGCCTTCACGAGATAAGAATCACACGACATTCGTTAGTGGTTCTTGGAGCGATAGCGGTGAAGATGTATGACATCCCCAAAGAGGAGAAATGTCTTATGGCTTACACTTCTAAAGAGGTACATTCCGAAACCGAATATTATAGCAATGATAGCTCCACCTTAGATGATATTGAATTAGAAGGCCAATATGATAACTTACACAAACTTAGCCTTAAATTCATAGAAAAGAACAAAACCTTAAAATCAACTAAAACTAAGCTTGAAAATGAGATTAATGAACTTAGGGAAAAATTAGCCAAGCTTGAGAAAAATAAAGAAGTTGATGTAGGTTGTGTAAGTTGTGAGAAACTTAGATTAGAGAATGAAGATCTCAAGAGCACCTCCATTAAACTGGAAAAGTTCATGAAAGGTACTAGTGCTCTTGATGATATGTTAAACAAAAAAATTCATTCTAAGGAAAGACTTGGTGTAGGTTTTAACTCAAATGAAGCATCAACCAGTGAACCTAAACAAGTCAGATTTTCAGAAAAACTGTCTGCTATACGCGGTCCTAGATTGTATGGGGCGGTTCCTTATCACTATGGAACCGCCGCCATAGATAAGGAACCGCGGCCAGAAAGTATTTTTGATGACACTCTTGAACTTTCTGAAAAGTCAAATTTAGGTGAACATCCTAAGCATCTTACTGTTAACAAGGTGAAATTACCCATACTTGACGAAAATGCCGTTGATAAGTTCTATAAGCCTTTGAGTAAACCTCTAATGGGAAATAGAAGTTTATCAAGACCATCTTCTACTCCACCAAGAGCACGGAATGAGTCTAGGCCTAGAAGTAGAACGGCAACACCTAGAAGAGATAGTCAAAACAATTCACGACCTAGAAGTAAAACTCCAACACCTAGGAGGAATGACCACAACTCTAAACCAAGATTAAATACACCTAGGAGAAATAATGAACAACAAAATGGTTATATGAATTATTATCCTCCTCCCTTTTGTTCCCCATGGGGAAACCCTCCTCCATTCATGCATCCCAACCAAATGCAAGGGATGTTTGGAACTAACAATTTTAGACCCATGAGATATTGGCGACCAAATGTTTGATCGTGTGTGTTGTTACCTAGATATTCTTGGGAATTGATTTGGAACCCAACGAGTGGATTAAGGATAGTGGTTATTCTAAACACATGACGGGTAATCGAAGTTTGTTCTCGCGCTACAAAGCATATGATGGAGGTAACGTCACATTCGCTAGTAGTCTACGTGGTAATATCATTGGCAAAGGTACGGTTTCTCTTGACTCCATGACTATTGAACATGTTGAGCACGTAGATAATTTAGGGTTTAACCTTTTAAGCATAGGTCAAATTTGTGCAATAAGTGTAAGGTCATCTTTTCGGAAAATGACAGTGAAATCGTAAAAGATGGAAAGGTCATTGGAAAAGGTGTTAGAAAGCATGGGCTTTATGTCATGAAGGTCAATAATAAGTCAAAAGACAACATATGTCTTGCGACTATAGATGATAGTTCTACTCTTTGGCATAGGAGACTAGGTCATGCTAATATGCGTCTAATTCAATCTTTAGTCTCTAAGGAGTTGGTAAGACACCTCCCCAAGATGAAGTTTGATAGTCACTTTTGTGATGCTTGCAAAGTTGGAAAGCAAGTTCACTCAAGTCACAAAGCCAAGAATTTAGTTTCAACCTCTCGGTGGTTAGAACTCCTACATATGGATCTCGTTGGACCTTCCGCCATACGGAGTTATGGAGGTAACCTTTATACCCTACTTATAGTTGATGACTACTCTAGATTCACTTAGACTAGATTTTTGGCATCTAAGAATGAAGCTTTCGATCATTTCGAAATCTTTAGTCGAAGAATTCAAAATCAACTAGGATGTCCAATTGTCTCTATTAGGATGGATCATGGTAGGGAATTTGATAATGAAGTGCAATTTGGTGCCTTTTGTGAAGTCATGGTATTACCCATAACTTCTCAGCTCCTCGCACTACACAATCAAATGGGGCAGTTGAAAGGAAGAATAGGACCATCCAAGAGATGAGTAGGACGATGTTAAACGAGCAATCTTTGCCTCAAAAGTTTTGGTGCAATACCGTGGACACATCGACTTATATTCTCAACCGAATTCTTATTCGACCTTTCCTAGGAAAGACCCCCTATGAGATTCTTAAAGGTAAGAAACCCTCATTTGAATACTTTAAGGTGTTTGGAAGCAAGTGCTTTATCCTCAACACCAAAGACTACCTTAACAAGTTCGACCCAAAGTCTTACGAAGGTATCTTTTTAGGTTATTCCCAAACTAGCAAAGCCTACATAGTCCTAAATAGAACCTCGGGCGTAATTGAAGAATCACTTAAGGTGACTCTTGATGAAACCCCTCCTTTAACCAAGACACCACCATTGGTTGATGATGACTTGGATGAAATAGAAGTAGTTAAAGCCAAAGAGGTTAGAAAAATAGGAGTTGAAGACCTTAGTGTTGAAAAGGAAGTAAACATTAAGGAGTCTAAGGATCATACTCTCAATAATGTCATTGGTGACTTAAATCAAAGGACCCTAAGATCTCAAGTCCAAAACCAAAGCAACTTCTTTTGTTTCGTCTCCTTGATTGAACCAAAGAATGTTAAAGAAGCTTTGACGGATGAGAGTTGGGTCATTGCGATGCAAGAAGAATTGAATCAATTCGTTGGTAATGATGTTTGGGAACTTGTTCCTCCACCTAGAAGTTCTACCATTATAGGAACCAAATGGGTATATAGGAATAAGCTAGATGAGAATGGTTTTGTGTCTCGTAACAAAGCTAGACTTGTATCTCAAGGCTATAATCAACAAGAAGGGATTGATTATGACGAGACATATGCACCGGTAGCAAGATTAGAATCCATTAGAATCCTTTTAGCCTACGCTTGTGCCTTAGACTTTAAGCTTCAACAAATTGATGTAAAGAGTGTGTTTCTTAACGGTTTGATCAATGAGGAGGTATATGTGTCTCAACCTCCCGACTTCATTGATTTTGAGAAACCGGATCATGTTTACAAGCTTAAGAAGGCACTTTATGGTCTTAAACAAGCACCCAAAGCTTGGTATGATAGACTTAAAGCGTTTCTTGTTAAACATGAGTATGCCATGGGAATGGTAGACAACACGCTCTTTACAAAGAAGAAAGGTTCTCACCTCATAATCGTGCAAATATATGTTGATGACATTATATTTGGCTCAACTTGTCAATAATTGTGTGATGACTTTGCCAAAATCATGCATGATGAGTTTGAAATGAGTATGATGGGAGAACTTAACTTCTTTTTAGGACTCAATTAAACAAATGGACGATGGTATTTTCTTTAGTCAATCTAAGTATGCTAAAGAAATGCTAAAGAAATGCTAAAGAAATTTGGATTAGAAGAATCTAGACCAATGAAGACCCAAATGGCCTCGGATACTAAACTCACCGTAGATGATGATTGTGAGTCGGTAGACAACACCAAATATAGAGGTATGATTGGTAGTTTGTTGTACCTAACGGCAAGTCGACCGAATATCATGTTTAGTGTTTGCCTTTGTGCTCGCTTCCAAGAGGCTCCCAAAACCTCTCACCTTGAAGCGGTTAAGCGTATCTTCCGATACATTAAGGGCACTATACATTTAGGATTATGGTATCCTAAAGGGACCGGCGTAGAAACCATTGTATACGCGTACTCGGATCATGCGGGAGACTATGTGGACCGGAAAAGCACTAGTGGTGTTTGTACCTTCATGGGTTGTTGTTTAACTTCTTGGTTCTCCAAGAAACAAACCGCTCTTGCGATATCCACCACGGAAGCCGAGTATGTGAGTGCCGGAAAAGCATGCCAAAAAGCTCTATGGATGAAGCAAGCGCTTGTTGATTACGGGATTTGTCTTGATGATGTTCCCATCATGTGCGACAATAAAGGTGCTATAGACCTTAGCAAGAATCCCGTGCAACATTCGCGAACCAAGCACATAGAAATTTGTCACCATTTCCTTAGGGATAATGTTCAAAAGGGGAACATTACAATTGAGAAGGTACCTTCCGAGGATAACTTAGCTGACATCTTCACTAAGCCACTTAAGAGGGAACCTTTTAATTACTTGTGTCTAGGTCTAGGATTAATGGAACATATCCCTTAATAGCTTTCCCTCTATTGAGTCTCTTATTTTCTTTTGAGTCTTTTATCAATTTGAGTCATTGAGTCTCCTAAACTATTCTTGAAAATCTTCTCTTCTCCTTTTCAAAATCCTCAAAGTCTCTTTCGAAAATAGTCAAGAAATGTTTTGACATTGTTAATTCAATCTAAAAACGTTTCTCATAGATTCTTGCTATTAATATCGAGCTTACATAATTCATATGTATGATTCTCTCAAACATAGCAAGAACAAGATAGAATCATGGAGGATCATTCTGTCGTGACTTAAGGTCTTGTCTTACACACCTCCTACATCGATTTTTATTTTAAAATCCATGTATTTTGGTCAAATCCCTATTTGGTGAGTTAGTATGTGTTCTCTTTGTCTATCTTTGCTTTTAAGCATATCCCTATGATAAGTTAGACTAGAAAAATAAGATTTGCTGAAAAATCTTCCTTCACCACCAAAACACAGCCTCTGTAGGCGGTTCCATATATGAACCACAATCCCTTATCAATAAGGAACCGCCAGAAGCAATAAGGAACCGCGTACAGTGCTTTTTTTTGGTATTTCTGAAATTCCAAATTTGTTCCAACACTTTTGAGAATCTTTGCTTCAACCCTTTGACCACCCCAAAAATACCTTGAGCCTTCCCTATTTAACCATAAGCATTTTGCCATACTTCACATCCCAAAATGTCTTACTCTCCAAATGAAAGCCTTGATTCTCCTCCATTTTCCCCAATTGCTTTCAATCCCAACTCACCCAAGAACACTTTCAATCCAAATTCACCCAAGAACACTCTTAATCACATTTCTCCTACCAAGAATGTTGATTGTGGAACATCTTTTCTTCCACCACCACCCTTTAGTGTTCTTCCTCCTTCTCATGATAATGTCATGCACCATGGGACATATTGTCATTGTTGTCAATATCAACATCTTGCTATGGCACACATCTATGAGGAGTTAAGCTACATCAAGAGTCTTCTAATTAAGCCTCCTATTCACTTTGATTATGAGATCTCCACCAAGCCACAACCACCACCTTCCGCCACTACCTTGTCTTTCATATAATCATTGGTTGCTTATCCACAAGACACCTTATTCAAGAAAATCTTAGAATTCTAGATTAACTAGGATTAGATTTAAGCCTTTGGCTTGTTTCCTCTTTCATACATCTTTTTATGATTCCTTTTATTTTATATGACTTCACTTGGATCTTATTCTTTATGTTTTCTTCTCTTTTTTTGTGACCTATAGCTATCTCTTGTTGGTTGTCTCTTTTCACCCTTCTATGTAGCTTGTCACCATATCTCGATTCATCGGTGCCCCAAGCAAGGGGGAGTAAGCACCAAGGGGGAGTCTTTGCAAAGTCCGTCTCTTCAACACCGACTTGTGCAACCTTTTTGCTTCGACAAATGGGGAGAAATGAATAAACTCGTCTTCGAAAATCTTGTTTTTTGTGTGATTGAGTTTATGTATTGTCGGAATAAAAAAGGGGGAGATTGTTAATGCAATAATGCCTAAAAACGTTACTTGCATTTTTCGGTCTCGCTTAGTTTTGATTACGACAATATTTAAAAACAAGCATTTACGAAAACAACGAAAAACGAATTCTTGAGTTCAAGTATTTTTCATTGTACCCATTTTCACTTAAGGTATGAATAAACAAGTACTAACCTTAATCAAGTGATCAAGTGATTTAATCTTTTCTTAAAACTCACCTTTTATTAAGTGTGACAAGTTTTTAATTAAACTTTCTTTTTAAGAAAATGTTTTATTAAATTAAGTATTTGAAAATTTGAAAATGTCATATTCTTTTTTGATTTAGAATATTCTATCAGGATATTTTATAATCAGATAAGACCTCCACCACTAAAGGACAAAAAGGGAGCGGAGTCTACTCCGGCGGTTCCCTAGCGCCTAGGCGGTTCCTTATCGATAAGGTACCGTCGGCTGAGATAAGGAACCACGGGCAGATATAGCCGTTGGCCCTTTGTCCTATAAATAGTGGACCTTTCTCAGATTTTCAATTCACCTCTTTTGCACATAATGTTCCAGATTCAAACATACTTCTTAAATCACTCAAATCCTTGATCATTTGATGGATTACTACTTGTTTAGAAGTGAATCTATCTCATCCGTCCTTTCCTCTTCAAGTGCAAAGATAAGAACACTATCCTTGTGAAGTGTTGAGTCCACCACCAAAGATCCTTTGAAGATCAAATCTTATACATTTGTTGTTGTATCATAGTTGTGAAGATCCAAGTAGTTGTGTCTATTTAGAAGTTGTGTATGTACTAAGTATAGTTGTGTATATTGGTCCTAGCTACGATTAGGGCTCGACTTTTAGCTTAGAGTCGGAAATTGGTTAAGCGACGTGTACGATTTTCTCCACCATAAGAAGCTTGTTGTGTAGTGAAATCTCGAGTAAGGAGTACTCGAGGAGTGGAGTAGGAACGAGGAGTGAGCTTCGTTGCCGAACCACTATAAATCCTTGGTGTTTGGTTTTATCTTTCTTTACCCTTAACTCTTTACATTCTTTATTCTTTGTGCATATATATATATTAGTTAGTATTAGTTTAGTTACACTATCATTGTTCATATTGTGCATAAGAAGATTTCACTTATTTCCTTAAGTCTAAGTTTTTTGAGAAAAAGGATTTTTTGAAAACCATCATTTAAACAAGTAAATATAAGAAACTATTCAACCCCCTTCTAGTTTCTACACATACAATCACCCACCTCTCTCTCTCTCTCTCTCAAACTACAAACGGATCTATATAATCAAGGTGATCGGATTGCTTTCTTTGGCAGCTTAAAAGGTATGCTTCTTATTTTTGGGATTGTTATCTTTCAATTGCACATATCTAATTTTAATGCAACACTTTTTGTATCTTTGTGAACCCTAAACTACTATGGCGACGGTGGCGGAACCAATGTTGGTTTCTCAATATGTTCCAAAAGTCTGTTTAATGACTTTAGTCTATTTATGTGTATTATATTTGCCTTTATATATAAAGAAATATGATGGTTGATGTTTTTCTTTTAATTGATTCGATGACACACTTATATTTGTTACTTTATTCAACTGAATTTAGAATAATGTTTGGAAGAGTGTGTTGATGTTTAAATCAAAGGGATGTTTGGATAAGCTTATTTGAATAAAGAGTTTATTGGCTGATTGCATCTTGAGAACACATATAAGCTGCTTTAGATAATTGTATCCATAGGGTTTAACTTTTTTTGTTCAAATAATTTATTTTTAAGAAGCCAATTTAGATAAGGATATTGAGGATTATATTTAGGAAAAATTAAAAATAGAGACCACCAAGGGGGGTAGTCTACAACGGGTCCAAAATAAAGTTTTTAACAAAAGGGACCAGGGAAACTTGGAAGAATAGGTGCAGAGGTTGCCATGTGTCCATGTTGTGTCAGGTATTTTTAGTATAATGTTTTACGGGCAATTCGTATTTTGTGGCAACTTAGTTATGGGTAACTGTTTTTTTCGTAAATTTTCTCTTTTTAGTCAACATTTGACTGCCACATATGTAACACCCCATTTTGGAAATGGAAATATCACAGAAATTATGGCGTGTCATCAAAGCATACAAGGTAAAATGTCTAAACATTACTTGACCATAATAAGGAAATACCGGAATCAAACATCGGTAGTCCAAAAGTAAAGCTCATCACACACAAACATAGTATAATAAAGGAAAGGACTAAACAATGTCCAAAGCATAAGTATCAAAAGAAAGGAAATGCATAATGTAAAGAAGGCTAGGCAGCTTCCAGTCCATATGCACGTACTCTTAGTGTCTACGAGCGTCCTTGAGTACCTGCCGTTTTGGGAACATAGAATACGAAAACGGCTGAGCAAATACGCTCAGTGCACGAATGTACAATAAAACATGAATAGGATGATCATAAACATAATAACAGCGGAAGAAAACTAAGTCCCGAGTAACCTGGTTAAGTCTTAAATAAACTCGTTTAATAGTTTGAAAGTCTTATGTTTATCTTATAAAAACTGTTTGTCATATTTTACCATTAGCCAATATAGGTCATGAAAATCCACCGTGCATAAATAATTGGAGGGGTGACCTCATCATGCAAATTAGAGGGGCTGCCTCTAATTTAATATACTGGTTTGTGGGTAGGAGGGATCAGCTCCTTGTGAAGGATGCAAGGCACACACCACATTCACCATGTAATTCTGAATAAAAACATGTAACTAGGATGCACCCATGCGCCCCACATGATAAATATAAATAAATGGCCAAAAGCTGAAGGGACGCCACGAGCAATCACTCCGCCGTGGTGAAGTCATAACATCAGTGCCTCTAATGTTATGGTTATGGTACCTCCATAACTAGGTGAAACTGGTCATGCATGTATATGGCTATAGGTAATCTTAATTAAACATAAGAAATCAAACTCATAACTTATACTACGGGAAAACAGTTGGCTGCATACGGGGAATCCTAATAAGAAAAGAATGTCCATACTGAAAGGACGGGAATCCGTACCTTATGTCCAGTGAACGAGAAAGACGAACTGCGAGAATCCTACTTCCGAATCACTAGTGCTACATAAACACGTACATGAATAAGTATCTGCTTACTAAATACATAGCTGGTTTTATGTCATGTCTTAGCTTATTTTATGTGTTCTTACTATGTTTTACTGTTTTAAAGCCTTAAACTGTGTTAAATCTTATATTCTGTTTAATCTGATTAAGTATTTCTGGTATTTCATGTGTTATTATACTTACTGTATAATAATAAGTAACTTTCCAAAAAAATAGCAGGTTTCCTAAAATAGAAAGTTTCCAAAAATAGAAAGTTTCCAAAAATATAAAGTTTCCAAAAATAGAAAGTTTCCAAAAATAGAAAGTTACCAAAAATAGAAAGTTTCCAAAAATAGAAAGTTTCCAAAAATAGATTTACTGCTTAAAATAGATAAGTTTCTAAAAATAGAAAGTTTCCATAAATAGATTAGTTGCCTTAATTAAATAAGTTTTCATAAATAGATTAGCTGCCTGAAATAAATAAGTTTCTAAAAATAGCTGGTTTCCATAAATAGATTAGCTGCCTTATGTAATTAAGTTTCTAAAAATAGAAAGTTTCCATAATTAGAAATAAGCTGGTTAAATAAGCTAAGTATATAAGCCTAAGTGTTTTTCATGATTATTTTCTAAGTCATATGGTATATTGTATAGTTTAATAATTATTTCATGTAATTTAATTAAACTATAGGTTATAATATTTAATTAAAGTATAACATGTTTTTAATTAAATAAATTAAATACTTAGGTTAAAATATGTATTATTATATATTAATAATATAACCTAAGTCATGTTAATTAATTAATTATATCCATGGTTTTTAAAATAATTAATTAATTATAAGTCTTAAAAATATAATTACTTTGGTTAAAATAATTTATGATCATTAATAATTAAATAACCTAAGTCATGTTATTAAATTAATCACATCATTTTATTAACTTAATATTCACATAAGTTCATAAACATAAAAAAACTAACATACACCATGAACCGGATCTAGGCTAGAAAAACATGAACCGGACATGAATCGACACCGTACCCCGAACTAACTCGGGGTACCCCGTGTTTCCCCTTGCTGCCGTGGGACCCACACGCACCAACCAAGACCATATGGTCTTGGTGGTGGTCGGCTTGGCAAACCGAAACCCCTTCGGGTTCGGTTGCAGCCTGCGGCCAAAACAAACACCCCCTTAAAACAACCCTTTGATTTAATTTAACACCAAAAAGTAAAAAGTAAAAACCCCCTATAGTAAATTTGACAAATGGGCTTGGCCCATTTGTCCTTGTTTGGCCGCGGGTAGGGACCCCACTTGGGGTACCCGTACCTTTTTCCGTGTCTCGTTATTTAGTTACTCGTTTGTGATTATTTATGTTCGTGTTTTAAATGTTCTCGTTACGTAAATACCGTGATCTAATATATTTCATCACGCTCGTAATAAATATATATACGTAATAAATAATAGTTCGTGTTTTAATTACGTTCATGATTTCATGATCGCATGTTCGTGATTAATTTTTGTTAAATAATTATTACGTGATCGTGCATAGTAAATACTTATCGTGTTCTAACACGTACGTAATACGTAAACTCCTAACACGTAATCGTAATCATGCTATATTAGGAAAGTTTTAACTAGTACGTACGATCCTAAGGGTACTATGCATGGTAAAAGCATGCGGGTTTTACAACTCTTCCCCCCTAAAAAGAATAATTCGTCCCCGAATTATAGATAAAGTAAACTGGAAAAGAAGAACATACCCGAATTCAAAATATGAAATGAGGGTAAGGAGCCCGGATAGACTCCTCCGTTTCCCAAGTGGCTTCCCGCTCGGTATGATCCCTCCATAGAATTTTGACGAATTTTGACGAATGGATCCCTCCATAGCTGTTGTTGTATGCAAACTCCACCAAACAGATGTATTCGTCCAATCACCCGTCCATTCTAACGCACATGACCTCAACATATCTTCCAATGTCTGAATGGTTCGCTC
This sequence comes from Glebionis coronaria, assembly GCA_025667525.1. Lineage (NCBI taxonomy): Eukaryota > Viridiplantae > Streptophyta > Magnoliopsida > Asterales > Asteraceae > Glebionis > Glebionis coronaria. The sequence continues at coordinate 157,386 of JANFOE010001301.1, read as the reverse complement.
CGACTGTCCGTCCGTTTGAGGATGAAAAGCCGTGCTATGCTTAAGTTGTGTACCCCAAGCTTTCTGCAGACTTTTCCAAAAGTGCGAAGTGAATCGAGGATCTCTGTCTGAGACGATGCTGGATGGTGCACCGTGGAGTCTCATGATCTCTCGTCTATACGTATCTGCGAGTTTACTTACCAGATCTTCCTTGTGGATCGTAAGAAATGAGCTGATTTGGTAAGTCGATCTACGATAACCCAAATTGCATCGTGCTTCCTTTTGGTAGGCGGAAGACCGGTAACAAAATCCATGGTGATTTTGTCCCATGATTGTAATGTTTTTGTTCCCTTTAGGAAAAGGATGACAAAAGCGGCAAGTATTAAGTGTCGGTTTAGGAAAACCGAGCACTAATGACCAAATAAGTTCAAGTTCGTTTCCCAAGGAGGCAAGTGCGTTGTGTTAAGAGATGATTTTGATTTGTGATTATATGATTGAAAAAGAAAGAAAGAAATGGGATTAGAAGAGAAAGACGGTTACGAAGACGGATTAAACTAAGACGAAAAAGGCGATCACGCAAAACCGTAAATAGTGCAAAAATTAAATTTTAACCTAAAAATTCCTAAAAATTCATAAAAATCCACAATAATATTCTAAGAGTTTACAAAAAATCCAAACTTGCTAAAACCTTTTAATTAATTAGATAATGACTTTTTAATGCTAATTAAAGCCCTAAAAATCACAATTAATTATTAAAAAGCCCTAAACAAGATTTTAAAGTTTGTAAACCTCAAAAATAACCTAATTAAGCTAAAAAGTATTTTTTAAAATTTTAAAACCAAATAAAACTATTTTTAAACACTTAAAAACTATTAAAATCAATTAAAACTTAAATAAATTCTAGAAAATAATTGAAAAGTCCGAAAAATATTTGGAAAGTTATAAAACTCCTAATTAAGTGACTACAATCTAGGAAAAATGTAAAAACTTAAAAAAATTAAACTTTCAATTTTTAATAATAAAATAATATTAAAATATTCAAAAAAATTCAAAGTTCATAAAAAAAATTCTAAAAAAGTACCAAAAATCTAAAATATTGTAACTAAGACAGAAATGAAATCAAAAGTTTCTAAAACCTATTTAATAATTTTATATTAAATTTTAAATTTGGTTAAAAACCCTAAAATCCTATAAAATCAAAAATAAGTTAAATTGAAAACTTTTAGTGATGTAAACCTCAAAAATATGATTAAAAACCTGAAAACTATTTTTTCAGATTTTTAAAATACCTTTTTCTATTTTTAAATTACTTTCTAAAATTTAAACTAAAAATAATCCTAGAAATTTAATTAAATACGGGAAAAATAAACTTTTTACACCAAAAAGTCCTAAAGCCTAATAAGAACCAAGGAAAAATGATAACTTGTAAAAATCCTAAGTAAATAAGCTGGAATAAGCTTATAAACAAGCTGCTAGTTAAATAAGCTACAAAACAAGGCCTGCTTAAAAGGAAATTGGTTAGCTAGTTGTGCATAGAAAAGCACTTGGATCACTGGTTAACACATATAGTCCTCCAACGAGGGGTCCCGTGTTCGAGTCCAGGCCAAGGAGCTTTTTGCTAAACTTTTTTTTTTTTAAAAAACTCAATACTGATAACTCTTTTAAACTCAAAAACACACTTATAATCAAAGAAAGTAAGCTATAATTAAGTAAATAAGATCAAAACAAGCCCAGATTGCAATGTGTTTCTGATGAACACAAAAGTGAAATAAAACCGTATCTCACTTGTGAAGAAATTAACAAGAGGACTTGTTTTTGGTGTGTTGATGTTTTTGATGGACAAGAGGGCACCCCTATACTCAGTTGAGTATAAGGAGTCACAATTAACACAAAAACTAGCAAGCAATCACACAAATCAAGCACAAACTTTGCAATGAAGTTTCTGATAAAGCTAAATGAAGGTCTGATATGATTTTGCTGATTCAATATGCACTAAAATGATTTTCAATCCTTCAAAGCTTGCACACACATTCACCAAATGACATAAGAGCAATAAACAATCCTACTTAAACCTATCTTAAACAGATTATCAAATATGAAGGTTCAAAAAAATCACAAAACTAAGCAGACAAGCACTTGACTGATTTAGACTATGTTTCAACCTTTATTATCATGCAACTTTAACTTAAACTCTACCAAATGGAAAACTTCAAGCATACATCACCTAACAACAAGCAAATGAGTGAAATAAACAGGTTTCAAACAAGATTCATATATTAAATCCATACTACAAACCCTAATCCAAACACCCCTTTAAATTACTGAAAATCAAGATTACAAAGCAAATCAAATCAAATCTTAACCAAACTGATTAAACACTATCTAAACATGCATACAAGACCTATATAAGCAATATCAAACTTAAATAATCATACCAAGAACAGAATCATGCATATTTCATATAAGTCACACAATTTACCAAATTTTAAAACTGAACAAAGACACAAAGGGGGTACCTTGTTGGGCCTACATCCAGGCCCAACAGTGACTGAATAGTCACCTCCCACAAGCTGGTGGCTTGTGCTGAACCTTGAACAAGTAAGCAAGAGTAGAGAGTGATGGTGGTGGTCACTGTTGACACACACACCCCATATATCTTCTAAAAGGGAGGATATAATAAACCTGCTAAGAAAGGAGGTAAACACAAGATTGCTGTTCACAAAACAAATAAGCTATAAGCCAGCTTATCACCTAAGCTGCCTATGGCTTATTTGACAAATAAAAACTGATTTTGATATTTTTTTTTTTTGAAAATTTTACTAACAACTAAATCAACAAGAGCTTTAATCCTCACTTAAGCTTGATAACCAACAAGATTACCAGGCTTATATGACCAGCTTAAAACACTTGGACTAGATTCTTAAAAATTGCATAACTAAAATCACCAAACAGAAACTTAAAATGAACTTTAACTTGGAAAATGTAAAAATGCAATGGAAAGTAAATGGGCTCTTTTGTTTCTCGTCACAAACTCAATACCATTTCATTTCATTGAACAAAACTGGATTTACAAGGTCTTGACCAAGGAGAAGGAAAAAAGAACAACAACAAATGAAAGTCCTATATGCCTTTATATAGAGGCTACAAATGATTCTAGAACTGAATAGAAGCTTAAACCCTAATAACTTGAACTCCCAACTTTGCCCTTGACGAATATTTGAAGATGCCAGTTAGATTCCATTTTTTGAATTTGTCAAGAGTGCCATGTGAGGATCTTTGGACTATTGTGGGGGTGCCAGCAGTGGAAAAGAGATCTTGGACGTCCAACATTTAGCTTAGGATGTAAGCAAGGGCGTGGGTCGTTGATTTTCTGCACTTTGTTTGTTTGGGAGTGAATAGTGGGGCATGGAAGGGTGGTACAAGCATGTGAGGATGAGGGTGACATTTTTTGGGAGTGGGGATGGGATTAGGGTTAGGTTAATCAGTGATCTGGAAAGGATTAACCAAAACCCCTTTGTTTTAATTGATGTTCATCTTGGAATTTTTTAGGGTTTATGGGTGGATTTGTGGGTGGTTAATCTGTTTTGGGGAAATTAAGTTTTTAAATTATGTGTTTGGGTGGGAAAATTAAAAAAAAGATTAGTTTAAACTGTGAGTGGAGGGTGACGTGGGGTGGATGGTGAGGTGGAGAGATGGTATTGGTGGATGGTGGTGACATGGCTGCTTGATTGGCTGGGGTGAGTTGGGATGTTTGACAGCTTTGGCCCCCAAGGTTTTAGTTTCCTTCACTATGTAATAAACAACCCTCACCGCCTAACTTACACATAACAACTTTTGGGCAGTTGTCATTTTTGGCACAAATACTTTCTAAACTTGAAACAAGGGCTTAAAATGCAATTTCTTCATATTTGAAGGACTGATTTTGGCATTTTCTTCATTCTTCAAGGTTTGACTTGTTTGTTGACTTCTTGGAGGACCAATATTGACAATTTAGTTTTGTTGAGGGACTAAATTTGCCAATTCTTCAAAGTTAAGGGTCCTTTTTGTAATTTTGACAAACTTTAGGGACCAAACTTGTAATTATGAAGATACAAGGGTATAAAGTGTCAATTCTTCCATATTGGAGGACCCTTCTTCATAATTCTTCAAATCTTCAAGGGTTTTCTTTGGAAAATTCTTCATTAGGGCTTGGTTCATCGTGCGGCTTCGTTTCCCGTGTTCATTTTTGACTGATTCTTGTGATCTTTTGTCATTTTCTCAATATCCGTACCTAAAATACACAAGCAACAAACACAAGCATATATTTGGGTATTTTGATGATATTTAATGCATTTTAAGCCCTATTTGGACGATGAGACTATGTATAAAAGCAGTCTCATCACTCCCCCATACTAAACCATTGCCGTGCCCTCATGCAATGCTAGAATAAAGTATCGTAGCACCTCCAAAATTCTTTTTTTTATTCACTTTATTGGAATGATAAACTAGCACACTACTACTATTGCTACTACTTGCGTTTTAGACATAATGTATGATTTTCATCGCAAAATGGGACGTTTAGGTTCATAGAATAAGAACACGTGAATGCTTCGTTAGAAATAATTTCATCGTCCTCGATTTTCACCCCAATTCCATGCCAAGCGTGCAACGAGATCATTATCATTATAAGTTAGTAATGCTAACACTACTCATATGCCCTAATCACGTACTTATCCTCCCATTATTCCTAAGTTGTATCTCTTATATTTTATTTTGTCTTGAATGTTTCACGAGGATACATTGTTTGACTTATGCGATAATAGAGATTTAGGTCTAAAAATAGATTCCTAACGGTGTAACTAAGACAATCAAATCAATAACCCCTCCTAATAGACAACGATGTCAAAAAATTAAGTTGACAAAAAGAATCGATAAACACGGTTTTATAACGGTTTTGAACATGAGACTTATTACCAAGACTTTTATACGCCCCCTAACGGAAGGGCCTTATTATCTTTGGTTTACCTCCATGTTTTATTCAACTTCGCCATGAAGCTTTTATTATGACTTCGGTCTTGCCTTGCCTTTTATTATCCGCCTCATCGGTGGTTTTATTAGCCAAAGACGTATATCCTCACGCTAAGGCGAATTTTGGATCTTTAAAGCTTCGAAGATTAAGGCTTGATTCACTTTCAATTTTTGCATAGATTTTTCGGCCTTGTGGGGCTTCAAATTGTTTGCTAGATTTAGGTGATCACTTGAAATCTTATTATTGGTTGAAGCTTTCGATTATTCGGGTGCCAATACTTCAAAACCGTGACGCTGGCGATACCTTAATGTCTTCCCAATTTAATTACACGGAAGCTACTAGAAAAGACTAGAAACCCAACAATCCTAACTAAACCGCTAAGTCAATATTTATTAAGCAAAAAATATTTACATGCGAAGGGAGAATAAGAAAACAACAAGAACACATGAGTTTTTGAAAGAATACGAGTACTCTACGTTTAGCATAGTAACTTATAATTAACTCTATCATTTCTCGTCCTCATTTAAGAGACTTAGCCTAACGTGTAGTTAAGGAATCAAAGCTAAGTGCTCAACACGCACGGTCGAGTCAAAAATTACTCTTATTCTCGCCATCGAAAAATCTACATTCTTGTCTTCAAACACTTATAAAACATGAGAAAATTTTTAAAATTTGGCCATTTTTAGCCTTATTTTGCAACAAAAATGATAACAAAAAGATAAACTTTAGAAAGCGTGAAGGTTTGGCAAGGCAAGTATCTATTCACCCCCCCATACTAAAGTTAAACATTGTCCTCAATGTTTCGAGTCTAGGGGTGCAAACACCCCCATACTAGAGACGTAGTCTAATGCCTAATCTAGCATGGAAAGGGTGTAACCAATAAATTAATAGCCGTTTATGAAGTGTGCTAAAAACCTAAGGTTAGAACATCAAAGGATATATCATGGATATTGAGAAATGTCTCCAAAGCAAATGATCGAGTGCTCCCATAAAACGAACACGAGAGGCTCCAATCATGAAGATCATGATCTAAAAACCACAATTCAGAAACAACCACGGAACAAAGGTTGGAAGGGCACAAATTCCTACACGTAAGCTACATTAGAAAGCGATAATATGTACATAGGATAAGCATGGGACTCCCCCACGAGGCACCTCATTTTTGATTACCGAGTCATGAGCTCGACTCGATCCCCTCAATACTAATTATCATTGGGGAAAGTGACTTGGTCTTGGTAGTTCAAGGATGGAACTTCCCCGCCAAAGTAGTGCTTCAACCTATGCCCATTCACCTTGAAGTTAGGACCATCATCTTGAGCTAGCTCGATGGTCCCATACGGAAACACTTGAGTCACGGTGAATGGACCGGACCAACGGGATTTCAATTTACCGGAAAAGATTTTTAATCTTGAATTAAAAAGCAAAACTTGATCCCCAATGTTAAAAACCCGGGTTTTAATTTTAGAATCATGCAACTTTTTAGTTTTCTCTTTATAAATCAATGAATTTTCATAAGCAATATCTCTCAATTCATCCAATTCATTTAATTGCATTTTCCGGTGTTTTCCCGTGGTCTCCATATCATCATTACAATGCTTTAGGGCCTAATAAGCCTTGTGTTCTAACTCGATAGGCAAATGACAATTCTTTCCATACACAAGCTTATAGGGAGTGCACCCAATTGGCGTCTTATGAGCGGTCCTAAAGGCCCATAAAGCATCGTCCAACTTATCTGACGAAGTTTGTCGGTTTTCCCCAACGGATCTATCCAAGATCCTCTTCAACGCTCGGTTTGAAACCTCGACTTGCCCACTCGTTTGTGGGTGATAAGCCGTAGAAAGCCGATGTGTAACCCCATATTTCCTTAGGACCCTTTCAAATTGGTCGTTACAAAAATGGGTTCCACGATCGCTTATGATAGCACGAGGGGTTCCAAACCGAGAAAACAATTGCTTCAAAAACTTGACTACCACACGAGCATCATTGGTGGGCAAGGCCTTGGCCTCCACCCACTTAGAAAGGTAGTCAACCGCAACGAGAATGTACTTATTACCACGAGATGATGGGAACGGCCCCATAAAGTCTATGCCCCAAACGTCAAAGATCTCACACACTTGGATGATATTTTGTGGCATTTCATCTTTTTGTGAGGCTTTCCCTTGTCGTTGGCATGCATCACACGACTTCACAAGATCTTTTGCATCTCGGTAAATAGTAGGCCAAAAGAAGCCGGCATCAAACACCTTCTTAGCCGTGAGATTAGCACCATGGTGACCACCGGTGGGTCCCTCATGGCAAGCTCTAAGGATGTTAGAAGCTTCGGTGCCAAATACACAACGTCGGATGATTTGATCTGCACAAGTTCGAAACAAGTAAGGGTCGTTCCAAAAGTAGAACTTGACGTCACGAAAGAATTTTCGTTTTTCTTGAGTCGTCATACCCTTAATGATGAAGTTACCCGCATGGTAATTTGCAAAATCCGTAAACCATGGGGTAGAAGAATCAAGCTTAGAATTCACTACACCAAGTGTCTCGAGCGGAAATGTTTCGGTGATTTCCTTGGGCTCGTAAACACTTTGGTGAGGATCTTCCAAACGAGAAAGATGATCGGCCGCTAGATTCTCGGCTCCTTTTTTGTCAACGATGGTGTGATCAAATTCTTGAAGGAGGAGAATCCAACGAAGTAATCTCGGCTTAGCATCTTGCTTTGCCATTAGATACTTAATAGCCGAATGGTCCGTATACACTATGCATTTCGTCAAGACGAGGTAAGGTCGGAACTTCTCAAATGCATACACCACGGCAAGGAACTCCTTTTCCGTTGTAGTGTATTTAAGTTGAGCCTCGGTCATCGTCTTGCTAGCATAGTGAATAGGCAAGAAGTGCTTATCATGACGTTGCCCCAAAACGACCCCAATAGCGTAATCACTAGCATCACACATAAGCTCAAAGGGGAGGTTCCAATTGGGAGCAACAAGAATGGGAGCTTCGGTAAGTTTCCTCTTAAGGATTTCAAAGGCTCGTACACAATCTTCGTCAAAGACAAAACGTGCCTCTTTTTCAAGAAGATGTGTAATGGGTCGAGAAATCTTCGAAAAATCCTTGATGAATCGACGATAAAAGCCCGCGTGGCCTAGGAAACTCCTAACTCCCTTAACGGTTTTGGGATGAGGTAATTTGGCGATGACGTCTACCTTAGCTTGATCTACCTCAATCCCCGCTTTCGAGACCTTGTGCCCTAAGACGATTCCACTCTTAACCATAAAATGACATTTTTCCCAATTGAGCACAAGGTTGGTTTCCTCACAACATTTCAACATTCTCTCTAGATTCGACAAACACGAAGTGAACGAATTACCAAACACGGAAAAGTCATCCATGAAGACTTCCATCGTCTTCTCGATCATATCATGAAAAATAGCCATCATGCACCTTTGAAAGGTTCCCGGTGCATTACAAAGTCCGAATGGCATTCTACGATAGGCAAACGTTCCATATGGACACGTAAACGTAGTTTTTTCTTGATCACGAGGATCGATGGGAATTTGGAAGTAACCGGAAAAAACATCTAGAAAGCAATAGAAATCGTTTCCCGCAAGACGCTCCAACATTTGGTCCATGAAGGGCAAGGGAAAATGGTCTTTTCGAGTGGCTTCATTCAACTTTCGATAGTCAATGCACACTCTCCATCCGGTCACGAGTCTAGTGGGAATTAACTCGTTGGCATCGTTTGGCACAACGGCCATCCCTCCCTTTTTAGGGACACAATGAATAGGACTCACCCAAGGGCTATCGGAAATAGGGTAAATCATTCCCGCGTCCAGGAGTTTAAGGACCTCCTTTTTGATGACGTCGTGAATTTTAGGATTCACCCTCCTTTGACTATGGATTGTGGGCTTGAAATCCTCCTCCATTAAGATTTTGTGGGTACAAAACTTGGGATCGATTCCCTTAATGTCGGATAACTTCCACGCAATCGCCCCTTTGTGGTCCTTTAGAACATCGCCAAGTGCGGTTTTTTCATCATTCGAAAGATCTTTCGCAATAATAACCGGCAACTTTTCATCCTCCTCCAAATAGACATATTCGAGGTGAGGAGGTAAATCTTTCAACTCAAGGATAGGTGGTTCCTCAAGTGAAGATTTGGGCTCGATACTCATAACCTCCTCGGGTGGAGGAAATGGGAAATCGTTGAGAAAATCCTTGATAATCGAGAAGTCCTCATCGTTGTCGAGGTCTTCGTCACAAGTACGTGGAACATTGCATTCTTCCAACGTAAAACCACCACCTTCAAATGGAGTGAAGGTTGGTGTCGAATTATCAAGAATTGGATCTAACATAGTGGGATTGCCACTAGTTTCTTTATCACCAAACCCTAAAACTTCTTGTGAAAATTCCTCGCAAACCACGTCGATCACATCAACGAGGTTTATGGTAGAACGGAATAAACATGAGAAAGTTGAGAATTTTGAGTTGCGTTTATAACAAGTTCCTCGTCGTTGAAACGTAAGGTGATCTTTCTAGCATGAACATCTATTAAAGCCATAGACGTATCTAAAAACGAACGACCGAAAATAAGAGGAACTTGAGGATCCGTGGGGATATAGACAACGATAAAGTCTACGGGATAGTATAACTTCCCCACTTTCACAAAAACGTCTTCCGCCAAACCACATGCACGAATCGTGGAATGGTCGGCCAACTCGATAGACATTAGTGAAGGAGTAAGATTAGGAAGATTGAGCGACTTGAAGATTGCAAGTGGCATCAAATTAATGCTAGCACCAAGATCGGCCAAGGCATAGCATTCTTCCATATCTTGAATTGCACAAGGGATCAAAAATTTACCGGGATCACCGACTTTTTGAGGTATGCGATTAAGATAAACCGACGAGCAACTAGACAATTGGTGCAATTTCTCCTTGTTGTTCAACATACTCTTAAAGTTAGCGGCAAATCGAGGCATCATGACCAAAGCATCGGCGAAACTCACATTAAGGTGCAACTCACGAAACATTTTCATAAAAAGCTCAAATTGATAGTTGTCGCGCTCTTGTCGTTTCTCCTTCCTAAGTCTCGATGGGTAAGGTAAGGGTGGTGTGGGTTGGGGCATAGGCATAGCCTTTGGAATCTCGGGTTCCAATGTCGGTAATGGGTCGACCGTAGGTGTGGCATGAGCGGTACTTTGTGGGCTTGAGATATGCTCCTTTTCGACCACCACCTCGGGTTCTTCCTCAATTTCCTCCACCGTTGGAGTAATTGGTTGAGGAGTTGGTTCTTTAAGTGCCTTACCACTTCGTGTGGTAATCACTTTCATCTCTCCCTTCGGGTTTGAAATGGTGTTACTAGGCAAACTTCCCGAAGTAGAGGCTTTGTTCCCCATGACGGCTTCTAAAATGGCATTAAGCTTAGCATCTTGACTATTAAACTTAAGATCTTGACTAGCGTCTTTTTGGTCAATTCTTTGTTCAAGCCTAGCATGACTTTGTTCAATTTTATTGTTTTGACCTCTAATTTGATTAGCAAAATCATTTTTCAATTCATTTCTCATGTTAAGATTTTCCTTCACAAAATTAGCCAATTCCTTGGTGTTTTTAGCCGTATCCCTAGCTTGACTAGCCAATTTCTCTTGTATGTTTTCCAAAATCTTATCATTTGCCGTAGCGTAATTCAAAAATTCCATTGGAAGTTCTTTAGTGTAAACATTTTGAAGACCTTGACTTGTGTTTTGAAAATTACGGTTTTGGTTTTGATTTTGCAATTGGCTACTACTTCCTTGATTCCCATAGTTGTTATTACCCTTGTAATTGTTCCTTTGATTGCTTTGGTAACCAACTTGATTGTTTCGATAATTGTTAGCATTTTGATTTGGTGGAAAACCCGGTGGAGTCAATTGATTAGTGCGAGGAACTTGACCGTTTTGGTTATAAGTTCCCGCGGCCGCGAAGGCACTCGAAGTGTTACCACCGTTGGTAATGCACTCGGAATAATCGTGAGCTCCACCACAATACATACAAGAAACCTCAACCGCTTTAGCCGTAGCGGGAGTGGGTTGTTCACCAACTTTAAACTCAATTAACAATCCCTTAAGCTTATCAAAAATCTTGTTCTCCAAATTAGCCTCGATTTGGCAAGCATCAACGGTGTGTGACAATGAAGGCGAAGGCGAAGACGAAGTCTTATGAACACTCGACGTGCTACGAGGACTATAGACCTTAGACCTATTCTCAATGATTAACAATGCTTCCTCGACCGTCTTACACAAAAAATTACCACCCGCGGCGGCATTAAGATAATCACGCTCATGATCGTTCAAGCCATTGTAAAACGTGTCAATTTGATGCAAGTCAGAAAAACCATGATGAGGACATTCGTGCAACATTTCCTTAAACCTATTCCAAGCCGTTGAAAAACTCTCATTATACTCTTGCGAAAACTTTGAAATCTCGTTTTTCAAGTGCGTAGTCTTAGAGGGCGGAAAAAATTGGTTCACGAATTTTGAAACGAGATCCTTCCACGTCAATATAGAATTGGGTGGCTCTTTCTCTAACCAAATTTTTGCGGGCCCCGCTAAGGAATACGGAAAAAGCATCATCTTAATCGAGTCGTTAGAGACGTCCTTAAACTTGCAAGTGGCGGTGAGACGATTAAATTGGCGAATGTGGTTATGAGGGTTGTCCTTTTCGTCACCTCGAAACTTGTTGTTTTGAATCATGGACAACAAACCCGTCTTAACCTCAAAATTCTCCGCAAGGATAGCGGGAATCACAATCGCTTCTCCATAACCCTCGGTGGGTGCTTGAAGCAACTCCATCATAGTTCGATTAGCCATGGGTGCTTCTTTCACTATAATGGGTTCGTCAATAGGAGACTCCTCACTAGAAGGAGTGATTGATTTGTTTCTTCGTTTACGAGCACGTCTTGCTTTGGAGCGAGTTTGCATAAACGTCACGTACAACGAGAGGGTGAGCAAAGAAGATTCTTTTTGGTGTTTTTACTTTTTCAATTTTTTGTGGTTTTTGATTGTTTTTACTTTTTTTTGGATTTTTGGAATGTATTAGGTAGACTCAAATCTACAAATCTCCTCCTTAATCAAATCTCTCGATTAAAGAAGCCTCAAGGAATGAAAACGATCACGTGAAGTGAACGCCTTCGATGACGTTAGAACGATGGTGGAACACCAAATCGTTCAAGAGGGTTTTATCAATAGAAACTAAGAAAATATATATGATACTTAAGTAATACTTTGGGCGGCAAAACCCTCGATTAGCTTTCAATCTCAAAATACGCACAAGCAAGCGGAGGAAACGAGGCGGCGCGAAGCACTTAAGAGCCTTTTTCCTTTAGGTCGTGAAATACAACCGCCTTATACCCACCTTATAGTTTGTATTTTTCAAAATCGAGCTTCACGAAAGTATTTATCTATTTTTGCCTTTTTTCTTTGGTTTGAGATTCGAATACAATGATTGGGTAATGACCTCCCAAGTCAAGGTTGTGATTTCTCACGTATTTGGAGTACTTGTAAATTTATTGTTCTACGTATACAATATAGTAATAGTATTCACAAAAAAAACGAAAAACCGATAATACGTATTAGTAGAGTGCTACTAATACAAATACTATTATGGCTATATAAAAACAACAATTGTTCAAATCAAAACACAACACGCCTCCCTGGCAGTGGCGACAAAATGATTGTAATATTTTTGTTCCCTTTAGGAAAAGGATGACAAAAGTGGCAAGTATTAAGTGTCGGTTTAGGAAAACCGAGCACTAATGACCAAATAAGTTCAAGTTCGTTTCCCAAGGAGGCAAGTGCGTTGTGTTAAGAGATGATTTTGATTTGTGATTATATGATTGAAAAAGAAAGAAAGAAATGGGATTAGAAGAGAAAGACGGTTACGAAGACGGATTAAACTAAGACGAAAAAGGCGATCACGCAAAACCGTAAATAGTGCAAAAATTAAATTTTAACCTAAAAATTCCTAAAAATTCATAAAAATCCACAATAATATTCTAAGAGTTTACAAAAATCCAAACTTGCTAAAACCTTTTAATTAATTAGATAATGACTTTTTAATGCTAATTAAAGCCCTAAAAATCACAATTAATTATTAAAAAGCCCTAAACAAGATTTTAAAGTTTGTAAACCTCAAAAATAACCTAATTAAGCTAAAAAGTATTTTTTAAAATTTTAAAACCAAATAAAACTATTTTTAAACACTTAAAAACTATTAAAATCAATTAAAACTTAAATAAATTGTAGAAAATAATTGAAAAGTCCTAAAAATATTTGAAAAGTTACAAAACTCCTAATTAAGTGACTACAATCCAGGAAAAATGTAAAAACTTAAAAAATTAAACTTTCAATTTTTAATAATAAAATAATATTAAAATATTCAAAAAAATTCAAAGTTCATAAAAAAAATTCTAAAAAATTAACAAAAATCTAAAATATTGTAACTAAGACAGAAATGAAATCAAAAGTTTCTAAAACCTATTTAATAATTTTATATTAAATTTTAAAGTTGGTTAAAAACCCTAAAATCCTATAAAATCAAAAATAAGTTAAATTGAAAACTTTTAGTGATGTAAACCTCAAAAAAATGATTAAAAACCTAAAAACTATTTTTTCAGATTTTTAAAATACCTTTTTCTATTTTTAAATTACTTTCAAAAATTTAAACTAAAAATAATCCTAGAAATTTAATTAAATACGGGAAAAATAAACCTTTTGCACCAAAAAGTCCTAAAGCCTAATAAGAACCAAGGAAAAATGATAACTTGTAAATATCCTAAGTAAATAAGCTGGAATAAGCTTATAATCAAGCTGCTAGTTAAATAAGCTACAAAACAAGGACTGCTTAAAAGGAAATTGGTTAGCTAGTTGTGCAGAGAAAAGCACTTGGATCACTGGTTAACACATATAGTCCTCCAACGAGGGGTCCCGTGTTCGAGTCCAGGCCAAGGAGCTTTTTGCTAAACTTTTTCTTTTAAAACTCAATACTGATAACTCTTTTAAACTCAAAAACACACTTATAATCAAAGAAAGTAAGCTATAATTAAGTAAATAAGATCAAAACAAGCCCAGATTGTAATGTGTTTCTGATGAACACAAAAGTGAAATAAAACCGTATCTTCACTTGTGAAGAAATTAACAGGAGGACTTGTTTTTGGTGTGTTGATGTTTTTGATGGACAAGAGGGCACCCCTATACTCAGTTGAGTATAGGGAGTCACAATTAACACAAAAACTAGCAAGCAATCACACAAATCAAGCACAAACTTTGCAATGAAGTTTCTGATAAAGCTAAATGAAGGTCTGATATGATTTTGCTGATTCAATATGCACTAAAATGATTTTCAATCCTTCAAAGCTTGCACACACATTCACCAAATGACATAAGAGCAATAAACAATCCTACTTAAACCTATCTTAAACAGATTATCAAATTTGAAGGTTCAAAAAAATCACAAAACTAAGCAGACAAGCACTTGAGTGATTTAGACTATGTTTCAACCTTTTTTATCATGCAACTTTGACTTAAACTCTACCAAATGGAAAACTTCAAGCATACATCACCTAACAACAAGCAAATGAGTGAAATAAACAGGTTTCAAACAAGATTCATATATTAAATCCCTACTACAAACCCTAATCCAAACACCCCTTTAAATTACTGAAAATCAAGATTACAAAGCAAATCAAATCAAATCTTAACCAAACTGATTAAACACTATCTAAACATGCATACAAGACCTATATAAGCAATATCAAACTTAAATAATCATACCAAGAACAGAATCATGCATATTTCATATAAGTCACACAATTTACCAAACTTTAAAACTAAACAAAGACACAAAGGGGGTACCTTGTTGGGCCTACATCCAGGCCCAACAGTGACTGAATAGTCACCTCCCACAAGCTGGTGGCTTGTGCTGAACCTTGAACAAGTAAGCAAGAGTAGAGAGTGATGGTGGTGGTCACTGTTGACACACACACCCCATATATCTTCTAAAAGGGAGGATATAATAAACCTGCTAAGAAAGGAGGTAAACACAAGATTGCTGTTCACAAAACAAATAAGCTATAAGCCAGCTTATCACCTAAGCTGCCTATGTCTTATTTGACAAATAAAAACTGATTTTGATATTTTTTTTTTGAAAATTTTACTAACAACTAAATCAACAAAAGCTTTAATCCTCACTTAAGCTTGATAACCAACAAGATTACCAGGCTTATATGACCAGCTTAAAACACTTGGACCAGATTCTTAAAAATTGCACAACTAAAATCACCAAACAGAAACTTAAAATGAACTTTAACTTGGAAAATGTAAAAATGCAATGGAAAGTAAATGGGCTCTTTTGTTTCTCGTCACAAACTCAGTACCATTTCATTTCATTAAACAAAACTGGATTTACAAGGTCTTGACCAAGGAGAAGGAAAAAAGAACAACAACAAATGAAAGTCCTATATGCCTTTATATAGAGGCTACAAATGATTCTAGAACTGAATAGAAGCTTAAACCCTAATAACTTGAACTCCCAACTTTGCCCTTGACGAATATTTGAAGATGCCAGTTAGATTCCATTTTTTGAATTTGTCAAGAGTGCCATGTGAGGATCTTTGGACTATTGTGGGGGTGCCAGTAGTGGAAAAGAGATCTTGGACGTCCAACATTTAGCTTAGGATGGAAGCAAGGGCGTGGGTCGTTGATTTTCTGCACTTTGTTTGTTTGGGAGTGAATAGTGGGTCAGGGAAGGGTGGTACAAGCATGTGAGGATGAGGGTGACGTTTTTTGGGAGTGGGGATGGGATTAGGGTTAGGTTAATCAGTGATCTGGAAAGGATTAACCAAAACCCCTTTGTTTTAATTGATGTTCATCCTGGAAATTTTTAGGGTTTATGGGTGGATTTGTGGGTGGTTAATCTATTTTGGGGAAATTAGTTTTTTAAATTATGTGTTTGGGTGGGAAAATTAAAAAAAAGATTAGTTTAAACTGTGAGTGGAGGGTGACGTGGGGTGGATGGTGAGGTGGAGAGATGGTATTGGTGGATGGTGGTGACATGGCTGCTTGATTGGCTGAGGTGAGTTAGGATGTTTGACAGCTTTGGCCCCCCAAGGTTTTAGTTTCCTTCACTATGTAATAAACAGCCCTCAACGCCTAAATTACACATAACAACTTTTGGGCAGTTGTCATTTTTGGCACAAATACTTTCTAAACTTGAAACAAGGGCTTAAAATGAAATTTCTTCATATTTGAAGGACTGATTTTGGCATTTTCTTCATTCTTCAAGGTTTGACTTGTTTGTTGACTTCTTGGAGGACCAATATTGACAATTTAGTTTTGTTGAGGGACTAAATTTGCCAATTCTTCAAAGTTAAGGGTCCTTTTTGTAATTTTGACAAACTTTAGGGACCAAACTTGTAATTATGAAGATACAAGGGTATAAAGTGTCAATTCTTCCATATTGGAGGACCCTTCTTCATAATTCTTCAAATCTTTAAGGGTTTTCTTTGGAAAATTCTTCATTAGGGCTTGGTTCATCGTGCGGCTTCGTTTCCCGTGTTCGTTTTTGATTGATTCTTGTGATCTTTTGTCATTTTCTCAATATCCGTACCTAAAATACACAAGCAACAAAAACAAGCATATATTTGGGTATTTTGATGATATTTAATGCATTTTAAGCCCTATTTTGACGATGAGACTATGTATAAAAGCAGTCTCATCATCCCACTTCCACTCTGGAATATCTAACGGTTGAAGAAGACCACCAGATCGCTGATGCTCAATCTTAACCTGCTGGCAGGTAAGACATTTGGAGACGTAAGTGGCCACATCCTGTTTCATACCACTCCACCAAAAGTACTGCTTGATGTCATGGTACATCTTAGTCGAACCAGGATGTATCGAGAATGGGGAGCTATGAGCTTCAGCTAACAAAGATTCCCGGAGTTCTTGGTCATCAGGAACACAAAGTCTAGTGCCCTGCCATACGATACCATCTGCATCTACTCTGAATTCTGTCTGCTTCTCCAAATTTTGTACTATCGCCCAGATTTCTCCCTCATCCTTCTGAGCTTCCTTTATCTTAGATAGTAACTCAGGTTCTACTCTAAGATTAGCCCAGTAACCGTGCTGTCCACGTACCATGATCTCGATGTCTAGTCGCTCCAAGTCTCTTATGATTTCCTCTTCGATTTTAATGTCGTTGATCATTCCGGACTTCCTGCTAAGAGCATCTGCTACTACATTTGCCTTTCCGGGATGATACTGTAGATTAATGTCATAATCCTTCAACAGCTCTAACCATCTCCTCAGCCTCATGTTCAATTCACGCTGAGTGAAGATATACTTCAAGCTCTTGTGGTCCGTGAAAATGTCACATGATTCTCCATATAAGTAGTGTCTCCATATCTTCAATGCAAACACGACTGCAGCAAGTTCCAGATCGTGTGTGGGGTAATTTTCTTCATAAGTCTTAAGCTGCCGTGAAGCGTACGCGATCACTTTCCCATGTTTCATGAGAACACAGCCAAGTCCCTTCCCCGATGCATCGCTGTAGATTTGAAATCCATCCGTACCAGATGGTAGAGTAAGAATAGGTGCAGATACTAGCTTCTGCTTCAGGTCTTCAAAGCTCTTCTCTCGATCCTCAGTCCAGACAAATTTCTCCCATTTTCGCATCAGCTTGGTCAATGGTAGTGCTAGGCGGAAAATTTCTCTACGAACCTACGGTAATAGCCAGCTAAGCCTAAGAAACTGCGGACTTCCGTCGCTGATGTCGGCCTTGGCCACTTAGTAATGGCCTTAACCTTCGCTGGATCCATAGTGATTCCTTCTGCTGATACAATGTGACCTAAGAATGCCACTTTGTCTAACCAGAACTCACACTTGGAGAATTTAGCATACAGCTGCTTCTAGCGAAGAATCTGTAGTACTGTACGAAGATGGTCTTCGTGTTCCTCCTTGGACTTTGAGAAAATCAGGATGTCATCGATGAAAAAAATGACGAATTTGTCCAGAAATTCATGGAAGATTCTGTTCATCAGATCCATGAACACTGCTGGAGCATTTGTCAGGACAAATGGCATAACTACAAACTCGTAGTGGCCATAACGAGTACGAAAGGAAGTCTTAGCTATATCCTGCTCCTTGACCCGTAGCTGATGATAGCCTGACCTAAGATCAATCTTGGAGAAGTGTTTGGCCCCTTGGAGTTGGTCAAACAGATCGTCAATGCGTGGTAGTGGATACCTATTCCGAATGGTAATCTTGTTGAGCTCGTGATAGTCTATGCAAAGACGCATACTGCCGTCCTTCTTCTTAACAAACAAAACCGGTGCGCCCCATGGAGATGCGCTCGGTCGAATGAAACCTTGTTCAAGAAGTTCTTGCAGTTGATCCTTCAGCTCTATGGGAGCCATGCGATAAGGAGCCTTGGAGATGGGTTCAGCTCCTAGAATCAGCTCGATACTGAATTCCATTTCTCGTGCAGGTGGTATGCCCGGAAGTTCTGCTGGAAACACGTCTTGGAACTCCGACACTATTGGTTGATCCTGAATCGATGGAGATTCAGCATCCATGTCGTGAACCGTAGCTAGATAACCCTCGCAGCCATGTGACAGTAGTGCACGCGCTTGCAGGGTGGATATGACTTGTACAGACCGTCCGGGTATGAACCCATTATGAATGTACTCTGGTGCATTGACATCACCGAAGATAACTCGATATGAATGGCAGTCTATGGTAGCATGATACTTGGATAGCCAATCCATGCCCAAAATCATGTCGAAGTCATTCATGTCCAGCGGAAGTGCGTCGACAGGTCGAACCTTATCATCAAATTCTAGGGGAAGACTCTTGTATACATGGGTGATTAATACAGAGTCCCTCAAAGGCGTGGAAATAGTAAGCCTATTTTCTAGTGGTAAGGGAGGCATCCTAATGTTCTTAGCACAAGCAGTAGAAATAACCGAGTGAGTAGCACCCGTATCGAAAAGAACACATGCAGCGCGACCATACATATACAAGATTCCAGTGATGGTACCTGTAGACTTGTTGGCCTGGTCTTGAGATGTCATGTAGACACGCCCGGTAGTAGGAGGCGGCTTGGTATCAACATGTCCTGATGTACCCTCCATCTCGCCCTTACGGCAATCCTTCATAATATGGCCAGGAAGACCACACTTGAAGCACGCATCAGTATTACGACGACATGGTCCTCGATGCCTACGGTGGCAAGTAGAACAAAGAGGATGAGTGTCTCCTCCAGCAGGTGCTCTGGCTGGCTGAGGACCTGATAAAACATTTTACATAAGACATGGTAGTTGGGTACAAAGGACAAAGCAGATAAACGTAAGATTGAATACCAATGATAGCTGGACGGCTAGGCTGCGAACCTCTCTGGTTCTGGTCCCTACCGTTTCCATGATTCCTGGTAGACGTTGGCTGAAGTGTCAGAATATGAGTTATAACATAAAACATAAGGAAGTGCGTAAGTATTAGGACCTGCTGTTGTTGGAGTGCCCGGCGTTGTTGCGGTAATTGTCATTACCGCCACGCCTATCCGTAGCAGAACGGTCGTTAGTCTGACCGTTTCCCTTGGGCTGATGAGGCTGCTGCTGAGTAGCCGGCTAAGACCGGTCCCCAGTTTTCTGTCTGGAAGATACATTTAAGAGATGAATAATTGACATATGGAAAGTGTACGGATTTGTCATCGCTTGAATACGAATGTTTACCTCTTGTCGGGTCTTTCAGCTTCCCCGAACTCATCCCTCTCCTGCAGCATCTCCAGTTTTCGTGCTGCATCGGCCACTTGTGCTACAGTGTTGAACGTAGCACACACCAGATTGTTTGAGACCGATGTGCGAAGAGTCCATCTGAAGTGATGTGCCTGCTCTTCAGGAGTACCTGCTGCCGCACCAAGGAAACCAACCAAGCGAAGAAAGCGCTGCATAAACTCGTTGCTATTCTCCCCAGCTCTCTGTCGGATCCCATGGTACTCTCTCTTGAGCTTGTCCTGCTCAGCCTTCGGAAAGAACTGCTCCATCACCCTGTCCTTGAACTGAGCCCAAGTCAAACCAGCAACCCACTCATCACCACCTTCAGATTGCATCAATGCTAACCACCAGTTGAGTACATCGCCTTCGAACCGATAGCATGCCAACCTCGCCTTGTATGCGGGGTCACAGCCCATAGCGTTGAAAATCTTCTCGATGTGAGCCAACCAGCTTTCAGCATCGCTGGGGCTATCTGTCTTCCCAAAAGCTCGAGGGCGGAGCTTGTTGAATCTCTCCAGCCATACTGCTAATGTCACTGGAGGAGGAGGAGGAGGTGGCTGATTGTGCTGCTGATTGTTGGCAGCTTGAACTTCAGCCCGGATGTCATTCCTCAGTTGAGGAAGCAAGGCTTGCATGGCAGCCTGAATTGCAGCATTGAGCTGCTCCTGTTCGCGTGTGAGAACCATCTGACAGTATAACATAAAACATATGATTAAACAGATCAAAACATAAAATATAAATATATACATGAAAAAAATTTATACTAAAACTTCACGAGAAAAATTTTATGCAAGAAAATTTTGTGTATGAATGCATGATGCAGTTTTATGAAAACTTTTGTATGCTCGAGAGTGAACGCCTCTGGTCATTTCACCCAAAACAAAGACATAGCGAGGGGACACCTATGGGTCGGTCCCAAATCTAAAAGTTTCGATAAAACACATGCGACTAAATAGGGCCAGTCCTGTATCAACCATTACTTAGTCAAAAACCCTGCAACAATGACATGTATATGTATGCTTAAAAGTGATGAATGCATGAAAACAACTGTCAGTTCTAGGAAGACCGTAGTGACTACCCACTAATCACAGGTCATTTTTGAGAGCCTACAGGTCGAAGCCTTGGCTCTGATACCATAATTGTAACACCCTATTTTGGAAATGGAAATATCACAGAAATTATGGCGTGTCATCAAAGCATACAAGGTAAAATGTCTAAACATTACTGGACCATAATAAGGAAATACCGGAATCAAACATCGGTAGTCCAAAAGTAAAGCTCATCACACACAAACATAGTATAATAAAGGAAAGGACTAAACAATGTCCAAAGCATAAGTATCAAAAGAAAGGAAATGCATAATGTAAAGAAGGCTAGGCAGCTTCCAGTCCATATGCACGTACTCTTAGTGTCTACGAGCGTCCCTGAGTACCTGCCGTTTTGGGAACATAGAAAAGGAAAACGGCTGAGCAAATACGCTCAGTGCACGGATGTACAATAAAGCATGAATAGGATAAGCATAAACATAATAACAGCGGAAGAAAACTAAGTCCCGAGTAACCTGGTTAAGTCTTAAATAAACTGGTTTAATAGTTTGAAAGTCTTATGTTTATCTTATAAAAACTGTTTGTCATATTTTACCATTAGCCAATATAGGTCATGAAAATCCACCGTGCATGAATAATTGGAGGGGTGACCTCATCATGCAAATTAGAGGGGCTGTCTCTAATTTAATATACTGGTTTTTGGGTAGGAGGGATCAGCTCCTTGTGAAGGATGCAAGGCACACACCACATTCACCATGTAATCCTGAATAAAAACATGTAACTAGGATGCACCCATACGCCGCACATGATAAATATAAATAAATGGCCAAAAGCTGAAGGGACGCCACGAGCAATCACTCCGCCGTGGTGAAGTCATAACATCAGTGCCTCTAATGTTATGGTTATGGTAACTCCATAACTAGGTGAAACTGGTCATGCATGTATATGGCTATAGGTAATCTTAATTAAACATAAGCAATCAAACTCATAACTTATACTACAGGAAAACAGTTGGCTGCATACGGGGAATCCTAATAAGAAAAGAATGTCCATACTGAAAGGACGGGAATCCGTACCTTATGTCCAGTGAACGAGAAAGACGAACTGCGAGAATCCTACTTCCGAATCACTAGTGCTACATAAATATGTACATGAATAAGTATCTGCTTACTAAATACATAGCTGGTTTTATGTCATGTCTCAGCTTATTTTATGTGTTCTTACTATGTTTTACTGTTTTAAAGCCTTAAACTGTGTTAAATCTTATATTCTGTTTAATCTGATTAAGTATTTATGGTATTTCATGTGTTATTATACTTACTATGTAATAATAAGTAACTTTCCAAAAAAATAGCAGGTTTCCTAAAATAGAAAGTTTCCAAAAATAGAAAGTTTCCAAAAATAGAAAGTTTCCAAAAATAAAAAGTTTCCAAAAATAGAAAGTTACCAAAAATAGAAAGTTTACAAAAATAGAAAGTTTCCAAAAATAGATTTACTGCTTAAAATAGATAAGTTTCTAAAAATAGAAAGTTTCTATAAATAGATTAGCTGCCTTAATTAAATAAGTTTCCATAAATAGATTAGCTGCCTGAAATAAATAAGTTTCTAAAAATAGCTGGTTTCCATAAATAGATTAGCTGCCTTATTTAATTAAGTTTCTAAAAATAGAAAGTTTCCATAATTAGAAATAAGCTGGTTAAATAAGCTAAGTATATAAGCCTAAGTGTTTTTCATGATTATTTTCTAAGTCATATGGTATATTGTATAGTTTAATAATTATTTCATGTAATTTAATTAAACTATAGGTTATAATATTTAATTAAAGTATAACATGTTTTTAATTAAATAAATTAAATACTTAGGTTAAAATATGTATTATTATATATTAATAATATAACCTAAGTCATGTTAATTAATTAATTATATCCATGGTTTTTAAAATAATTAATTAATTATAAGTCTTAAAAATATAACTACTTAGGTTAAAATAATTTCATGATCATTAATAATTAAATAGCCTAAGTCATGTTATTAAATTAATCACATCATTTTATTAATTTAATTTTAACATAAGTTCATAAACATAAAAAAAACTAACATACACCATGAACCGGATCTAGGCTAGAAAAACATGAATCGGACATGAATCGACACCGTACCCCGAACCAACTCGAGGTACCCCGTGTTTCCCCTTGCTGCCGTGGGACCCAAACGCACCAACCAAGACCATATGGTCTTGGTGGTGGTCGACTTGGCAAACCGAAACCCCTTCGGGTTAGGTTGTAGCCTACGGCCAAAACAAACACCCCCTTAAAACAACCCTTTGATTTAATTTAACACCAAAACATGTTAGATCTATGATTAATTATTATGTTTTTATAAAAACATCACATGTTCATAATTAATAAAAAGATTAAATCAAAAGAAAAGGTTTAAAAAGGTTTACCGAATTCATGGATCAAGAGAACGAAGAGCCAACACGATAAATCACTAGAATTCCGAGATCCAAGATCAAAAACCACCTTGTATGGTGTTCTTATGGTGGCGGCACAAAGAGAAGGAGGAAGAGGAGGTTTTAGGTTTTTCTTAAAATCTTATGTAAAGTTATTTTGTGTAGTGTAAAAAGTAAAAAACCCATTTAGTAAATTTGACAAATGGGCTTGGCCCATTTGTCCTTGTTTGGCCGCGGGTAGGGACCCCACTTGGGGTACCCGTACCTTTCTCCGTGTCTCGTTATTTAGTTACTCGTTTGTGATTATTTATGTTCGTGTTTTAAATGTTCTTGTTACGTAAATACCGTGATCTAATATATTTAATTACGCTCGTAATAAATATATATACGTAATAAATAATAGTTCGTGTTTTAATTACGTTCATGATTTCATGATCGCATGTTCGTGATTAATTTTTGTTAAATAATTATTACGTGATCGTGCATAGTAAATACTTATCGTGTTCTAACACGTACGTAATACGTAAACTCCTAACACGTAATCGTAATCATGCTATATTAGGAAAGTTTTAACTAGTACGTACGATCCTAAGGGTACTATGCATGGTAAAAACATGCGGGTTTTACAACATAAGTACAATTTTAAATGTGACAACCAATAATACAGGAAAACTAAATATAAATAAATTTGGGCATCCTACCAGTGTTCACATCTTATCTTTATTTCTTCACTTTATCTTCTTCACTTCTTCACTTTATCTTCATCTTCTTCACATCTTATCTTTATTTATCTATATTTCTTCACTTTATCTTCTTCACTTCTTCACTACTTCACTAGTGTTCTATATGCATGGAACAACATCCGACTAAGGTAAATTATTTGTTTGTATTGATTATTTTTATACACGATTCAATAATGGGTTTTGTTATTTTATATTTTCATTTAATTTGTATGATTATGTGATTTTAATTTGATTTTAATATAATCTTAATTTGATTTTAATCTGTGTGTTTTAGGGGTTTTAAATCATTAGATGTTAGTGATAATTAGCGTAAGTTACAATATGTTGAGGTTAAATTTTTAAGCCTTATGTAGATTTGATCACTTATTTGATATGTTGTACGTTTGAGGCGTGCTTATAGATAGAGAATGATTAAGGGGTTTTGTCTTAGGTTTTGCAGTCAGATCGGTATGGCTTAGGGTTTGGTTAGAGTACTACTTGCGAATAATCATTCTTGTTAGAGTATGTGGATTTGGAAGACGACAGCATGTTGTAGACAAAGTTGTTTGATGGTTTAGAGTATGTGGATTTGAAATAACTATAACATGTGTCATAAGCTTAAACAGACACCCCAACCATAAGCCCCAATTTTCTGCTATTATTTGTGACAGTGAGTGTCTTCATGATGGTGTGAGGGTCTTCGTATTTAGAACATTTTTTGGTGGATTTAATAACTTTACTGAGCGAATTTGACCATATTCTATCTGCATTTGTTGGTTAATGTTTGTGAAGTTGGTTACGTGTGGTAAAGTCGCCTAGTACTATTGTTGCAGTGGGTGTGTAAACAGGACACTTGCTCTGATTGAAGTTAACCATGTTACGTGTATGTCTACAGATTAATTATAGTAAGTGGTTTAAGATTGTACACTATGTGTTGATTTAGGTTATGCATTGAGTCGTATTCACTTGTAGGAAGTATAGTTTAGTTGAGACTGGAAAGCCACAATACTTGGAGGTTTATAAGTGGTGTAGTAAAAAAGGTTTGGTATATTTTTTTAATGCCCAGAACTGTTGTTGTGTTGTTTATATATAGGACTTCTGGTTTTGTTGTTTTGGAAGACTTTTTGTTTGTATGAATAAAGTTTTTTTGTAGGCATGGGCTATCTCCAATTCTGTATACTTTTGGTTAGACAAGTCCTTGTTTTTGCCATTTCTTGTTGTTGTTTTAGGTATGTATGAATACATGCTTGGTTGATGCCTTTCTTTTTAACGTCGTCTTGTTGCCCAATAATTGAATCCAATACAGCATATATAGATGCACCAACATCATTTTGTTTACCCTTTTTTAGAAAAGGACCTCTTACATTGCCCTTCGTAATCTCTTTTTCACGGGCATCAATATCATCAATCAAATCATCCATTTCGGTCATTAATGAGTGGCCCTTTTCTTTTCTGTTGATTGGTCGGAGTTTTTCCTTCATAGTTCTCACTTTTGGAGCTTCTTTGGCTAGCAAATAGTCTGAGTCATCACTTTAAATTTTGTCACATTCACTTTCAGTTTCAGTATGTTAATACTCTTTTCCAGTTTGAGTATTTGGATACATAAACGTGTGGATTATATCATGCATTGAGTGTCTGGATTGATCCAAGTGTGGATTATATTCAAATACCGAAAGTCAAAGTGAATGTTAGAGTATTTAGAGTGATGGAATAGCATTCGATTTGTTACCCAAACAAGCGCAAAAAGTGACACCAAAATGGGAAGGAAAAACTTCGACCAATCAACAAAAAAGAAAAAGGTCGCTCATTAATGACCGAACTAGATGATTTGATTGATGATATTGATGCCCATAAAAAAGCGAATACGAAAGGAAAAGTAAGAGGTCCATACATAAAAAAAGGGTAAACCAAAAGATGTTGGTGCATCTACAAATGCTATATTGGATTCAATTATTGGGCAACAATATGACGTTCAAAATAAAGGCATTGGTGATTGTATAGCCAAATAAAGTCCAGACACATGGTGATGCAGAGGACGATTCTGCATGTCAAACAACATATGAATCCGATGTCGAAGCTCAATATCAATAACATGAATCTTGTGCTCCAGTCTGAAGAAAAGGTTCCTATGGAAACCCAATGGTTAGTTTATATTCTTGTCTTGCATTTAGTAACAGAAATTAGCTTGTTTATGACGTTAGAAAAATACATTTTTTCTAGTGTGAATCCTTACTTTATCTTCTGTTTATAAAGGGTGAGAATCAAGACAATGATTGTTATGGGGACCCTGATATTAAGGCAACACATTCCAAATGTGAAAGGGGTTCATCATGGAAATATCTACCGTGAAGAGCAACCGGGCTTAAGATGTGGTTTATGTGAAGCTGTAATTCTTGAAAGCAGACATGTGATACCGAAGCTAGTGAGTAACTGTATCGCTTGACTCCTCATATTTGTCCTCATGACTGTTCAGATTAGCTAGATTCAATAGGTTCAAATGTGCATCTTCATTTTCAAAACTCGCTTTTAACTTAAATGTATCCTTTCACAATTTTCCATCACATATTGTAGGAAACCTATGCACCTGATAGGCAGAGAAGAGGTCATCATTCCAATGAACAATAATTCCTTAACAAGTTTCCTTAAAACTAAAAACATTCAGAGATATTTGTATCCCCGTCAACAAGAAGGCTTCATGTTAATATCGAGGGCTTGAGATTGAGTACAATTGTATGTATATAGATGTCTTCATGATCTCTTCTGGTACTACAATGTAAATAATGGGTGAATTTAACACGAAAACACTGTGTGTCGAAATCTTCGTATATATCTAGACATTGGTTTTAATTTAAAATGTTATTGGGAGCACCGAATCTTTGCTCATCTGTGTTTGTTATTTTTAATAATTATTGCTTTAATGTGACATTTATCTGTATCGTTCGTCAAAAGTAGAATTTTATATTCACACGTTCAGAACTACATACATATACAATTTGTTCATAGTAACACTTTTGAACAATGATATATCAAGTTAGGCGGAAATTTTCTTTTACCATTAGCGACAATGAGGATGGATATGCTCATTTATATTCATTATTAGCTTCATCACCCGTCCAATAGGCGTGTATGCTTCATGGAAGTATTTGAGTAATAATAATTTGAAAAAACATATTGTTATAAGTTGCAAACCATATTAAATTAAAATTTCTAATATAATTCTTATACATTTAGAGTATATATTTCGTGTATACATAAAAGATAAAAAAAAATATATTTTTTTGACCCGTATATAAACGACTCCAAGAAACTATTTATAAAAAAACAGAGTGTGTGTGTATCTAGTAAACTAACGTCCCCGAATCAATCAATCGATTGAACAAACATCAAAGGTATCCGGAACTTCAATATCGAATACACAAAGGTGTGATCTATCTAAGTTGGTTTTTGATGAATAATATAATTTCATATCCAGATTAACATTGTGAACATACTCATATCCTTCATTCTAATTTTTTTTGTGCACTAATAATCAATAAATCAAATTTAGTACTTAATTATGATTGAGATCAATAATCAAACATATTTTATAGTCCAAATTGTCTAGGGTTTGACCAGTGCATGTTTGATTTTGTTAACAACACATATACGTATAAGTATGAATTTTAGGGTTTGCTTATGCTATGCTTTTTTATTCTGATACAATAGACATTAATTGTAAATAATATTTTGATAAACTTGGTGATCAACAATAAAAAAATGACGGTGTGAATAAATGAATTTTGGGCATGATAATTGCATGTTTGTTCTTGTTGTGTACATCAAAATCCCCAAAGATAGGCAACCTAACTCTATGTTATTTTTAAAAATAATTATGGACATGTACTTTTTTTTAAGAATGTGATATGAAGGAAACTGTAGAAATATTTAAGAATAACATTTGTTAAGATCAAATCTCTGCATATTTACACTCTGTTTTTATTTGAATGTCCTAAGACTACAAATATTTTTTGTATGCAACTGTATTGATGTTTTAAACGATACGAAATATGCAGAAAAGGCCTCTAGAATTCGTTTTCTTGGTCAACGTGGATACATTTACAAAAACACATGCATTATAATACTATTTTGTCAAATTTAACTATTTTTTATGTCATGGTTTTAAAAATTAAGCATATGTCTTGAACTTTTATATATTTTGCAGGTCCCGTTTTTCAAGGAAGGTTATTATAACGGAAACAGGTACATGTACGTAACAAGTAATGATCTCTACAGGTTTAAATGAGATTTAAATGTACCAAATGGTGAAAATATTCGTGTCGAAGGTAAAAGGTGGGCTGAGTTTTGTCACGAGAACATGGGAAATGCAGTAATGATGCATTTCATTGAAGAGGGTGATGACACATTTTATGTGACTGGGTGTGGTATTGATGGACTCGAATGCGGGGGGTATAATGTCATAACTAACAGGCCAAAAAATTACTGACACGTTTTTGTCCTTATAAAGATTATGCACAAGTATGTTTATATATATATACTCAAATGCTTATAAATGGAAAATATGTTTTAAATAACATAGTTATCTTGAATGAAACAAAAAATTCTTTCAATAACGTACTCCTACCATTTATTATGTTTTGTCGTTTGCTGATTATTATAGATGGTTCCGCCAACTTTCCTATCTGGCTTTTATCAAAATGAACCATTACTTATATCAACAAATAATGAGACCTATACTATAAGATATGAAAGGGTAGAGTCTGATGAAAACCTCGGCGTGATGGCCAGCAGCTTAGTAATTGGATTTGCGTTCAACCTGGACAAAGAAATTAAGAGTAGTGTTCTAGTGAGTTACAGATTCACTACCCAAGAGAACCAATGGGCAACCCAATTTGGAAATTTTCGATACAGATGCACCACGAGATTCTCAAATCAGTCTCCAAGATCACCTCCTAAACTTGCCTACAATTAGGATAGCAATGGAAATTACTCTAAAAGATTAGAAATTTCATTTTAGGAAAACCAAATAAACTGCCTCTTTTGTCATTCATAATTTGTCAATACATATAGGAGAAAAAGGGAGATTAACTCCCTACATAGCTACCTTTAGGAAAAGTAAATAACTGCTCTAGAAAAAGTCAAATAAATTAAAATAATAAAGAAAATAAAATAACATGGCAATAAGGTAAATATTCTTGCTGGTATGTAGACTAATATGTGGGGATATTGTCTGCAATCAAATGCTGGAAGGATTTGATTGAACTAAGCTGACCCATGTGTCTCCCACGTGACTCGGGCCTCGAGGTGGGTTCGGGTAAATCATATCATACGGGTCTTTAGGAGCCTGCCAATCATCCTCCTGCCTATCATCCTCCCCAGCTGCAGAAAAGTTTGCCCTCAAACTTGGAAGAGGATCAGCAGGATCGTAGTAAGGTTCAATATCAGCTACGTTGAACGTGGCTGCCTCTTTAGGAGTTCTGGGCAGACTAACCTTGTAAGCATTATCGTTAACCCATGCTAAAACCCTAAACGGACCATCAGACCTGGAGATAAGCTTGGAGCGACGTTTTGCTGGAAACTGATCCTTGCGAAAATGGATCCAGACGAGATCACCCGGTTGAAACAGTATGTGTTTGCGTCCTTTATCATGGCGATACTGAAGGAGTTCATTGGACTTTGTGATTTTATCATGTATGTGTTGGTGCAAAGCCTTGATACCAGCAGCTCGGTCACTTGCTTCTGGGTTAAACTTAGAAGATATATCAAGGACTGCTAGATCAAGTGGAGTCTTCGGGTTCAAACCATAAACGACCATAAAAGGACTAAGACCAGTAGTCTTGTTCGGAGCCTGATTATAAGAAAATTCAGCCTGAGGTAGTAAATCTTCCCACTGTTTGAGGTTAGTAGTGATGAGAGCTCGAAGTAGCGATCCGAGGGTGTGGTTGGTAACCTACGTCTGTCCATCCGTTTGTGGGTGACTAGAGGTACTAAACTTGAGTTTAGTACCCATTTTCTCCACAAGGTTATCCAAAAATGGCTAAGAAATTTGACATCTCGGACACTAACCATAGTTCGTGGAATCCCATGGAGATGAACGATTTCTTTAAAATATAGGTTAGCCACCTGCACAGCATCATATGTCGTATGACAAGCATTGAAATGAGCCATTTTTTAGAAACGGTCGACCACCACCATAATAGAATCCTTTTGGCGTTGTGTGCGGGGCAAGCCAACGATAAAATCAAGACTAACGTCTTCCCACGGGGAAACGGGTACAGGTAATGGCATGTACAATCCATGGGGAAAAGAGTTACCTTTGGCTCGGTGGCATGGTAAACAGCAGCAGACAAAATTCTCTACATCTCGCACCATCTTGGGCCAAAAGAAATGATTCTGCAGCATTGTGAGAGTTTTATCTATACCGAGGTGCCCTGCTAAACCATCTTCGTGGGTCTCTTTGATCAACATTACTCGAAGACTATGTCGAGGGATACATATTCGCTGTCCCCTAAATAGAAAACCATTAAACAAGTGATATTTACCTGTAGCATGATTCTGACAGCTACTAAACAGCTCCCTGAAATCAGGATCAGAAGAATAGTCGTCCTTGAGGAGTTCGAGACCCATAACCTTCGGCTGTAAAGAATTAATTAAAACATACTTACGCGACAAAGCGTCAACCCCCTTGTTTAATTTCCCTGACTTGTGCTTAATAGTGAAAGTAAAAGCCTGTAAAAACTCCACCCATTTAGCATGTTGAGGTTGTAGTTTGTGTTGGCCCTAAATATACTTGAGTGCTTCATGATCGGAATGCAATATAAATTCCTTAGATATCAAATAATGTTGCCAATGATCTAAGGCCCTGACGATTGCATAAAATTCTTTGTCATACATGATGTATCGCTGTTTTGCATCATTAAACTTCTCACTAAAGTATGCAAGTGGACGAACCAACTGTGACAAAACAGCCCCAATACCCACTCCTGAAGCATCACATTCAACCTCAAACACCTCATCAAAACACGGTAGTTTCAACACAGGAGTAGAAGATAATTGTTTCTTAAGTTCTTCGAACGCGGCCTGTGCTTGAGGGTTCCAAACAAACTGTTTGAGCTTGGTAATTTCAGTCATGGGTGCTACAAGAGTACTAAAATTCTTCACAAAATGCCGATAAAAGGAGGCCAATCCATGAATGCTTCGAACTTGTTGAATAGTTTGAGGAACCGACCAATCCCGAATGGCTTGAACCTTTCTTTCATCAACCTGGATTCCCTGACTAGAAACTAAGTAACCAAGAAATGTTGTTTGGGCAATAAAAAAATCACACTTTTCTAAGTTCCCATAGAGCTTTTCTTAGTCAAGTACTTTAAACAATTTTTGGAGGTGTTGGTGATCTTTTTCGGTTTTACTAAAGACCAATATGTCATCGAAGTACACAACCACAAATCTGCCCAGAAAAGGTTTTAATACCTGATTCATTAATCGCATGAAGGTACTCGGTGCATTTGATAAACCGAAGGGCATAACCAACCATTCATACAGCCCCTCCTTTGTCTTAAATGCTGTCTTCCATTCATCCCCTTCATAAATTCTTATCTGATGATAACCACTTCTTAAGTCAACTTTTGAAAACACTATGGCACCATGTAGTTAATCCAATAAATCATTTAGCCGAGGAATGGGGAATCGGTATTTGATAGTGATCTTATTGATTGACCTACTATCCATACACATTAGCCACTCTCCATTATTTTTGCGCACCAGAATAGTGGAGACTGCACACGGGCTGAGTGACTCACGAATAAGTCCCTTTTACAGCAGCCCATCAACTTGTTTCCTCATCTCTTCCGTTTGTTGGGGGTTAGATCGATACGCAGGTTTGTTGGGTAGTATGGAACCGGGAATGAAATCAATTTTATGCTGAATGGTGTGTAATGGAGGTAATCCAGAAGGGATTTCAGCCGGAAATACTTGGTTATAGGCTTGTAAGAGGGGTTGTACATAGGGGTGTGGTTCGGTTGGTGTTTTGAATTCCTCTTCATCAAGGCCCATGAGTAGGAAGTCCTTACAACAATAATACTCCTGTTGTGCAGCCTTCAAAAGTGTACTCAGGGTTTGGGTAGGTAAATTAGAAGGTGTAGCGGGTGACATTGGGGTGAGCACAATTTGGCGGTCATTGTGGTTGAATGAGTAAGTATTTAGGTAGCCATCATGCATGACCCGATGATCAAATAACCAAAGACGACCAAAGAGTACATGACAAGCGTCCATAGGAATGACATCACACCAAATCTCATTGGCATATGACATGCCAATACTTAAAGATAAAGGAATTCAATGAGAAACACGTATTACTTTACCTTGATTGAGCCACTGTATCACATAAGGAGATGGATGGGGTTAGGTGGTCAGGTTCAATTCGGACACCAAGGTTTGAGAAGCAACATTAGTGCAGCTTCCCCCGTCAATAATTACAGTGCAAACCTTTTCAGCGATGGTACAACGCGTATGAAAAATGGCCTCACGTTGCAGGCTCCCACTGTGATCAGGAGTGTTGCTGAGCGCTCGATAGACAACAAGACATGCCCCCTCATCGGGTCCAACAACTTCCTCGATAACGGATTCAACATCCACAGCCGAATCCACTGTCGTGTCATTTGTAAAAGAATTATCTACCCCTTCGTACTCGGCCAAAGTGATCATCCTTTTGTTTGGACACTCGTAAGCAATATGCCCTAACCCTTGGCATCGGAAACACCTTCGTGGGGCACGGGTTGGGGTCGAAGAATTTTCAGGTGTAGTGTGAGTTTTGTTGGTGGGTAATGTTTTGGTTTGGGTTGTGCTTTTAGTAAAAGTTCGTCCTGCTTCAAACTTCCGTTGCTTCGTTGTTGGGTATCTACCTTGTGAGCCAACAGGGTTAAGTCATCTAGGGATGAGTAAGGGTACAATTCCACTATATTAGCAACACGAGTATCTAATCCCCCCAAATGGCGTACCAGAGTTTGTGGATCATCCTCAGGTAGATCACACTTCATAAGCAAATACTCGAAATCCCGAGAGTACTCCTCTGCCGGTCGTTGGTTTTGTTTAAGATGGTGTAACTTAGAAAAACTTGCCTGAATGTAATAAGAGGGACGAAATTTCTGTTTCAATAGTTTTTTTCATCTTTGGCCATGCCTTCACCTTCGTCTTTCCCAATCGTTCTCACTTAGTGCACGTATTGGCCCACCATGTTGATGCGTACTTTCTCAGTTTCATGGCCACAATCTTTACTTTGTGTTCCTCGGATGTTTCTTTGTAATCAAAGGCACATTCTACTGTTCTCAACCATTCTACAAACTCGTCAGGATCGAGTTTTCCATCATACTCAGGAATGTCAACCTTAATATCATTGGAATACCATTGACCAGGTCCTTTTGAAAGAGTCCCTGATCTACCAGTGGAGTTATCATCTTCTCCTCGGTGGTTAAGAGAGAGTTCAAAGATCTGATCTGTAAAACCCGCATGCTTTTACCATGAATAGTACCCTTAAGATCATACGTACTAGATTAAAACTTTCCTAATATAGCATGATTACGATTACGTGTTAGGATTTTACGTATTACGTACGTGTTAGAAACGATAAGTATTTACTACGCACGAGCACGTAATAATTATTTGATAATAATTAATCACGAACATGCGATCATGAAATCATGAACGTAATTAAAACACGAACTATTATTAATTACGTATATATATTTATTACGAGCGTAAATAAATATATTAGATCACGATAATTACGTAACGAGAACACATAAAATGCGAACACAAATAATCATGAACGAATAACTAAACATCGAGACACGGAAAAAGGTACGAGTACCCCATGTGGGGCCCCCTACCCGCGGCTACAAGGAGCAAATGGGCCAAGCCCATTTGTATTTTTACTAAAAAGAGGATTCGGGAATAAACACTACTCATAATTGTTTTCCAGAAGATTTTACAGAAAACCTAAATCCTCCTCTCCTCCTTCTTTTCTCTTTAGGCCGCCACCCTCAAAACACCAAAAGGGGGTGTTTGTTGATCTTGGATCTTGGAATTCTTGTTGGTGTTCGTGTTTGTTCTTCGTTCTTTTGATCCACGTATTCGGTAAATCCTTTTAAACCTCTTTCCTTTGATTTTATATTTTATTAATTAAGAACATGTTATGTTTTTTCAAAAACCCTAATTAAATCATAGATCTAACATGAATTGGGTTTAAATAAAATCAAAAGTAATGTTTTAAGGGGTGTTTGTTTTGGCCGCAGCCTACACCGAACCCGAGGGGGTTTCGGTTTGGCCATCCGATCAACCACCGAGACCATATGGTCCTGGTTGGTTGGTGTGGGTCCCACGGCAGCATCAAGACAAGGGGTACCCCGATTTGGTTCGGGGTATGGTGTCGATTTCATGTCCGGTTCATGGTTTTTAGTCTAGATCCGGTTCATGGTGTATGTTTAGTTTTTTTTTATGATCTTATGTTAAAATTTAAATTAATAATATGACATGATTAATTTAATAACATGACTTAGGTTATTTTAATTATTAAAATCATGAAATTAACTAACCTAAGTATTTTATATTTAAGACTTATAAATAATTAATTATATAAAAACCATGGTTATAATTAATTAATTAACATGACTTAGGTTATATTATTAATAAATAATAATACATGTTTTAATCTAACTATTTAACTTTATTTAATTAAAAACATGTTATACTTTAATTAAATATTTTAACCTATAGTTTAATTTAATTACATGAAATTATTATTAAACTATATATTATATCATATGACTTAGAAAATAATCATGAAAACACTTAGGCTTATATACTTAGCTTATTTAACCAGCTTATTTCTAATTATGGAAACTTTCTATTTTTAGAAACTTAATTAAATAATGCAGCTAATCTATTTATGGAAACCTTCTATTTTTAGAAACTTATTTATTTCAGGCAGCTAATCTATTTATGGAAACTTATTTAATTAAGGCAGCTAATCTATTTATGGAAACTTTCTCTTTTTAGAAACTTTCTATTTTTGGTAACTTTCTATTTTTGGAAACTTTCTATTTTTGGAAACTTTCTATTTTAGGAAACCTGCTATTTTTGGAAAGTTACTTATTATTACACAGTAAGTATAATAATACATGAAATACCAGAAATACTTAATCAGATTAAACAAGAATATAAGATAAACACAGTTTAAGGCTTTAAACAGTAAAACATGGTAAGAACATATAAAATAAGCTAAGGCATGACATAAAACCAGCTACGTATTTAGTAAGCAGATACTTATTCATGTATGTATTTATGTAGCACTAGTGATATGGAAGTAGGATTCCTCTCAGTTCGTCTTCTTCGTTCACTGGACATAAGGTACGGATTCTCGTCCTTTCAGTATGGACATTCTTTCCTTATTAGGATTCCCCGTATGCAGCCAAATGTTTTCCCGTAGTATAAGTTATGTGTTTGATTTGCTTATGTTTAATTAAGAATACCTATAGCCATATACATGCATGACCAGTTTCACCTAGTTATGGAGGTACCATAACCATAACATTAGAGGCACTGATGTTATGACTTCACCACGGCGGAGTGATTGCTCGTGGCGTCCCTTCAGCTTTTGGCCATTTATATTATATTTATCATGTGGGGCGTATGGGTGCATCCTAGTTACATGTTTTCAGTCAGGATTTCATGGTGAATGTGGTGTGTGCCTTGCATCCTTCACAAGGAGCTGATCCCTTCTACCCAAAAACCAGTATATTAAATTAGAGGCAACCCCTCTAATTTGCATGATGAGGTCACCCCTCCAAGTATTCATGCACGGTGGATTTTCATGACCTATATTGGCTAATGGTAAAATATGACAAACAGTTTTTACAAGATAAACATAAGACTTTTCAAACTATAAAACCAGTTTTACCAAGACTTAACCAGGTTACTCGGGACTTAGTTTTCTTCCACTGTTATATGTTATATGCTTATCCTATTCATGCTTTATTGTACATCCGTGCACTGAGCGTATTGCTCAGCCGTTTTCCTTTTCTATGTTCCCAAAACGGCAGGTACTCAGGGACGCTCGTAGACACTAAGAGTACGTGCATATGGACTGGAAGCTGTCTAGCCTTCTTTACTTTATGCATTTCCTTTCTTATGATACATTTGCTATGGACATTGTTTAGTCCTTTCCTTTATTATACTATGTTTGTGTGTGATGAGCTTTACTTTTGGACTACCGATGTTTGATTCCGGTATTTTCCTTTTATGGTCAAGTAATGTTTAGACATTTTTCCTTGTATGCTTTGATGACACGCCATAATTGCATGTGACATTTCCATTATCAAAATGGGGTGTTACAATTATGGTATCAGAGCCAAGGCTTTGACCTGTAGGCTCTCAAATATGACCTGTGATTAGTGGGTAGTCACTACGGTCTTCCTAGAACTGACAGTTGTTTTCATGCATTCATCATTTTTAAGCATACATATACATGTCATTGTCGCAGATTTTTGACTAAGTAATGGTTGGTACAGGACTGGCCCTATTTAGTCGCATGTGTTTTGTCGAAACTTTTAAATTTGGGACCTACCCATAGGTGTCCCCTCGCTATGTCTTTTGTTTTGGGTGAACTGACCATAGGCGTTCACTCTCGAGCATACACAACTTTTCATAAAACTGCATCATGCATTCATACACAAAATTTTTCTTGCATAAATTTTTTTTCGTGAAATTTTAGTATATATTTTTTCATGTATATATATTTTATGTTTTGATCTGTTTAATCATATGTTTTATGTTATACTGTCAGATGGTTCTCACACGCGAACAGGAACAGCTCAATGCTGCAATTCAAGCTGCTATGCAAGCTTTGCTTCCTCAACTGAGGAATGACATCAGGGCTGAAGTTCAAGCTGCTAACAATCAGCAGCATAATCAGGCACCTCCTCCTCCTCCAGTGACATTAGCAGTATGGCTGGAGAGATTCAACAAGCTCCACCCTCGAGCTTTTGAGAAGACAGATAGCCCCAGCGATGCTGAATGCTGGTTGGCTCACATCGAGAAGATTTTCAATGCTATGGGCTGTGACCCCGCATACAAGGCGAGGTTGGCATGCTATCGATTCGAAGGTGATGTGCTAAACTGGTGGTTAGCGTTGATGCAGTCCGAAGGTGGTGACGAGTGGGTTGTTGCTTTGACTTGGGCTCAGTTCAAGGACAGGGTGATGGAGCAGTTCTTTCCCAAGGCTGAGCATGACAAGCTTAAGAGAGAGTACCATGGGATCTGACAGAGAGCTGGGGAGAATAGCAATGAGTTTATGCAGCGCTTTCTTCGTCTAGTTGGTTTCCTTGGTGCGGCAGCAGGAACTCCCAAAGAGCAGGCACATCACTTTAGATGGGCTCTTCACACATCGATCGCAAACAATCTGGTGTGTGCTACGTTCAACACTGTAGCACTAGTGGCCGATGCAGCACGTAAGCTGGAGATGTTGCAGGAGAGAGATGAGTTCGGGGAAGCTGAAAGACCCGACAAGAGGTAAACATTCGTATTCAAGCGGTGATCAATCCGTATACTTTCCATACTTGTCAATTATTCATCTCTTTAAATGTATCTTCCAAGCAGAAAACTGGGGACCGGTCTCAGCCGGCTACTCAGCAGCAGCCTCATCAGCCCAAGGGAAACGGTCAGACTAACGACCGTTCTGCTACGGATAGGCGTGGCGGTAATGATAATTACCGTAACAACGTTGGGCACTCCAACAGCAGCAGGTCCTAATACTTACGAATTTCCTTATGATTTCATGTTATATCTCATATTCTGACACTTTAGCAAAACTTCCACCAGGAACCATGGAAACGGTAGGGACCAGAACCAGAGAGGTTCGCAACCTAACCGTACAGCTATCACTGTTATTCAATTTTACAATTATCCGCTTGTCCTTTGTACCCAATTATCATGTCTTATGTAAAATGTTTTATCAAGGTTTCCAGCCAGCCAGAGCACCTGCTGGAGGATTCACTCATCCTCTTTGCTCTACTTGCCACCGTAGGCACCCAGGACCATGTCGCCGTAATATTGACGCGTGCTTCAAGTGTGGTCTTCCTGGCCATAGTATGAAGGATTGCCGTAAGGGCGAGATGGAGGGTACATCGGGACATGCTGATACCAAGCCGCCTCCTACTACCAGGCGTGTCTACACGACATCTCGAGAGCAGACCAACAAGTCTACAAGTACCATCACTAGAATCTTGTATATGTATGGACAAGCTGCTTGTGTTCTTTTCGATACGGGTGCTACTCACTCGGTTATTTCTACTGCTTATGCTAAGAACATTAGGATGCTCCCCATGCCACTAGAAAATAGGCTTACTATTTCCACGCCTTTGAGGGACTCTGTATTAATCACCCATGTATACAAGAGTCTTCCCCTATAATTTGACGATAAGGTTCGACTTGTTGACGCACTTCCGCTGGACATGAATGACTTCGACATGATTTTGGGCATGGATTGGCTATCCAAGCATCATGCTACCATAGATTGCCATTCATATCGAGTTATCTTCGGTGATGTTAATGCACCAGAGTACATTCATAATGGGTTCATACCCGGACGGTCTGTACAAATCATATCTACCCTGCAAGCGCGTGCACTACTGTCACATAGCTGCGAGGGTTATCTAGTTACGGTTCACGACATGGATGCTGAATCCCCATCAATTCAGGTTCAACCTATAGTGTCGGAATTCCAAGATGTCTTTACAGCAGAACTTCCGGGCATACCACCTGCACGAGAAGTGGAATTCAGTATCGAGCTCATTCCAGGAGCTGAACCAATCTCCAAGGCTCCTTATCGCATGGCTCCCATAGAGCTGAAGGAGCTGAAGGATCAACTGCAAGAACTTCTTGAACGAGGTTTCATTCGACCGAGCGCATCTCCATGGGGCGCACCGGTCTTGTTTGTTAAGATGAAGGACGACAGTATGCGTCTTTGTATAGACTATCGCGAGCTCAACAAGATTACCATTCGGAATAGATATCCACTGCCACGCATTGACGATCTGTTTGACCAACTCCAAGGGGCCAAACACTTCTCCAACATTGATCTTAGGTCAGGCTATCATCAGCTACGGGTCAAGGAGCAGAACATCGCTAAGACTGCCTTTCGTACCCGTTATGGCCACTACGAGTTTGTAGTTATGCCATTTGGCCTGACAAATGCTCCAGTAGTGTTCATGGATTTGATGAACAGAATCTTCCATGAATTTCTGGACAAGTTCGTCATTGTTTTCATCGATGACATCCTGATTTTATCAAAGTCCAAGGAGGAACACGAAGACCATCTTTGTACAGTACTACAGATTCTTCGCCAGAAGCAGCTGTATGCTAAATTCTCCAAGTGTGAGTTCTGGTTAGACAAGGTGGCATTCTTAGGTCACATTGTATCAGCAGAAGGAATCACTATGGATCCAACGAAGGTTGAGGCCATTACTAAGTGGCCAAGGCCGACATCAGCGACGGAAGTCCGCAGTTTCTTAGGCTTAGCTGGCTATTACCGTAGGTTCGTGGAGAACTTTTCCCGCCTCGCACTACCATTGACCAAACTGATGCGGAAAGGGGAGAAATTCGTCTGGACTGAAGATCGAGAGAAGAGATTTGAAGAACTGAAGAAGAAGCTAGTATCTGCACCTATTCTTACTCTACCATCTGGTACGGGTGGATTTCAAATCTACAGCGATGCATCGGGGAAGGGACTTGGCTGTGTTCTCATGCAACATGGGAAAGTGATCGCGTACGCTTCACGGCAGCTTAAGCCTTATGAAGAAAATTACCCCACGCATGACCTGGAACTTGCAGCTGTGGTGTTTGCATTGAAGATATGGAGGCACTACTTATATGGAGAATCATGTGACATTTTCACGGACCACAAGAGTTTGAAGTATATCTTCACTCAACGTGAATTGAACATGAGGCAGAGGAGATGGTTAGAGCTGTTGAAGGATTATGACATTAATCTACAGTATCATCCCGGAAAGGCAAATGTAGTAGCAGATGCTCTTAGCAGGAAGTCCGGAATGATCAACGGCATTAAAATCGAAGAGGAAATCATCAGAGACTTGGAGCGACTAGACATCGAGATGATGGTACGTGGACAACACGGTTACTGGGCTAATCTTAGAGTAGAACCCGAGTTACTCTCTAAGATCAAGGAAGCTCAGAAGGATGACGGAGAAATCTGGGCGATAGTACAGAATTTGGAGAAACAGACAGAATTCAGAGTAGATGCAGACGGTATCGTATGGCAGGGTACGAGACTTGGTGTTCCTGATGACCAAGAACTCCGGGAAGCTTTGTTAGCTGAAGCTCATAGTTCCCCATTCTCTATACATCCTGGTTCGACTAAGATGTACCATGACATTAAGCAGTACTTTTGGTGGAGTGGTATGAAACAGGATGTGGCCACTTACGTCTCCAAATGTCTTACCTGCCAGCAGGTCAAGATCGAGCATCAGCGATCTGGCGGTCTCCTTCAACCGTTAGATATTCCATAGTGGAAGTGGGACAAAATCACCATGGATTTTGTTACTGGTCTTCCGCCTACCAAGAGGAAGCACGATGCAATTTGGGTTATCGTAGATCGACTTACCAAATCAGCTCATTTCTTACCGATCCGGAAGGAAGATCCGGTAAGTAAACTCGCAGATACATACAGAAGAGAGATCATGAGACTCCATGGTGCACCATCCAGCATCGTCTCAGATAGAGATCCTCGATTCACTTCGCGCTTTTAGAAAAGTCTGCAGAAAGCTTGGGGTACACAACTTAAGCTTAGCACGGCTTTTCATCCTCAAACGGACGGACAGTCGGAGCGAACCATTCAGACATTGGAAGATATGTTGAGGTCATGTGCGTTGGAATGGACAGGTGATTGGGACGATTACATCTGTTTGGTGGAGTTTGCATACAACAACAGTTGTCACGCAAGTATCAAGTGTGCTCCTTTTGAGATGTTGTATGGCAGAAAGTGTCGCGCCCCAATCTGCTGGGATCAGGTTGGTGAGAGAACACTTGAAGGACCAGAAATCATAGAGATGACCAATGAGAAGATCGCAGTAGCTAAGCAGAAAATTCAGGAGGCACGGTCACGTCAGAAGAGTTACGCCGATAAGAATCGTAGGGACATACACTTTAACGTAGGAGATCACGTCTTCCTTAAGGTTTCGCTGGCACGTGTTGTTAGACGCTTCGGGATTAAAGGGAAGCTCAGTCCTCGTTTCATCGGACCGTTTGATATCATTGAACGAGTCGGTGAAGTATCTTACCGATTGGCGTTACCTCCGCAGCTTTCGCATGTGCACAATGTGTTTCATGTGTCCTTACTCAGAGGGTACCAGTATCATCCCCTTCACATGGTTCAGTATCCACTGGAACAGATACGTGAAGAACTCACTTTTATAGAAGAACCCGAACGAGTTCTTGACAGACAAGAACGAGTCATGAGAAGGAAGACGATTCCATTCGTCAAAATCCTATGGAGGGATCATACCGAGCGGGAAGCCACTTGGGAAACAGAGGAGTCTATCCGGGCTTCTTACTCTCATTTCATATTTTGAATTCGGGTATTTTCTTCTTTTCCAGTTTACATTATCTATAATTCGGGGACGAATTATTCTTTTTAGGGGGGAAGAGTTGTAAAACCCGCATGCTTTTACCATGAATAGTACCCTTAAGATCGTACGTACTTGATTAAAACTTTCCTAATATAGCATGATTACGATTACGTGTTAGGATTTTACGTATTACGTATGTGTTAGAAACGATAAGTATTTACTACACACGAACACATAATAATTATTTGATAATAATTAATCACGAACATGCGATCATGAAATCATGAACGTAATTAAAACATGAACTATTATTAATTACGTATATATATTCATTACGAGCGTAAATAAATATATTAGATCACGATAATTGCGTAACGAGAACACATAAAACGCGAACACAAATAGTCATGAACGAATAACTAAACATCGAGACACGGAAAAAGGTACGGGTACCCCATGTGGGGCCCCCTACCCGCGGCTACAAGGAGAAAATGGGCCAAGCCCATTTGTATTTTTACTAAAAGGAGGATTAGGAAATAAACACTACTCATAATTGTTTTACAGAAGATTTTACAGAAAACCTAAATCCTCCTCTCCTCCTTCTTTTCTCTTTTGGCCGCCACCCTCAAAACACCAAAAGGGGGTGTTTGTTGATCTTGGATCTTGGAATTCTTGTTGGTGTTCGTGTTTGTTCTTCATTCTTTTGATCCACGTATTTGGTAAATCCTTTTAAACCTCTTTCCTTTGATTTGATCTTTTATTAATTAAGAACATGTTATGTTTTTTCAAAAACCCTAATTAAATCATAGATCTAACATGAATTGGGTTTAAATAAAATCAAAAGTAATGTTTTAAGGGGTGTTTGTTTTGGCCGCAGCCTACACCGAACCCGAGGGGGTTTCGGTATGACCATCCGACCACCACCGAGACCATATGGTCTCGGTTGGTTGGTGTGGGTCCCACGGCAGCATCAAGACAAGGGGTACCCCGATTTGGTTCGGGGTACGGTGTCGATTTCATGTCCGGTTCATGGTTTTTAGTCTAGATCCGGTTCATGGTGTATGTTTAGTTTTTATTTTTTTTATGATGTTAAAATTTAAATTAATAATATGACATGATTAATTTAATAACATGACTTAGGTTATTTTAATTATTAAAATCATGAAATTAACTAACCTAATTTTATATTTAAGACTTATAATTAATTAATTATATAAAAACCATGGTTATAATTAATTAATTAACATGACTTAGGTTATATTATTAATAAATAATAATACATATTTTAACCTAAGTATTTAACTTTATTTAATTAAAAACATGTTATACTTTAATTAAATATTTTAACCTATAGTTTAATTTAATTACATGAAATAATTATTAAACTATACATTATATCATATGACTTAGAAAATAATCATGAAAACACTTAGGCTTATATACTTAGCTTATTTAACCAGCTTATTTCTAATTATGGAAACTTTCTATTTTTAGAAACTTAATTAAATAAGGCAGCTAATCTATTTATGAAAACCTTCTATTTTTAGAAACTTATTTATTTCAGGCAGCTAATCTATTAATGGAAACTTATTTAATTAAGGCAGCTAATCTATTTATGGAAACTTTCTATTTTTAGAAACTTATCTATTTTAAGCAGTAATTCTATTTTTGAAAACTTTCTATTTTTGGAAACTTTCTATTTTTGGAAACTTTCTATTTTTGGTAACTTTCTATTTTTGGAAACTTTCTATTTTTGGAAACTTTCTATTTTTGGAAACTTTCTATTTTTGGAAACTTTCTATTTTAGCAAACCTGCTATTTTTGGAAAGTTACTTATTATTACACAGTAATCATAATAATACATGTAATACCAGAAATACTTAATCAGATTAAACAAGAACATAAGATAAACACAGTTTAAGGCTTTAAACAGTAAAACATGGTAAGAACATATAAAATAAGCTAAGACATGACATAAAACCAGCTACGTATTTAGTAAGCAGATACTTATTCATGTATGTATTTATGTAGCACTAGTGATAC
Organism: Glebionis coronaria; assembly: GCA_025667525.1. Lineage (NCBI taxonomy): Eukaryota > Viridiplantae > Streptophyta > Magnoliopsida > Asterales > Asteraceae > Glebionis > Glebionis coronaria. The sequence goes on along the minus strand of JANFOE010001301.1, from coordinate 113,713 downwards.
GAAAGTAGGATTCCTCTCAGTTCGTCTTCTTCGTTCACTAGACATAAGGTACGGATTCCCGTCCTTTCAGTATGGACATTCTTTCCTTATTAGGATTCCCCGTATGCAGCCAAATGTTTTCCCGTAGTATAAGTTATGTGTTTGATTTGCTTATGTTTAATTAAGAATACCTATAGCCATATACATGCATGACCAGTTTCACCTAGTTATGGAGGTACCATAACCATAACATTAGAGGCACTGATGTTATGACTTCACCACGGCGGAGTGATTGCTCGTGGCGTCCCTTCAGCTTTTGGCCATTTATATTATATTTATCATGTGGGGCGTATGGGTGCATCCTAGTTACATGTTTTCAGTCAGGATTTCATGGTGAATGTGTTGTGTGCCTTGCATCCTTCACAAGGAGCTGATCCCTCCTACCCAAAAACCAGTATATTAAATTAGAGGCAACCCTCTAATTTGCATGATGAGGTCACCCCTCCAAGTATTCATGTACGGTGGATTTTCATGACCTATATTGGCTAATGGTAAAATATGACAAACAGTTTTTACAAGATAAACATAAGACTTTTCAAACTATAAAACCTGTTTTACCAAGACTTAACCAGGTTACTCGGGACTTAGTTTTCTTCCGCTTTTATATGTTATATGCTTATCCTATTCATGCTTTATTGTACATCCGTGCACTGAGCGTATTGCTCAGCCGTTTTCCTTTTCTATCTTCCCAAAACGGCAGGTACTCAGGGACGCTCGTAGACACTAAGAGTACGTACATATGGACTGGAAGCTGTCTAGCATTCTTTACTTTATGCATTTCCTTTCTTATGATACATTTTCTATGGACATTGTTTAGTCCTTTCCTTTATTATACTATGTTTGTGTGTGATGAGCTTTACTTTTGGACTATCGATGTTTGATTCCGGTATTTTCCTTTTATGGTCAAGCAATGTTTAGACATTTTTCCTTGTATGCTTTGTTGACACGCCATAATTGCATGTGACATTTCCATTATCAAAATGAGGTGTTACATGATCTTCCATACCCTTAATCTTCTCAGCCATCGCCTTTTTTCAGCCTCTAGACTTTCAAGAGCTTTCTTCAAATCAGTAGAACTTCGGGTATCCATAGCTCTAATACCAAATGATGGCCATCAGCTTAGTAATTAGATTTGGGTTCAACCCGGACAAAGAAATTAAGAGCAGTGTTCTAGTGAGTTACAGATTCACCACCCAAAAGAACCACTGGGCAACCCAATTTGAAAATTCTCGATACAGATGCACCACGAGATTCTCAAATCAGTCTCCAATATCACTTCCTAACCTTGCCTACAATTAGGATAGCAATGGAAAGTACTCTAAAAGATTAGAGATTTCATTTTAGGAAAACCAAATAAACTGCCTCTTTTCTCATTCATAATTTGTCAATACATACAAGAGAAAAAGGGAGATTAACTGCCCACATAGCTACATTTAGGGAAAGTAAATAACTGCTCTAAAAAAAGTCAAATAAATGAAAATAATAAAGAAAATAAAATAACATGGCAATAAGGTAAATATTCTTGCTGGTATGTAGACTAATATGTGGGGATATTGTCTGCAATCAAATGCTGGAAGGATTTGATTGAACTAAGCTGACCCATGTGTCTCCCACGTGACTCGGGCCTCGAGGTAGGTTCGGGTCAATCATATCACACGGGTCTTTAGGAGCCTGCCAATCATCCTCCTACCTATCACGGCGTCTTCAAGTATCAGCTGAATGAGACAGATTAGACTGCATTGGCTAATGGACTGGAATTTATGGATGGTATGTATGTAGTGTTAAAAAAGTTAAAACAGACTCGGACGAATGACTTTTCAAATGGACGAGAATCCAATAACACTTACAGAAGTTTCTGGAATAACCAACCTAAGGAAACGACAAAACCAAACACAACTTTGCACATATATGAGCTAAAACGATCGTTAGTTTAACCAAAAACCATGCAAAATATACGGATAACGCTCATAAAAATATGTTGCATTTGAGCGTTGCTTTCCCTCAAGAAAATCTAAAATTAAAAATAAATCTGCATGATTTATGAGTTTGATTACAAAAATGCGATGCAAATCTACCAAGTACAAGTACGAGATACGATTCATCGTTTTAAGCTTTAGGTGAAAAATCAAGATGTTAAGACAACACCCATCATAAGTCAAAAGTCTAAGTCCCACATGTTTCTAGTCAGCGAACGAACTACAAACCCAAAAATGACTTTAGCTGTAAAACCCGCTTTAAAATACCTTAGAACATTAAATGCATGAAAACATGGACAAATTAAAACTTTACGATTAATTAATATACAACATGTATCATGAACATTTAATGTAATTATTACGTATATTAATTAATTACGACAAGTATTACGTATATTAATTAATTACGACAAGTATTACGTATGTTAATATTATTATTAATACACGATAAGTGTTTACGTATAATACTTAAAAACACTACACGAACTAAAACACGAGATTAAAACTCAAGACTACAACACGAACATATATGTATATTATTTTAACACGAGAAATGAAAACGAAAAGTATTATAAAGGGGTGTTTACCGGCGGTTCACAAGAGAAGGGAAAAGGGCTTTTGGCCCAGCCCATTAACCAATCCTAATTTTTAAACAAAACAACCAGGGGATTTTCATTATATCACTTTACAGAATAAAATCAAAACCCTAAACCTCCTTTTCCGCTCTTCTTTGACCGCGGCATACAAAACACACAAGGGAAAGAATTTTGCTTTTGATCTTTGAATAAATACGGGTATTGTGTTCGTGATCTAAACCATAAACTATTCACGCATTCGGTATCTCTAAATCCTTATTCTTTTTATTTATTTTTCATTGTTCCAGAATCATTAAAAACAATTGGTAAAACATGTACTCCCTCCGTCCCTAAATAAATGTCCACTGTTGACTTTTGAAGTCAACCGTTTTCAACTATGACCTAAAATTATCGTGTATGTTTTATATAATACTTGATACAAATCATACGAATGAATTGAGTTTTAAATATATTTTCATTAGTATAACTTTCACCAAGTATTATATAACACAAACAAAATAATTTAAGGTCAAAGTTTATAAAAAATGACTCTGAAAGTCAAACATGGACATTTAATTAGGGACGGAGGGGGTATATAATAAGGATTAAAGCATGGGATCGGGTTTTATTGGTTTGTTGTGGTTTACACACAAACTGAGAGTCATACAACTCTCGGTGGTGCTTAGGTCGCGGCCAGCCGAACCCTCAAAGGGGTCGGTGGCTGGTGCTCTTTGGTAGCCGCAACACCAACACCCCCAAACGGGGGCTGTTGGTTGAAGTCAATGGCAACCGAGAGTCATGTGACTCTCGGTGGGTATTTTGGTCACGGTATGGGGAACCCCAGCGTAAGCCGTAGGTGGTTTTGTGCCAGTAGTGGCACCAGCATTACAGCCGGTGGCTGCTTGGTGGTCGGGGCAACAAGCCACAGCCGACGGCTGTAGTGTTGTTGTTGTGTTTGAGGCAAACCGAGACCTCCAAGGTCTCGGTGGGTCTTTGTTGGGCTCGGGTAGAACCGAACACACCAAGGGGTGTGTTTGGCTAAACTTTTGCTTAAATACTTTATGTTAAATTATTAATTAAGTTTATTAACTAACACATGATTTAATTAAAACTAATTAATAACAAGACTTAGGATATAATTATATAATATAATTATCATGATATAAATTATATGGTCATTTTATTTTAAATAAATTATAGGTTATAATAATTATTAAAAATAATTATTCATGGTATAAGTGCATGCACATTTAATTAATTTATTTAAGAACTTATATTAATTAATTTATTCCATTTTAGCCAAGGTTTATTTAAATTAATAACATGCTATAATTTAATTATATAATAATCATTTAAGGTAAAGTTAATTAATATAATCATCTAATATTATTAATTAATAATTACTTATAATATCATGTATTATATTATTAATTAATAATCATATGTTAAGAATAAAGTATTATTATTAATAAACTTTACTATATTATTATCATTAATAATCATGACTTATAATATATACTTATTAAACTATAGCTTATATCATATACTTATTTAATAAGCTTATTACTAAATATGGAAACATGTTAAATGTGGAAACATACTAAATATGGAAACATGCTATTTATGGAAACATACTAAATATGGAAACTTTCTATTTTTGGTAACTTACTAATTATGGAAACTTTCTATTTTTGGAAACTTACTATTTATGGAAACTTGCTATTTTTGGAAAGTTACTATATATGAAAACCTGCTATTTTTGGAAAGTTACTATATATAGAAACCTGCTATTTTTGGAAAGTTACTCATTATGATATAACAGGTACCATAACACATAAAACATGAAATACACTAATCAAGAACACATGAAACACTAAGAATCACATGATAAAACATGAAACAATAAAACAAGACAAGAACAAGTAAAACAAGTTAAGAACACATCAAGTAAACTAATAATCAGTAAGTATAAGTTAAGCAGACAACTCATTCATGTCCCTTTAATTGTGTAGCACTTGTGAAGTCGGGGTAGATCTTCTGCTTTCGTTTTCATTCTCATTACTGGACATAAGGTATGGATAATCCATCCTTCAGTAAGGACATTCTCTTCCTATACTTAGGATTCCTTGTTTGCAGCCATCTGTTTTCCCCGATAGTTTACATTTAACTTATAAGTAATTAATATGATTAACATTTTTGATTGCCTGAGCTATATACATGCATGCCAATTCCACCTAGTTATGGAGGTACCATAACCATAACACTTGAGGCACCGGTGTTATGACTCTTCCGCGGTGAGAGTGATTACTCGCGCCATCCCTTTTAGTTATTTGGCCTTTTATATTATTATCATGTGGGGCGAATGGGTGCATCCTAGAACAGGTTTAGCAGATTACATGGTAAATGTGGTGTGTGCTCTACATCCATTACAAGGAGCTGATCCCTCCACCCAGACTATTATAATTAGAGGCAACCCCTCTAATTGCATGACGAGGTCACCCCTCTATGTATTCATGCATGTTGATACCTTCATGACCTATATGGGATCTTGGGCATTTAAAATACAGTGTTTATGAAATAAACCTAAGTTCAGAATATAAACCAGTTTATAAACATACTCCAGGTTTTCCAAGACTTACACTTATTCAGTTGCTTTTGTTATGTCTTACTTATGTTTACTGCTTTTCATATCATTGTCATATATCCGTGCACTGAGCGTATTGTTCAGTCGTATTTTCTTTCCATGTCCCCATACGACAGGTACTAAAGCGCAAAGCTAGGAAATCAAGAGTACGTGCATTTGGATGGAGGCTCCCTTGTCTTCATTTCTTTTAATGCATTTATATACTTCTGCTTTGCTGGATATTCTTTAGTCCTTATTCTACATTATTTACTTATGCATTTGTGTGGGAGCTTATGTTTGGAACCGATGTTTGTTTCTGGTTTCCTTTATGGTCATTAATGTTTTAGACATTTACCTTGCATGCTTTGATGACACGCCATAATTATTAAGTAACGGTCCACTTATCCAAGTGGGGTGTTACAATTATGGTATCAGAGACAAGGTTTCAACCTGTAGGCTCTTAAAATTGACTTGTGACTAGTGGGTAGTCACCAGGATCTTCCTAAACTAACAATAAATTTCATTTCATGCATCATTGTCTTCTTTAAGTTTTTGACTAAGTAATGGTTGAGACACGATTGGCCATATTTAGTCGTATGTGCTTTTCTACGAATTTTGTTTTGTGGGCCGACCCATAGGCGTCCACCTTCGCCAATGGCTGTTTTTGTATCTATGCCTTCATAAACTCTTCATGCATCTCTTATGTTTATCCTATGTTTCTAGCAGATTAATCATTTTATTTCCTCCTTGAAACTGTCAGATGGTCAACACACGCACCAACTAGGAACTTGTTGCAGCTATCAATGCAGCTCTATAGACTATGCTCTCGCAGATCCAAAATCAGATTCCGAATGAGTATCAAGCTCATCCGAATCAGAACAATCCTCCTCCTTCACCACCTGCCACCCTACACACATGGCTGGAGAGATTCAACAAGCAGAAGCCTCGAGCATTCGAGAAGGCTGAGGTCACATCTGATGCTGAAAACTGGGTCTCACACATGGAGAAGATCTTCGATGCCATAGGCTGTGATGGAGTGTACAAGGCACGATTGGCATGCTAGAAGTTCGAAGGCGATGCGCTAGCTTGATGGAGAGCGTACAATCAGACAAATGGAGGCGATGCATGGTTGGCTACTTTGACATGGAATCAGTTCACTGAGTTGTTCTATAACCAGTTTTTCCCAAGGGCTGAGCATGAATGGCTAAAGAGGGACTACCATGCTATTCGTCAGAGAATTGGTGAGAACATCACGAAGTTTATGCAGAGATTCCTCAGGTTAGCTGGATTTCTGGGCGCTACTGCAGGTACAGCTGAAGAGCAAGCGAAGCATTTCCGCTGGGCTCTTCACTCCTCGACTACTGATCGTCTCTTATGTGCCACTTTCACCAATGTGTCACAAGTGGCAGACACAACACGTAGCTTGGAGATGCTCCATGAGAGAGATGAATACGAGGAGCCAGCTCGTCCTGAGAAGAGGTATAAATTTTAGTCATCAAGCGTTAACATCGCATTCAAATTAGTACTTTCATTTTATATCTCGTTCTATGCAATTGTATCTTTCAGGCAGAAGGGTAGAGACCGGTCCCAACCGACCACTCAGCAGACGGGCAACAAGGGGCACGGTCAGACTAAAGATCGATATGGATCAGATAGGTGTAACGGTGGTGACAACTACCATAACAATGCCAATTATTCCAACAATAACAGGTCCCTAAAATTTTAAACTCTTCTATGTTAAGCTGCTGTATGACATAAATACTAACATTTCAGCATCATAACAAGAACTCTACGAGTGGGGTGACCATAATGCTAAGGGTCAGCAGCCTAATAACTCGTCTTCATCTGGTAATATAACTTAAACTTTCAGTGTAGTCATGTTTATGCCCTAATAATCATATCTCACGCGTATCTTCTGAAACAGGCTCTTAGGTAGCGAGGGTACCTCCTGGAGGGTATACCCATCCTATCTGCACTACTTGTAGTCGTAGGCATCCTGGACCGTGCCGTCGTGCTACCAGCGTTTGCTTTAAGTGTGGACAAGCAGGCCATCAGATGAAGGACTGCAAGAAGGGAGAGACTATTGGTATGTCAAGTATTTCTCTTCCGAAACCACCAGCTTCGGGTCACGTTTACACTACCATCAAAGATCAGGAAAATAAGTCGACAAGTACCATTACTGGCATCCTACTTATGTACGAACATGCTGCCTGTGTTTTATTTGATACGGGTGCTTCTCACTCAGTTATATCCACTACTTATGCTTCCCGTATTAATAAGACATCTACATCACTAGAGAATATATTAAGTATGCGAAGCATTAACTGAAGGATGCGCTTGCCCATGGCCTCATCTTCCCATTTTTTGAGTCTTTTGTCACCGAGAAGACTACTTCTGTAGCTTAAAAACTTAGGACACCACTTTTTCTAAAGTCGGGTGCAAGTCTTGCTGAGTCAACTCTCAACTCATAATTTATTAAGAAGAAAGCTTAAGAAATTGGCAAGAAGTAGGATAGGAGGAGCATTAGTAGCGAATCCCTGAGATTGGAATTCAATCTCGAGAAAGTCATGAAACTTGAATTCAAATTGAATAGATCCGTAAAGCAGAATAATGATTGTCATCTGAAGTAGCCATTCCCCTTTCAGTAGTTGAAATACTTTCATCTGTCTAAATGCGAACCTATGAGATGGGGTTTCACTACTGACTACATGAGATGGGGTTTCACTACTGACTCTAGCCAAATGAGAGACTCTGTGCGCATTACCCATGTGTACAGAGACCTTCCCTTTGAAATCGATGATAAGATTCACCTAGTTGATGCACTTCCTTTAGATATGTGCGAATTTGATTTAATCTTAGGCATGGACTGGTTAGCTAAGGACCTGTTGATCCCAAACTTAGATCGATTTAGCTTTATGTATACGAGATTAGATCAAGTAATACACTTAGAGAAACCTTTGTATATGCTTATGAATCTAAGTGTTATGCGGAATTTAACACTTAAACAAGAACACACAATGATATAAACAAACTTTCACTTCGATTAATGATATCAAACTTGCTTGCAATGAAAGTAGTTTACGAATGAAAACTTATATGAAACATTAACCTAAAGGTCTTCTTTTATAGACATAAGAAGCCTTGTACAATAATCTACGTATCAGCTATTCTAGGTAAAGATAAATATAGAAAATACATTGTTGTTCCTATCTTTACTAGAAGTAATCTAGAATACAATAAACGCGTAGAGTATATCTTTCCATCAGTGCTTGTCTTCAATGTGTCAACGCTTGACTTTATCTTGTCAGCGCTTGTTTTGTTCTTGTCAATGCTTGTTTTACTCTTGTCAGCGCTCAAGTGATCTGGCCTTAATTTATTCCCAACAATCCTCCCCTAAACTTGATATCCACTCTTATGATCAAGTTTCTGAATAAGCATTAAGGACTAGGAGGAATCTTACAAACTTTATCATATTGGTAATGAATAAATCTGATCAAATCTTTTGCCATGTCACTTGAATAATCAATCTCCAGCTGAGTGTCCTTCATCTTCTCCAAAATAGCCTTGGATATGAAATACTGACCATCCACAAGTAGATACTCAGCAAACTTTGTAGAACTCAAATGGTAAACACCAACAGCTGAATATAATCTCCATTGAAGACCACTGAGATCATCTTCAAGATCCTTCCAAATAGCAGGATCCTCATCTTTTGGTCCACACATTCTTTTGAATATGGACCATAGTTTTATTCCATTAGCTAAAGTTAGTGCTTCAGCCTCATACTTGGTCTCTAGCAACCTCCATAGTTCCACCAAGTCTTCTTTATCACAACTTGCAAACAAAGATATGAGAGTGGTAAAAGTGTGTACCTCTTTGCCATATCTGCCAATCTTCCAAAACCCACATTCATCTTCTTCATAGCTCACAATTGGGTTTCTGGAATCTAATGGTAACACTTGCACCATATTTGAAGCTTCTAATGGTGAGAGCTTGAGGCTCTTTCTTAACAGCTTCACTTGGATATAGTGGATCCATATCTTTAGGAAACTCAAGAGAAATCCCCTTTTTCACTGGTCTGGGAACAAACATAGCTTTCTTGAGCTCCATTTCTTCTGCAAGTTCTTCCTTTCTTTCATCAGAAAGAAGTCTGAGAGTGTGTGCTTCCTGCACTCTCACCCAAATGGGATAAGCCTTGCATTCCAACTCATCAAATGTCAATGCCTTCAACTTCTGATAAGTCCATCCTACTCCATGACATCTGAGCAACATGCAGTATAGCTCCCTTCTATCCCTTTTCAATTCTGAGAGAATATTGCTTGCCTTGTGTTTCAAAATTACTTGGCAATCCTTCTGAACTGTGAGGAGAATCTCCAATCCCCATATTTGATCTGAAACAGTCAAGTCTGGATTCTCCATACATCTTTCTTCCCAAGCATGATACATTTGAACAACCTCTGGCATGTCAAAGTCAACCTGTAATTTCAATTCTCTCAATTTCTCCTCAGCCAACTCATCTCCATACTCAAGCCTTTCTGGTTCTATAATCATAACACTTGAGTCTGAGCTAGCTCCAACACTTCCTTCTTCTGAAGTCACAACAAATGGTGACTCTTTCACCTCCTTTTTATCCTGTTCCATGATTTGTGCAGCTAATCTTCTATCAAACTCAACTTGGGCTGCATCCTTTGGAACACTCTCTTCTACCATAATACCCTTACCCTTATCTAATGGTGCAATTGTTGGTAAGGTGGATGGTGATACCTGTGTAGAAACCTCCTTGATGATAGATGATGACTGGGATACATCACCTTCATGTGCAGGTCTGTCAACGCCCAATTTTGTTCTATCAGCGCTCAAAATATTTCTGTCAGCGTCCAAATTCTCCTTGTCAACGCCCAAATATCCTGCCTCAGCGCCTTTTGTAACCTATTTCAACATGGCTGTAAATGATAAATTCAAGTTGATAGGAGAGACTAAGGACGTATCAAAACCTGTTTGCTTCTTCAAAGTTGTAAGGGCCTCAGCAACATCCAAAGATTGACCATCATGGCTGCCCTTATCACTAAGATTTATTGGATCTTCCTCCCCTTTGGAAGATTCCTCCATACCCCTCCTGGCACTAGCACTCTCCAAAACAACAATCCTCTCCCTCAATTGCTTGAGTTCAAGGCCTTGTGAGCTGAAAACTTGTACTAAGTCTGCATTTTGCTTTTGCAAGCTCATGCAGACTGCCGTCAATTCTATAAGAGTCATTGGTTCAAGTCTGCCCTCTTCTAAAATGGGGATTTAACCTCCCAAGTCAGATTCATTGGGCATGGATGAGGACTTAATGATGGTGGGACTGCCTTGGCCAGCTTCTAAGCCAGAACCAATAGTCCCAGCCTCATCCATGTCACCAGCCACACTTGTGGTGGTGGTTCTCTCTGCTACATGGCTAGGACCACCAGAGGAGAACACTCCAGTAGTCCTTTGGCGTTTCATCAACCTATATTTAGGGGGTGTGGAAGATGGTGTGGAAGATTGGGTGGATGTGGGTTGGTTAAGGGGTGTTTGGGTTTGTGAAGGTTGTGTGTCAACGATGGAAATAGGAACATCAACGCCAACATTTAATGTGTCAGCGTTGAAGGGATCTTGGTCAATTTGCATATGTTCAGGTGAAGGTAAAGGTTCAGGTATTGGATCAAGTTGTGGTTGGGGGTCAATTTGGGGTTGGGGGTCTGGTTGGGGTTGTGCTGCTGTAATAACAGCAAGCATAGCTTGGGTTAAGGGTAGGTCACGATGGGGTGGTGAGTTCATCTTCATAAAAATAGCTTTCTTTTGCACAGGGATCTCATAAAAATCATTATGATCCCTTGTGCAGTATCCTTGAACATCAAAAACCATTTGCAAAAATCGGGGATAAGCTAAAGTCATTTTGTTCCCCTTATTTTTACACATGCCCTCAAAAATCATTTTTGAATAATTAAATTTTTGCCCTGTTGCAATGCACACAATAGCACTAGCAATAGATCTATTGATCTCATTGTGTGCAGTGCATTTGGGACTCAAACATTGAAGGAGGACATGTATGAGGTACTTCCAGGCTGGGGGAAATTCATGTTTATGATACTTGTTTAAGGTACCTTCATCAGGAAAAGGATATCCCAAAGCCCTTAGCCCTTGTTCTATTTCATTAATAGGAAGGGTGGCTATACCATCAGCATCATCAAGATGCAAGGCTTGGCGTACCAAAGCCTCAATAACCACCCAAGATCTCCCATGAACAATAGAAGTCAATGTAGTCACCCTATTAACTGTTGAGGAACTGACAGTGTTCCAAAACTATTTAATGTGTGTGACTGGAATGAGTGGTGCATGAGAAAGAGCATACCTTAAGGGGGATGCGTTCAAATACGCCACCATTTGTGTGTATTGAGGAAACAGAGCATCATCAGCTTCAAGATACGCAATCATGTTGTGTTGAGTTCTGAACCCTAATTCAAATTCTGATGGTTTAAACCTTGGTGCCATTGTGGAAAGCTGTTAAAAATTGATTGAAGAAGATGAATTTGATAAGAGAAAATTGTGTTAGACAAGAAATATAGATACCCTGTTTAAAAATAGGAGCCAAATTTATAGGAGAAGAAAATGCATGTGATAGGCCCAAAAAGAGGCAAGTATTTTCAAAATGTAATCATGAAAATATTGGAAAATTATAAGTTTATCTCATGCATTAAATGAGAAGTAACAACTCCCAAAATTACGGCCTAAAAATATGTCAAAAAGTAACAACTGGGTAGGACCCATTGAGTGTCAACGGTCAAAAATAACCTATCAACGCCCAACGGCTATAATCTTGTCAACGTTTGCCTATAGCCATGTCAGCGTCTAAATTGGTCACAACAACGCTTGGAAAATTCTTGTCAGTGTCTAAAAATAAAAATGTTTAAAAATGAAAAATGACCTTAACAAAGTAATTTATCCTAGAGAAGATAACCAAAAGCTGATAATTATTATAGGGCGGCAAGCACTGTCCAGTTATGCACACTTGCTTAAGCAAGATAGACATAACAGTCCTCTAGTGTCCCTTGCTAACCAAAACTCTTAACAACCAAGTTACCTTATAAAATTCCTTGTTACTCCTAGGTAAATCCCATAACAAAATTATTCCCAAGTCTCCCAACAGACCACAACCAATTCTAGGCCAAAAATGTCTTGGCAACATGCATATTATATCAACTTTGCATGCTACAGTGCCTCATGATTTAGTAAAACTAACTCATACTCACCTGTGGACACAATCTAGAGTTGTGATAAGAGTATCATATGGATACCCAAACATCCTAAAGGTTCCTAAAACCTCCCCTTAAACTATGATACATAAGTTGCCAAAAATATGCATGAACATAAAAAATTTATGTCAAGATAGGAATTTAAAATTCCAACCATCATCCATAAATAAAAACATGTCCAAATGCTTCTCGAATAATCCATAAGCAACTCTGTATCCAATGGTATACTGCTAACACCACCTGCACATTTAGATTGAAAACCACAAAACTAACATTGTTGCTGACAACGCCCCAATAACACATGTCAGCGTTGAGGGAAGCTTTGTCAGCGTTAGACAATTATATTGCTGACAACGTTGCAAAAACATTTATCAGCGTTCAAGCAACCTTTGTCAGTGTTAGAAAAAGATAGTGGAAAATCTAAATCATAAGACCAATAACCATGCATCATCCTATACATACTTTTACAAAAAGACTCCAAAACACATATTATGTGAGATTGACCATTCCAATACTTGTTACCAAGTATTGAAACCTCCCAGCATCATAAGGTTTAGTTAGTAAATCTGACACATTTTCCTCATTGTCAACCCTATCTGGTTGTATTAAACCTTTTTCAAAGCAATCTCTTATAAAATGGTGTCTATTTTCTATGTGCTTAGTTTTAGAATGATGTACAGGATTCTTAATGATGCATAAAGTGCTGTTATTGTCAACAAATATCTTGGTATGCATGAAATTATACCCATAGTCCAACAGCTGGTTCTGAATCCACAAAACTTGTCCACAACAAGCAGCTGCAGCCACGTACTCAGCTTCAGTTGTAGAATTAGCCACCACTATTTGTTTCTTGCATTGCCAAGATATCAACCTGCTCCCAAGAAACTAACATCCACCAGTTGTGGATTTCCTATCAAATTTATCACCTCCATAATCACTATCTGAATATGCAATCAGCTCCAAGGGTGAATCCTTTGGGTACCACAAACCAAGACCAGGATAGCATCTTAGGTACCTAAAGATCCTCTTCACAGCATAAAGGTGACACTCTTTGGGAGTCACTTGATGGCGTGCACAAGCACACACAGCAAACATGATGTCAGGTCTGGAGGTAGTAAGATACATCAAGGATCCAATCATGGATCTATAGTGCCTGACATCAACATCTTTCCCATCTCTAATCTTTCCCCAAGGTTGTTCTCTATCCATAGGAGTAGTAGCCCTCTTTTCATGTGGAGAAAAGCCAAACTTCTTCAAGATCTCAGCCACATATTTATCCTGGGAGATGAAGATACCATCTTCTTTCTGCTGAACTTGTAAACCAAGAAAGAAGTTCATCTCCCCATAGCACTCATCTTGAATTTGTCTGTCATAAGCTTGGAGAAATCCTCACTCATCTTTGGATCAGTAGACCCAAAAATGATATCATCAACATAGACCTGGACAAGCAACACATCCTTGCCTTTCTTCTTTGTAAATAGTGTCTGATCTATGGTGCCCCTCTTGAATCCATTGTCCACCAAATAGGTAGAAAAAGTACCATACCATGCTCTAGGGGCTTGATGAAGGCCATACATAGCCTTTTTGACTCTATACACTTTATCTGGATTCTCTAGATCCTCAAAACCAGGAGGCTGCATCACATATACTTCCTCAACAATAGTTCCATAGAGGAAGGTACTCTTGACATCCATTTGATAGACAGTGAAGCCCATGCAGGATGCATAGGCTAGAAAAATCTTATAGCTTCAATCCTTGCAACTGGTGCAAAGACCTCCTCATAGTCTATCCCCTCCTCTTGTGTATATCCCTGAGCCACTAACCTTGCCTTGTTTCTGACCACAATGCCTCTTTCATCTCTTTTGTTCCTTAGAACCCATCTTGTCCCTATAGGTCTGACATATCTAGGACAATCAACCAACTCCCAAACATCCTGAATTGCAAACTGGTGAAGCTCATCCTGCATTGCTTCCACCCAACTTGGTTCTTTGAGAGCATCAAATATTTTCTTGGGTTCATGTTGTCACAGAAAACAGGCAAACAAACATGCTTGCACAAGAGGGGTATCAACCTTCTTGTGTATATTGGCAATAAACCCACCAAGACCTTGATGAGATATTCTAGTCTGAACTGGAGTCATAATATCACCAATGATTTGAGAAGTGGGGTGATTCTTCATTGTGGAAGTGAGAACTCCTCCTTCTACAAGTCTGGTGTCCTCAACCTCATGCTCCATGTTGCCAATATCTTCTTCATCAGACTCTCTTTCATCAACATGAGGATGAACCTCTTCATATATATTGGAAGGTTCACCTTGTTCAAAAATGGAAGAGAAAAGATGTGCAGAATTGTTGTCAACGCCTGAATCTTGTTTGTCAGCGCTTGGGCTAACAACGCTTGAACTATTGTTGTCAACGTCTGAACCATCAACGTCTGAATTAGTCTTGTCAGCGCTAGATTTGCCTTTGTCAGCGCCTGAAGGACCATGCATGTTTGTATCTGGTGGTACTTGGAAACCACCATTATCTTTTCCAGCAGCAGCAGCAGCAAAAGCATCTGTCCAAATGGGAATTGTAACATATTCTTGGATAGGAGATGTCTTTTCTGCTTGTGATCCAATCTTTACATGAACCTGAGTACCTGAAACATCAACAACTTGTTCCTCCATAACATTTGAAGTTACCTTCACAATGTCTGGATTAGTGAAAGGCATATAATTTAAAGTTCTAGATAAAGGTTCCAAGTCAAACAACCAATTAGGACCACTTTCAGGATCACTAGGTTTATTCTCTAAAAACCTAACATGTACTCTTTCAAGTATACGTTTTTCCTCTTTAAGATAAACCCTATATCCCTTGCTCTGCACTGAATACCCCATGAAGTAGCCCTCATCACCTTTTGCACTAAATTTCCCTAAGGCATCACTAGTATCTAAAACTACTACATGACAACCAAAAGGTCTGAGAAAACCAATATTAGGTTTTCTACCCCAAAGTAACTCATAAGGTGTTTTGTTCTGAATTTTGTTAACTAATGCTCTATTTTGAACATAGCAAGCTGTATTAACAGCCTCAGCCCAAAAGGCTATAGGAAAATGAGCATCAGCCAACATTGTTCTGGCTGTTTCAATTAGGGTTCTATTTTTCCTCTCAGCAACCCTATTTTGCTGTGGGGTTCTAGCAATACTAAATTGCCTAGTAATTCCTTTCCTGGCACAGAAATCATCTAGCTTCTTATTCCTAAATTCTCCACCATTATCACTCCTAAGCATTTTAACTTTATTGCCAGACCTCTTCTCAATCTGAGTGATAAAATCAATTAGAATATCAGTTGTGTCACTCTTCATAGCTAGAAAGAATGTCCAAGTAAACCTAGAAAAGTCATCTGTGATGACAAAGCAATATGACTTACCATTCAAACTTTCTATATTGGTTGGACCAAAGAGGTCCATGTGTAGCATATGAAGAGGTCTAGAACTAGTATGCACCTGTTTGGACTTGAATGAGACCTTGTGCTGCTTGCCTTTAAGACATGCAACACAAGAGTGGTCATTGTGGAAGGCCTTCTCAGGCAAACCATCACCAAACCAAGTCTCACAAGCCTATTTATATTTTTAAAATTTATGTGCCCTAGTCTCTTGTGCCACAAATTACTCTCATCTACTGAAGCTTTAGCATAAAAACAAGACATATTATTATTCATTTTAATCCCATTCAAATTCACATTATATATGTCCTTATGCCTAGGTGTTCTATACTCAATATATTTCTCATCAGGGATATTAAAATCCTTGCTTAACACCAAACACTCAGTATCAGTAAACAGAACTTTATTTTGGTTATCACAAACTTGTGATACACTAAAAAGGTTGTAATCAAGTTCTTTTACCAGAAATACGTTCTCAAAACGCAAATTCTTGGTGAGAAGGGTTCATTTGCCTGTGATAGTACCATATCCGCCTCCAAAGTAAACCTTATCACCATCTTTAATGGGAGTGAAGTTCGTCAAATAGTCTTCCTTCCCTGTCATGTGCCTTGAGCATCCACTATCCCAATATCCATAATCATTGACCTGTCTTTGAATGCCCTGCACATAAAGAAAACAAATTAGTTTTCTTTGGGAACCCAAGTCTTAAAAGACTTGGATTTATCTGGTTGTTCAATAAGAACAGACTTAGTTCTCACAACAACCCCATTCACATCCTTCTTAGGATGAAATACCTAGTTAACCCCAATAGGTTTTGTAATGACCTTTGAAATGTAATTAAATCTGTTGTAGGTCATTGAAATCCCATTATCATTAGGGTTTTGATCTTTCTTGGGTCTCCATGTTAAGCTTGAAGAAGCTTTAGACCTCTTACCCCGTGGTTGCAAATATTTAGGTCTGGTCACGTTTCTGTCAGCGTTGGAATTGGTCTTGTCAACGCTAAAATTACCCTTGTCAGCGTTGAACCTAGGGTTTGCTACAGAAACCCATTGCCTATTAGACCAGGTGTTTGTCTTTTGAAATGGTCTTTGTCCATGAGTGTTAGACCCTCTAGTAAAGAATGGGGCAGGTCTAATCACTTGTGGACTTTGCTGCACACAAGGTTTGGGTCTGACAACGTTTGACTTCCTAACAACGTTGACTTTGTTCCTGTCAGCGCTGAAATTGTTCCTGTCAGCGCTGGCTTTGGGAGCGTTGACACACTTGTATGCCAAGTGTGAAAAGCTACCACAAGTGTAACAAGCTTTTCTAGACACAACCTTAGGTCTAGAAGAGAAGAAGCCTGTTCCATTATTGCTAACTTGGCTCTTGGGTGACCTAGTATTCCTATACATCTCTGCATATTTAATGTTAGGTTTTCTATCAGTGTTTGAGCCTAGGTCAACAGCTTTACCAGTGACTGGGTTTGTAACCTTAATGGGAGTTGACTCAGTGGGACTTTCACATAGCAAGCCACCCTTAACAAACAAAGTAGGGTTAGCTTTCTTCCATTCATTCAGGTCAGTCAACTTTTGTTGGTACTCTTCAACTGGAGTGACAACTCTTGGTGGAGGAATGAATTCCTCCTCTTGGAATTCTGGCAAACCTGTCCAAGATAGGTCCTTTTGTTGGACACCATAGAAGTCACCAGCTGGTGGTGGAACCAAAGAGTAATCATGCATCCCAATCCCAGTCATGTCCTTAGGATCCCTTTGTTTACCCACACAGTCTCCTAGGGTTTGAGTGGCTCTATCAAATCTTTGAATTTTAAGCCCAACATTGTCTTTATTCTTAATGGCCTCATCTAATTTAGCCTGTAACTCACCATTAACCCTTTCCATGATGTTTCTAATATCCATACTAGCATCTAACTCATGTTTTAAGATATTAATTTTATCTTTTAAGTAAAATTCCATTTTCTTGTATTCAGAAACGGTTTTCTCAGTTTGAGTAAGAGCTACTTGGTAATTAGACAGTTTGCACTTTTCAGTACTCACATCACTCATTAATCTTAACACTTCTTTGTTAAGTTTCTCAGTGTTTAACCTACAACCTTTACTACAAAAAGCATCATTGTATACCTCATTATCAGATGAAGAGGAGGAGTGTGCCATGAGAGCATATTCAACATGCTCTTCTTCTTCAGCCTCAGCAACCAAAGCTTTATCCTCTTCAACATTCTTAGCTAGAAAGCTCCAATCCCATCCCATACCATCAATTCCTTGAACTGCAACCATGGCCTTGGAATCCTGAGCTTTAACAACTTGACTTGAGGGTTTACCAGCATCAGATATTCTAGGAGATCTGCATTCCCTCATGAAGTGCCCCATACGATGACAGTTGTAGCATTCAACTTTGGATTTATCAAATCCAGCTGTGTCTTTTGCATTGAAGGTCATCTTCTTCTTAAACCTTCTGTTCCACCTATTTGCTCTTATACTAGCAAGAGCCATATTCCACTTAATGTCCATCTCTTCCAAGTGCTCATCACTTATCTGCTCAAGGTCCTCATATGTAATCACTGAACCATTGGGCAAAGAAGCAATATAAGCACATACAGTATCCAAATCTAAACCAGGAGGTTTAATTCTTGGGGAGTCACTCTTGAATGTGTCAGCGTCTGAATAGGAGACGTTGACAGGACTTGTTCCAGCGCTGACATATGATGATCCAGTAACTGGATGCATGTAAGAGTCCTTCTGATTGAATTGACCTTCACTATGAGAGAAGAAGGCCATGTTACTGGTGGTAGACTTGCTTCCATGCTCTAAAAGAGTTTCATCTTCCAACAGCCTTAGTTTGTTGTAGATGTCATCAAACGTGGAACTTTTGTAGGTATTATTGGCAAGAATTGATCTTGCCTCAATCTTCCATGCCTCACCAAGACTTTTAAGAAAGGTAGAATTAATGTCGACATCACCAAGTTGTGTCCCCATGAAGGACAACTTGCTTGTAATGTCAAGCAATCTGCTTCTCACACTACTCAGTTTCTCATTGGGTTGAGCTTTGAAGACAGCATAATCATGCATGAGTTGCTTTTTCTTCTCTTCCTTAGTGTCTGCATTGCCACCATATGCAACTTCAAGAGCTTCCCAAAGGTTTTTAGCAGATTCATAGCCTCTATATTTATGTTGGTTCTCTTGTCCCAAAGAGACTTTCAGAATATTTAGGGCTTTCATGTCGACCCTTTTCTTTGCTATGTCTTCAGCAGCCACAACTCTACCATCTCCAGGTTTTTCTTTCTTATCCTCTTCAGAACATCCAGCAACAGCTGATCTTTGAGCAATAACATTAGCAATCTTTTGGGCTTTATCGAATGTGTTTCCATATTCAATAACCTCCCAGAGTGTGTAGTCATAGATTCCCAGATATTGCTCAAAGTTGAATTTCCATAAATCAAAGTTGGTTGCATCAAGCATGGGAATCTTGATGTTTGGTAAAGATGAGGAGGAGGAGGTTATTGCTTCAGACATGATGTTGTTAGGGTTTTTGATAAAATTAGGGTTTTGGTGATTTTTAGGGTTCTTGTGTTCTTTAAGATCAAAAGTTCCTCAACAAGCTCTGATACCACTTGTTGATCCCAAACTTAGATCGATTTAGCTTTATGTATACGAGATTAGATCAAGTAATACACTTAGAGAAACCTTTGTATATGCTTATGAATCTAAGTGTTATGCGGAATTTAACACTTAAACAAGAACACACAATGATATAAACAAACTCTCACTTTGATTAATGATATCAAACTTGCTTGCAATGAAAGTAGTTTACGAATGAAAACTTATATGAAACATTAACCTAAAGGTCTTCTTTTATAGACATAAGAAGCCTTGTACAATAATCTACGTATCAGCTATTCTAGGTAAAGATAAATACAGAAAATACATTGTTGTTCCTATCTTTACTAGAAGTAATCTAGAATACAATAAACGCGTAGAGTATATCTTTCCATCAGTGCTTGTCTTCAATGTGTCAACGCTTGACTTTATCTTGTCAACGCTTGAGCTGTCAGCGCTTGTTTTGTTCTTGTCAACGCTTGTTTTACTCTTGTCAGCGCTCAAGTGATCTGGCCTTAATTTATTCCCAACAGGACCATGACACTATCGATTGTCATACCTATCGAGTTATCTTCGGCGATGTTCAAGCACCAGAGTACATTCATAATGGTTTCATACCAGAAAACTCTGTACAAATTCATTTCTGCCTTACAAGCTCGTGCTTTACTAGCGCAGGGCTGTGAATGCTTCTTAGCTACGACTCAGGACATTACTGCTGAAGCTTCGTCGATTCAGGATCAGCCAGTCGTTTCAGAATTTCCTGATGTATTTCTAGAAGAACTTCTGGGTATACCAGGAGCGGAACCGATCACCAAAGCTCCTTATCGCATGCCTCCCAGAGAGCTCAAGGAGTTAAAAGACCAGTTTCAAGAGTTACTGGAGCGAGGTTTCATTCGTCCGAGTGTATCACCATGGGGTGCACCGGTACTTTTCGTCAAGAAGAAGGACGGCACCATGAGTCTATGCATCGACTATCGTGAGCTGAACAAGATCACGATCCAGAACTGTTATCCATTACCACGTATCGATGATCTATTCGACCAACTACAAGGTGCCAAGCACTTTTCCAAGATTGATTTACGACCAGGTTATCATCAGCTGCGAGTAAAAGAGCAGGATAATCCTAAGAATGCTATTCGCCCAAGATATGGTCACTATGAGTTCGTAGTCATGCCTTTCGGACTCACTAATACTCCAACGGTATTCATGGACTTAATGAACCGCGTCTTTCATGAGTTTCTAGAAAAAATTGTCAACGCGTTCATCGATGACATTCTCATCTTCTCAAAATCCAAGGAAGAACATGAGGATCATCTTCGTACTATACTACAGATTCTTCTCCAGAAGCAACTTTATGAAAAAAATTCCAAGTATGAATTCTGGTTAAGCAAGGTGGTATTTCTGGGCCACATTGTCTCCGCAAAGGGATCACCATAGAACCTGCGAAGGTTGAAGCTATCACTAAATGGCCAAGACCGACGTCTGAAACTAAGGTTCGTAGTTTTCTGGGCTTAGCTGGTTATTATCGCAGATTTGTGGAGAACTTCCCACGGTTAGCCTCGCCTTTGACCAAGCTGATACGTAAGGGAGAGAAATTCGTTTGGAATGATGAGTTGGAGAAGAGCTTTGAAGAACTTAAGAAGCGATTGGTTTCTGCACCTATTCTTACTCTCCCATCTGGCACAGGTGGATATCAGATTTAAAACGATGCTTCGGGTAAAGTACTTGGTTGTGTACTCATGCAACATGGGAAAGTGATTGCCTATGCATCACGTCAGCATAAGTCTTATGAGGAAAAGTATCCTATCCATGATCTGGAACTATCAGTAGTTGTTTTTGCACTTAAAATCTTAAGGCATTATCTATACGATGAATCATGTGACATCTTCACTGATCACAAGAGCCTCAAGTACATATTCACTCAGCGAGAACTAAATATGAGGTAGAGAAAGTGGTTGGAACTACTTATGGACTATGACATCAACCTTCAGTACCATCCTTGTAAGGCGAATGTTGTGGCAGATGCTCTCAGCAGGAAATCTGGAATGATAGCTGGCATCAAGATAGAAGAAGAGATCATACATGACCTACAACGCTTAGACATTAAATTGTTAGTACGTGGACAAGATGGATACTGGGCTAATCTGAGAGTTGAGCCAAACTTAATCTCTCAGATCCAGGCAGCTCAGAAGGATGATGGTGAGATTTAGGCTATTATTCATAATCTTGATCAGCAGACAGAGTTTCGTGTAGACGAAGATGACATCGTATGACATGGAACCAAGCTATGTGTTCCGGATGATCGTACACTCCGGGAAGCTTTATTGACTGAGGCTAACAGCTCTCTATTCTCCATTCATCCAGGATCCACCAAAATGTACCATGATCTCAAACAACATATTTGGTGGAGTGGCATGAAGCAGGATGTTGCTACTTTCGTTTCCAATTGTCTAACCTGCCAGCAGGTGAAGATAGAACATCAGCGAGCTAGTGGTTTACTACAACCATTAGATATTCCCGAATGGAAGTGAAACAAAATCTGCATGGATTTCATCACCGGACTTTCACAGAATCAGAGGAAGCATGATGTTATATGGGTCCTAGTCGATCGTTTAACCAAGTCAGCTCATTTTCTTCCAATTCGCAAAGATTATCCAGTTTGAAAATTGGTAGATATATTCTTGCAAGAGATCATGCGACTGCATGATACTCCATCATATATCAATCTGACAGAGATCCTCGATTCACGTTAATATTTTGTTTTTAAGTATCGTTTCGTCTCGGTATCTAATCGAATTGATATAACTTTTCAATTTTGACTTTATTATTTTTGGTTATAAAAGATTGATTGGTAACTATGTCTAATTGGCACAAACAAGTAAAAATGTAAAAATAGCTATATTACGTAATATGTACTATTCTAAGACATATTGCAAATACAACAATTAAGTGCACGAAATATAAAATGGAAAATACAAATTTACACTAAGAATTTAAAATGTAAAATTTTATTAAAATATGGAACAAATTTTAAAACTACTAACAAATAAAATCTAACTTCTATTGAAATTTTATCCGTTCCAAATTAAAATCAAATCAATGAAAGGCCCATAAATCTGGATCCAAGCCCACCAAGAACTAAAACTAGTAAAACGAAGACTTAACTGTCCACTTATTAATACAAAGCCCATCTAAGTATAACTACAGGATAAATTTGACTAAGAAATATCACTGGGACCAATACAGTATTATTCCCATTAGAAAAAACGTAGATTTACCAAAGTTTATTACTATACTTTGACAAAAGCGAAATCTAAGTAGTCAACTTTTTACTTTATCGGATATTTCTTACACATCTCATTCTTTAAACTTTGGGAATGTTATTAACTGCACTAACCAACTAGAAAAGTACATTTACCTAAATCAGAATTACTCAACAGACTAACTAACTCACAGCTACCAATTAATCCCATATTCCAAACACTATTAAAAGAGCTAATGTGCAAAAATTGAGAAGATGTAATCACCGAATCACTTAACAAAGCTAAAACAGATTTCATTATACTTCACAACCAACTAATATCCATAACAGAAATCAGCAGATCATATCTAAACAGAAAACTAATCATGAAAGTTATGACTCATACAACAAAAATCAAAACGAGCAAGTTTACACTCCAATTACTCACCAGCAGAATATGCCAATAATGCAGGAAATAAAATTGCGTAACCAAGAGATTTAAACCCTCCGTTATGGGCGAAGCGGAGCGCTGAGCTCGCTTAAAATCGAACACACCTAATCTCTAACCGCCGTTCTGCTAACCTGCCAAATCAGACCTGCAAAACAAACGAGAGCAAGCGAAGAAAAACCAACAGGTCCTTCGAATCTGAAACTGTATTAACTGATCGACAACGAGCGATCTGCACAAATACGTTGCTGCTACAATCTCAAATGAACAATATGCACTAAAACTAATCATAGAACTTATTAACTGATCTGTAACCGACGAAAACCGATCTATCAGAATAAAAGAAAACTTGTATTTAGAGAAATGTGATTAACAAGCTTCACTTGAACAGAAACTTAAATTTATAGAACTCTCGTTGAACAGTATTATCTAAAAAGATTGAGCTACTAGGCTGAAATTTTAACCTTGAAACTCTAGGTATTAACAAAACTAAAAATCAATATCACAGTTCTTAACCAAGTGAACAGTAATCTTTATCACAGTGACTCATAAAACCTTGCGAGTAAACAGTAGACGAAAATCTAACAGCATCAAAAGAAACAGAATGAATAAACTGAAAAGAAATATTAAAAGAAACAGAATTAACTAAAAAAATCAGAATGATAACTAAATTCTGCTTATAGTATTAAAAGAACAAGAATTCGAGAAAACTTGATAGTTCCATTAATGGAGGATGAAGAAATATTTCAACCGAAAAACTGTATTCGTTACAAGTTATAACAAGAAACGTAACTGAAATAGAACAACTAACTACAGTGTGTTAATCAAATTACACTACTCCTATTTTATTTAAATCACTAACTATGTGTAAAACTACACCTAGCTAACCGTCTTCAAATGAGGTCTTCTCTCAGTATTTATAGGCGTTGAATGGAGGAAGTGTGACGTGTTGCCTCTAATCAGATCATGCCACGTGTAAATACGAGGATTGGCTTCGTTCTTCATTCTTGATTCGATTTGGGCGTTTCTTCTTCTTTCACTTTTGATCTAATTAAAGCGCACCATTATGTAGAGGAGGACAAGAGGATCATTTTTGTAGTTTTGATCTTTGCCTGAATCATCGTGTATCATTCTTGAAATTGATTTGCAGTTTTCATGGTGGAAAGAGATATGAACGACTGTTATGGTTTCTCTCTCTTTGTTTCGGTGATGAAGACGTGTGTGTTATTAGAACTTGACTTTGACCGAATAGATTGAAAGTTAAATAAACTTTCCATTATTTCTTTTTGGTCCTCTTATTTTTATTTTTTTAGTCAAAAGTGTTTAACACTTTTAAGTCAAGTTTCTTTATTATCCTTTGTTTCTATAGAAATTTCAACTTAAGCCCTCCATCTTGGTAAATAATGGCAAGTAAGGTCCTTGAAAGCTTCTTTCGTCTTTTTCTTCGTCTTTTATCAAATAAATCCATTGAAAACGCGTCTTTGCTCCAAAATGCATTGTTTACCTGAAAACACAAAAACACAAATACCCACGTAATTCTGATATTTTACAGTTAAATATAATGTATTTGGTTGTGTTTTAAGTGATTTTTGGATCATAATTGATAAGTGTTTTCACACTTATCAACTTCCCCCCCCCCCACTTGACCATTGCCATGGCCTCATTCAATGCAGTATTTCAAAACTCTAGAGTGCATTTTTCTCATAACTAATCCACCTTGGCCATTTTATGATTTAATAAACTATACTATGCTACATGATGAATGATTTTGAATATTTACAATGCAATGCAAAGAAAACAGTTCTATTTATATATTTTCTATTTTTATTGAAATGATTTTGATAGAAATAACTCATAAAGAAATCAAGGACTTTAATAAGGGCTTTGAGTACCATGAACACTTATCACCCTCAAGTTTCACTTTCCCCATACCCTTAAAAACAAGATCATTGTTATCCACAAGTGAAAGTACGTCAACTCATTCATATAGATTAATTGTGTTACTCTTATACCCCCACTAATTTTGCCTCTAAAACCGGTTATTATTTGATCAAATTGCTTTAAGGCAAAATTTTATTATTTAAAGCGTGAAATATAAGAAATGTAAAATCTCAAAATAAAGAAGCACGGTTTTAATCCTAAGTAGTCCTCTCATCCATTACTCGAAAAACCGCCCACAATTGATATAAGTCCGACTCAAGAGTAATAAGTCATTCGCCTTATGTGTAAGATCCTTATGTCATGTATTAATAAGTAGCTACACACTCGCTAAGGAAAGAAAAATAAAACTCACACAATAATTTATATTCGCCGCCTTTTTGAGACCTTGGATCTTCAAACCCGTAACCCATCAAGGTAATACTGGAATTCAGTAGCTAAAATAATTAACACTTCACTGCCCCTCTTGGGAGTCTTGTATAATTAATTTTTTTTCTTTTTCTTTTTTTTCTTTTTTTTCTAGCCACTCATTTTTTTCAAGCCGCTCTGATTTTTCTTTATTCCTCACAAAGAAAGTTGAAAAGAATAAAAGGAAAAACACCCGCTAATTATTAAACCTGATATAAGTCTAGTACACACAAAACGTTCTAACTTAGAATCTTAAGACGTACTTATACCAACCACGAATGATTAGTTAAAATGAATAAGAGACTACAAACCGATTAAAACCGTTCTTGATTATTTATTAACATATATACATGCGTTGACAAGAAAGTAAAGGTTACGAAAGGGGATATAAAAGTCACAGTTAATGAATATGAGGTTTATCTAGCCCTTTACACTTATTTCAAACTCTATCATCTCTTGTTCTCCACAGTTTAAAATCTCAAATAATGAGACTAGTGGATGCTTAGCCTAATAAACCGATAAGGGTCTACATGGTTAAGGCTACTAGCTAGAGAATGCTTGAAAAGCAAACTCGGGTTGAGTCAAAGTATCCATGGCGGGCCTAATATGTCAAAGATATCTAAATTTGTTAAACCATGTACTTTATTATATTTTTTTCCTTTTATATATTTTGAGGAAAAATAAAAGAAGAATATATACAATGCAAATGTGTTATGCAAATGAAAAATGATTAATGCAAAAATTTATGAATGCATATTTTTGGTGGCCAAAGTAGATCAAAAATTTGAAAAATGTTTGAAAAATTTAATTTCCATGTTATCATGAAGTCAAAGGCAATGGTCTAGGTAAGGTCACTTCGATATAAGTCTTCCCTACACTTAATATAAACATTATCCTCAATGTTTAAGAGTATTGGAGTGGAAACTCCCCTACACTTATGACATTGATAACTTTGTTTAACTCGAGTTAAGGAAGAGACAACTAAAGTGTATTCATTTTAAGCACAAGTGTTTTGAATATCACGATAGCAAAAACTAATCAAAGTGAACCGGATACACGGGCCTCCTCCAAAAGCTCCATGAATGAAATGAGAGAGAGTAACCCTTGAAACAAACACCAAAAGACGAAGAAAGGCCACCCCTCCACTTCAACTCTACTATAACACCCGGTTATTAAACATAACCTATGTAAATCTACTCTAGGTTTTCTAACCTAGTTATTCAATGCTTGAGTTTTTTTAACCCTAAGTCTCTAGCTCAACTCGGACCCGAATTAAGTTGTCCTTGAGAAAACCATCATAGAGAATAAAAGATATCCACTTTAAAGCACATCTCACATGATACACTCAAACTTAGCACGTTGCCATTTACTATAAGATTTACAATATACATTTCGATAAATGGAACGGTCCAACGTGTCTCAAGTTTGTCCAACATACGAAATCTCTCAAATAGAAATCACACCAGGATCAAATACATAGTTTCCATCTCTACATGTGAACAACTCCAAAGTAGGTAGCATCAACAAAGTAAGCTCATACGAGAAGCCCATATCAATCAAAATCACACTCTTAAGTGGAGTAGATGAAAACCAAGGTGTCTCAAATTTATGTATCCCAGGATCAAAAACCTTTCCCTTCATGGGAAAATAAGAAAATGAACTCGTATCAACCATATAAGATTTCCCCTTAGATATTAAAGCATCATGAGATAATGAAGGTGTAGGAATCAAAACATTCATAACAATTATATCCATATGGTGCCTCATCATCATCAAAATGTGGGTAATCTTCCATAGAAGGCATTGTGAAAGAAGGATCAATAGTAATAGTGTCTTCTGAAGGAGGTGTAGACTCTATGGTCCCAAAAAGCATGTTCTCAATAAGACGAATATCCTCTTCCCAATTTGAATCACTATCATCGACCTCTAAATTAGTAGCAAGATAAGCATCTATGGTGGCATCAATATCCATATGAGAATCCATATCAAATGTTTTGGGTTCTAAAGGTGCCTTAGGTAAAAAGTTGACTACTTAGATTTCGTTTTTGTCAAAGTATAGTAATAAACTTTGTTAAGTCTACGTTTTTTCTAATGGGAATAATACTGTATTGGTCCCAGTGATATTTCTTAGTCAAATTTATCCTGTAGTTATACTTAGTTGGGATTTGTATTAATAAGTGGGCAGTTAAGTCTTTGTTTTACTAGTTTTATTTCTTGGTGGGCTTGGATCCAGATTTATGGGCCTTTCATTGATTTGATTTTAATTTGGTACGGATAAAATTTCAATAGATGTTAGATTTTATTTGTTAGTAGTTTAAAAATATGTTCCATATTTTGATAAAATTTTATATTTTAAATTTTTAGTGTAAATTTGTATTTTCCATTTTATATTTCGTGTACTTAATTGTTGTATTTGAAATATGTTTTAGAATAGTACATATTACGTAATATAGCTATTTTTACATTTTTACTTGTTTTGTGCCAATTAGACATAGTTACCAATCAATCTTTTATAACCAAAAATAATAAAGTCAAACTTGAAAAGTTATATCAATTCGATTAGATACCGAGACGAAACGATACTTAAAAACGAAATATTAAAGGGCGCCGCTGCCGGTTCTTTTCGTGAAGATTAACGGTTTTGAGTGAGACAATTGGATTTTGGGATTCGTTCACTTTGTGAACGTTATATTTACGTATTATAAATCAAAAACATAAAAAAAACAAAAAGATAAAATATAAAAAATATAAAACCACAAAATCAATTCTTTTCCTAAAGAATTGAACCAAAAAATAAAAAAAATCCAAAAAGTAATCTTTTCCTAAAAGATTACACCCACAAATATATATTATATCGGTTTTCATCGTTTTTACGTACATATAGTATTTTTCTAAAAAACCAAATAAATACAAAAATATTTTTGATATATTATTATATGTAGATACATATACGTAGATACCAATACTCAATACACATACTTCCATAAGTATTGCTTTTGCAATACACCATGTTAGGGAGCGTTCCGGTCCTTGACACGTGTATCGATCGAATTTAATTAAGGCACAATAGATAAATACCATAATCTTCTTGATCTTGAGAAAGAGGCCACTGTGTGGGGGGTATAAGGCGAGTGTATTACACATTCTAAAGAAGCAGGCTCTTAAGTGCTACGCGTCACCTCGTTTCTCCGCTTCCTTGTGGGTCTTTCAAGAGTGATAGTGGTGAGTGGTGTGCCACCCAATTAGTAATTACATATATTATATTTTCTTGTGGATATTAATTATTGCACCTCGAGAGAGATAATCTCTTCTCTCTCAAAAGTCGACCAAGAGCTCATCTCTCACTCCTCGAGTTTATTTACACGTGTACTCGCACACGTGTAACCATACCACCTTTGGTGTATTACTTCCTTTCCCAAGGAAGCTTTAAACGTCATTTAGTTGTATATACATTCAACCATTTTTCCACACATGTGGAGGACCGCATGGTGAAAATAATTGTCATCTACACGTAAAAACGATGAAAACCGATATAATATATATTTGTGGGTGTAATCTTTTAGGAAAATATTACTTTTTGGATTTTTTTTTATTTTTTGGTTCAATTCTTTAGGAAAAGAATTGATTTTGTGGTTTTATATTTTTTATATTTTATCTTTTTGTTTTTTTATGTTTTTGATTTATAATACGTAAATATAACGTTCACAAAGTGAACGGATCCCAAAATCCAATTGTCTCACTCAAAACCGTTAATCTTCACGAAAAGAACCGGCAGCGGCGCCCTTTAATATTTCGTTTTTAATTATCGTTTCGTCTCGGTATCTAATCGAATTGATATAACTTTTCAAGTTTGACTTTATTGTTTTTGGTTATAAAAGATTGATTGGTAACTATGTCTAATTGGCACAAAACAAGTAAAAATGTAAAAATAGCTATATTACGTAATATGTACTATTCTAAAACATATTGCAAATACAACAATTAAGTACACGAAATATAAAATGGAAAATACAAATTTACACTAAAAATTTAAAATATAAAATTTTATCAAAATATGGAACATATTTTTAAACTACTAACAAATAAAATCTAACATCTATTGAAATTTTATCCGTACCAAATTAAAATCAAATCAATGAAAGGCCCATAAATCTGGATCCAAGCCCACCAAGAAATAAAACTAGTAAAACAAAGACTTAACTGCCCACTTATTAATACAAATCCCAACTAAGTATAACTACAGGATAAATTTGACTAAGAAATATCACTGGGACCAATACAGTATTATTCCCATTAGAAAAAACGTAGACTTAACAAAGTTTATTACTATACTTTGACAAAAACGAAATCTAAGTAGTCAACTTTTTACTTTATCAGATATTTCTTACACATCTCATTCTTTAAACTTTGGGAATGTTATTAACTGCACTAACCAACTAGAAAAGTACATTTACCTAAATCAGAATTACTCAACAGACTAGCTAACTAACAACTACCAATTAATCCCATATTCCAAACACTAGTAAAAGAGCTAATGTGCAAAAATTGAGAAGATGTAATCACTGAATCACTAAACAAAGCTAAAACAGATTTCATTATACTTCACAACCAACTAATATCCATAACAGAAATCAGCAGATCATATCTAAATAGCAAACTAATCATGAAAGTTTTGACTCATACAACAAAAATCAAAACGAGCAAGTTTACACTTCAATTACTCACTAGCAGAATATACCAAAAATGCAGGAAATAAAATTGCATAACCAAGAGATTTAAAGCCTCCGTTGTGGGCGAAGCGGAGCGCTGAGCTCGCTTAAAATCGAACACACCTAATCTCTAACCGCCGTTCTGCTAACCTTCCAAATCAGACCTGCAAAACAAACGAGAACAAGCGAAGAAAAACCAACAGGTCCTTCGAATCTGAAACTGTATTAACTGATCTATAACGAGCGATCTGCACAAATACGTTGCTGCTACAATCTCAAATGAACAATATGCACTAAAACTAATCATAGAACTTATTAACTGATCTGTAACCGACGACAACCGATCTATCAGAATAAAAGAAAACTTGTATTTAGAGAAATGTGATTAACAAGCTTCACTTGAACAGAAACTCAAATTTATAGAACTCTCGTTGAACAGTATTATCTAAAAAGATTGAGCTACTAGGCTGAAATTTTTAACCTTGAAACTCTAGGTATTAACAAAACTAAAAATCAATATCATAGTTCTTAACCAAGTGAATAGTAATCGTTATCACAGTGACTCATAAAACGTTGCGAGTAAACAGTAGACGAAAATCTAACAACATCAAAAGAAACAGAATGAATAAACTGAAAAGAAATATTAAAAGAAACATAATTAACTGAAAAGAAATAGAATAATAACTAAATTCTGATTACAGTATTAAAAGAACAAGAATTTGAGAAAACTTGATAGTTCCATTAATGGAGGATGAAGAAATATTTCAACCGAAAAACTATATTCGTTACAAGTTATAACAAGAAACGTAACTGAAATAGAACAACTAACTACAGTGTGTTAATAAAATTACACTACTCCTATTTTATCTAATTCACTAACTATATGTAAAACTACACCTAGCTAACCGTCTTCAAATGAGGTCTTCTCTCGGTATTTATAGGTGTTGAATGGAGGAAGTGTTACGTGTTGCCTCTAATCAGATCATGCCACGTGTAAATACGAGGATTGGTGGAAAGAGATATGAATGACTGTTATGGTTTCTCTCTCTTGTTTCGGTGATGAAGACGTGTGTGTTATTGGAACTTGACTTTGAACGAATAGATTGAAAGTTAAATAAACTTTCCATTATTTCTTTTTGGTCCTCTTATTTTTATTTTATTAATCAAAAGTGTTTAACACTTTTAAGTCAAGTTTCTTTATCATCCTTTGTTTCTATAGAAATTGCAACTTTAGCCCTCCGTCTTGGTAAATAATGGCAAGTAGGGTCCTTGAAAGCTTCTTTCGTCTTTTTCTTCGTCTTTTATCAAATAAATCCATTGAAAACACGTCTTTGCTCCAAAATGCATCTTGTTTACCTGAAAATACAAAAACATAAATACCCACGTAATTATGATATTTTATAGTTAAATATAATGTATTTGGTTGTCTTTTAAGTGGTTTTTGGATCATAATTGGTGAGTGTTTTCACACGTATCACACGTATCACACGTCTAAATTCTAGAAGGGTTTGCAGAAGGCTAGGGGCACCAGACTCAAGCTTAGCACATCCTTTCATCCTCAGAGCGATG
Organism: Glebionis coronaria; assembly: GCA_025667525.1. Taxonomy (NCBI): domain Eukaryota; kingdom Viridiplantae; phylum Streptophyta; class Magnoliopsida; order Asterales; family Asteraceae; genus Glebionis; species Glebionis coronaria. Next base: position 81,891 of record JANFOE010001301.1, on the reverse strand, counting down.
GTCAGTCAGAGCGTACCATTCAGACCTTAGAAAACATGCTACGAGCTTGTGCATTGGAATGGATAGGGAGTTGGGATGACTACATTTGCTTGGTTGAGTTTGCTTACAAAAACAGTTGGCATGCGAGTATCAAGTGTGCACCTTTTGAGATGCTCTATGGCAGGAAGTGTCGTGCTCCAATCTGCTGGGATCAGGTTGGTGAACGAATAATTGAGGGTCTAGAGATGATAGAGGTGACCAATGAGAAGGTTGCCATCGCCAAGGTGAAGCTACAGGAAGCTCGTGCTCGCCAGAATAATTATGCTGATAAACATCGTAGAGCTTTAGAATTTCAGCCTGGTGAACATGTTTTCCTGAAGGTATCACCAGCACGTGGCGTCAAGCGCTTTGGACTTAAGGGCAAGCTCAGTCCTTGTTTCATCGGACCGTTTAAGATCCTTGAACGTGTCGCTAAGGTTTCGTATCGTCTAGCGTTACCTCCTCAGCTATCTCATGTACACAATGTGATCCATGTATCCTTACTTAGAGGTTACAATTACCATACATTGCACACAGTTTCGTATCCTTTCGATCAGATTTGTGAGGATCTATCTTATATTGAGGAACCCGAGGCAGTTCTCGATCGCCAGGATCGGGTCATGAGGAGAAAGACGATCCCATTCGTCAAAATCCTTTGGAGGGACCATTCCGAGCGGAAGCCACTTGGGAAACAGAGGAGTCTATCGGGACTTCTTACCCTCATTTTCAGCTATGATTCGGGTATGTCCTTTTCAGCTTATCGTATCTCTAATTCGAGGACGAATTATTCTTTTTGAGGGGAAGAGTTGTGTAACCCGCTTTAAAATACCTTAGAACATTAAATGCATGAAAACACGGACAAATTAAAACTTTACTATTTATTAATATACAACACGTATCATGAACATTTAATGTAATTATTACGTATATTAATTAATTACGATAAGTATTACGTATATTAATTAATTACGACAAGTAATACGTATATTAATATTATTATTAATACACGATAAGTGTTTACATATAATACTTAAAAACACTACAAGAAATAAAAGATGAGATTGAAACTCAAGACTACAACACGAACATATACGTATATTATTTTAACACGAGAAACAAAAACGAAAAGTATTATAAAGGGGTGTTTGTCGGCGGTTCACAAGAGAAGGGAAAAGGGCTTTTGGCCAAGCCCATTAACCAATCCTAATTGTTAAACAAAACAACCAGAGGATTTTCATTATATCACTTAACAAAATAAAATCAAAAACCCTAAACTTCCTTTTCCTCTCTTCTTTGTCCACGGAATACAACACACATAAGGGAAAGAATTTTGCTTTTGATCATTGAATTAATACGGGTATTGTGTTCGTGATCTAAACCTTAAACTATTCACGCATTAGGTATCTCTAAATCCTTATTCTTTTTATTTATTTTTCATTGTTCAAGAATCATTAAAAATAATTAGTAAAACATGTATATAATAAGGATTAAACCATGGGATCGGGTTTTATTGGTTTGTTGTCGTTTACACGAAAACCGAGAGTCATACGAGTCTCGGTGATGTTTAGGTTGCGGCCAACCGAACCCTCAAAGGGGTCGGTGGCTTGTGCTCTTTGGCAACCGCAACACCAACACCCCCAAACGGGGGCTGTTGGTTGAAGTCAGTGGCAATGGAGAGTCATGTGTGAAATTTTATGGACTTATATTTAATAGTCGTGTGATAGGAACGAACTTGAGATTACGGGATTGCACACAATACGTAAAGAGTTAATTTAATTAATAAATATATTTATTGTATTTATTAATTTATTTAATAAATATATATTTATGTATTTATTAAATTAAATCGAGACATAACTTTAACGACCGTTAAATAATTAAGGGTTAAGTATTAACGAGCGTTAAATAAATATATAGTAAGTAAATAAAAAGAAAGAAGTTTGGAAGGTTCGGGAACATCCCAAAGGGGTGTACTAGCCGTCGGTTATAGAGGAGAAAAAGGAAGGGGAAAAACTTCCTTTTATTTGTTTTTGGATACAAGTCTAGGCCTATATAAACAAACCTTCTCCTCATAATTCAAGACAACACAAATCTATCCTCTCCCCTCTCTCTCTTTGCGATCGCAAGCTAAACCCACGAAGGGTTTTTGGTTGGTTTTCTTGTTTGATCAATTTACTTATTATCTAGTCCTAGCCCCTCTCTAGGGTTGTTGGGTAGATTTATTACAAGCGTTGTAGCTCGGTTTACACGTGATAGAATCACGGTTAGCTCGTTGTATTACGTGTGTACAAGATCGTAATATAGTCTTACTTTAGACTATATCTTGGTGATATACGGTATAAACCCGAATTGGTGATTCGTTCTTCATCTTGTGGATTTGCTTTAGCGTAAAGGTATGTAACCCTAATTCGATTAATTATAATTGTGTTATTATTATGATCTTGTTAAATCGCTTCTGCTATGTGTGCTTTGATCTCGTTTAGGGTATTATATAATTGTTATGGTGTTAATAAACCTTTAATGTGACTCTCAGTGGGTATTTTGGTCACGGCAGGGGGAACCTCGGCGTAAGCCGGGGGGTGGTTTTGTGCCAGCAGCGGCACCAACATTGCAGCTGGTAGCTGCTTGGTGGTCGGGGCAGCAAGACACAGCCAACGGTTGTGTTGTTGTTGTTGTGTTCGAGGCAAACTGTAACACCCGAGAATTTTTCGTACTTTAAATAATAATAAATTATATTATTTATTATTTGAAATTCATTTTTGAGCATTACTAAACTTACTGGATTTGAAAACGGGATATATATTTTGCTAACGTGAAAAAAATCGCACATTTTGCGTACCTACACAGTAAAATTAAAATTCTATATTGATATTTAATAAAATGATTATTAAATTATTTAATATTTTTATTTCAATAATGTTTGTTAAGAACGAGAATTTTCAAGTTGACGTCCAATTTTTAATTAAACCAATCACTTGTGATACCCGATAGATAATTAACAATTTTAAATAAATTTATAAACTATGAATTTCGAGCCTTATAAATAATCTATATTCGTGAAAAATTTGTATTAAACGCAACGTTAAAATTTTAGGATTTAAATCAGATTTTATAAAACCTAATCGAATCTCGAGCTATATTTGAACTAAGATATGTAAGAAATGCCCTTTAAATAGATTTACACAATGGACCCTTAACTATTATTAATCTTACATCGTGCTTTAATAACTTTTGAATATACATAAGAAATTAGGGTTTTTGTTTCATTTCTATCAAAACCAAACCCTAGCAAGTAGGTTTTCCACCCTCTCATCCTTTCTTCAGTCGCCGCTTGGCCACCACCACCCGCATGTGAGCGTCGTCGCTCCAACGACCATCATCTTAGCCACCAACACGCCACTCCAACATCAAAAGATTTACCACCACAGTTTGTCCATCACCACCCACTGTCGTACTACATACGACCGTCGCCGACCAGCCGTCGAATCACCTCCCTCACCTCGTCGTTGTCACCGTCACGACCATATACTCCACAACCACCATCTGATACATCACGCCTGAACCTCACAGCCACCATCATCCTCCACCACAACCACTGAATACCACTAGTTGCTGTTATCACAGCCGCCACCACAACCGTGGTTAAACCTACAATCGTCCCGTTTTCCCACCACATCAGTCGTCACCACCTTCGTTTTATCAGCCATGGATGCTTGTTTGTTTGATGCGAGGTTTGTTTATGGTTGTAACACGAAAGGGAGTGTTTGTTGCAGTAGAGAGACCAACCATCGGAGTGTTGGTTTTGGGTCGTTGTTCATCAATAGAAAGACCAACCATCGGGGTGATGGTTTTGGATCGTTGTTCATTAGGAGGGGTGTTTGTTGCTGATTTTAGCAGCAGGGTGTGCTTGGTTTTGACAGAATAGAAACCCGCAAAGGGGTGTTGTCACACCCCACCATGGCGGAATATGAGGCACGACGTATGGATATCATCATAACAATAGCGTGTCTATAGAGATAACTAGATGAAATGGAAATACCATAAATTGTGACACATTGTCATGAAGATATCACAAATAATGCAGGCGTCTAGGCAAGTAGGTAACAGGTCTACCTCTTAACAAAGACATATAATTAACAAATACAAACATATAGGTGTCTACAAAGTATCACTTATTCAAACATAAGTAAACACTAAGAGGAAATGGGGTTCCTCCAATGCAATCCTAAGCCTCCCAGCTAGCCACTCCTATTCTCACGATTAACCACATTCTCACCTGAAAGAGACACTAAAACACGTCAACATAAAGTTGGTGAGAGTCATAGGTTTAGACTCCAACTCCAAATCAATTATAAGCTGTGACTAACAACCATTAACAAAAGAACATATGGACAATGTGCTACAATTATGTATTAACAACTAGCATTCAAGACTAACTAATCACCACAAATCCAAGGCTCCAAGCCTTACCAATAACCCCAATTCCAAGGCTCCAAGCCTTACCAATAACCATGGTTCCATAGGCGCCCATACACCTATGAACCAATCCCAAGGCCTCGCCTTGTCAATATCCCCTTGGTACCAAGTCAAACCACGATAACAATCAAGAATCACATAGAGGTTAATCACATAAATGTACACACAAGTCCATCACAAACAATAAAAACATTCACAACATTAGTTACAAAACCACACAATGTCTCTTCCATCCCATCTAGAAATCAATACATCAAAAGATATGGGACTATGAAACTCACCTGAACAAGCTTCTCCAAGTACCCACACTCTAGCACAAATCTAAACACACAAACGTATACAATCAAGACATAAACCACATACCAAAATGGCTCATCAATCTATGATGGATATCTAACCTTCTCCTACAACTTAACCCCATTTATATGCCAAATGAATCTCATTACAACCCTATATAAAGCCCTTAACTTAGTTTAGTTCATAACTCGTCCGGTTAACATTTAACCCAAAACAATCCTATTTTTCATACCTCAAACTATTGGTTGAACACCCCCTTAACAAAAATAACATGCCCTATAAAAGAAACCTTATGCCCTTACATGTGTTAGCTACATCTCCCCTTTACCTATCCAGAATTTACTGATTTTGAACATATGAAAAGTTTGTTATGATCAGAGGGTCTTACCCTATCCCATTTGTTTATCCCTTCTTTAGATCTTTTATTTAATATATAATCTAAGTCTCACGTTCGTTTGAAGCTCCAATTATAAACCTAAGTACCCCAAACAATTCAAAACATAAAATGAAAACATGCTGATCCAAAAACTGTTTTGACACCCGACTGATGTAACCTATTTTTGACACACTTCCCTACCTCTGATTTAGTTCTTGTTTCTTGCACTTGAAAGCCACTTCAAATACCTATTCAGGGATGCTTGGATCGCAAAATAAGAGTTTGTAGAACTCTAGATATGATCAAAATAATGACCCAAAAATTATGTCCAGTTTTTAAAAACGAATTTAACACAATTAACCTAATTAATTACCATCACCGTATATATTTATTAACCCTAATTATTCTAATCATGTTCATATCATTAATTTACAAATTTCTTAATTAACCTAACCTTAAATCCATCATGTATTGATTAATAATGCTTTAAAAATAATTTAATTGAAAAGAGGATTAAAGGTTATACCTTAAAATTAATGGAAGATGAAAATTATGAAGAAACCCTAAAAGACTCCATTGATGCCGACTTATTTTTTATTTCCAGGGGATTATGAAGTGTTTTTAATAATAAAAACATTATATACTTATTCCTAACAAGTCCTAACCCAAGTACACAAGCCCACTTTCCTTATTTTCCCTTCCTTTTGTTTTAATTGTATACAACCGACCCCTAGCCCATAAATTTCGTTTTTTTATTTAAATTATTAATAATTGTAATAATAATATTACCTTAATTTTCCTTAATTTATTTCTGCTCCTAAAGCCTCCAAAACCTCAAAACCGTAAAACTAGTCAAATTTACGTGTATACCGTAAAAGACGTAAAAATATACAGTTTTATAAAAACTCTTGAAATATGAAATAAACCAATTAACTAAGTCCTAAATGACTTAAAACCATCCTGAAAAATACTCCTGTGACTAAATACCTCTTCCGAGACCCCTAAATGCAAAACCCTAAACCGTAAAAATATGATTTTCTATAATACATATACGTATACGTAAAACCACTAAATAACACCATCTCATTTTATAGTCACTACCATGTGAGCTCATGAACATGAAATAACCGTTCCTCGATTTACTTATGAGTACTTTATACCCATAAACGATATCCACACCAACCTCGTTCACGCAAAATAACATGTAAACACGCAAATCACATAGTCACACATAAATTAACCTTAAAATAAGACCAAGTGACGAACCTCAAAACCACGGTTTTCACATCACTCCCTCCTAATAGAAATCTCGTCCCGAGATTTTCTCCTTAGGATCGTCATTATCAATTAGCTGAGGATACTTTCTCCTCATAAATCCTTTCCGTTCCCACGTGAACTCTAGTCCACGTTCCAAATTACATCTACCCATAACTACGGTATATTACCCTTTTTATCCAACGTCCTAGCTTCACGACCCAAAATCTCTATCGGCTCTTCGATAAAACGAAGAATCGTATCCATACTAATATCATCTAACGGTACTTCCAAGTCAGTTCTTGCTAAGCATTTCCTCAAGTTTGTTACATGAAATACGTCATGCACATTACTCAATTCCTCCGGTAATCTCAACCTATACGCCACTAGCCCAATCCTTTAAGGATTTCCAATGGACCCACAAATCTAGGTGCTAACTTCCCTTTTCTTTTCAAACCGCATCACCCCTTTCCATGGTGAAACCTTTAGCATAACTTTATCTCAAATCTCAACGGATTACGCCTCTTGTCCGCATAGCTCTCTTGTCGGTTCTTCGCTATTTTCAACCTCTACTTAGTCACTGCCACCACCTCCATAGTTTTCCGATCCACCTCCGGTCCAATACGTTGGCCGCTTCTAACTTCATCCCACTGTAACGGTGATCCACCTCATCTCCTATGAATTAAATCCAGTAGTTTCTACTATAATTCCTATCACCATACCTAACGGCTTCTATCCTCTACGGATTTTCCATCATTCGGAAGTTCTCCCAACCTTAAACACATCCCATGGTATATGTAGGATTGCATAACCAAAAGCTTCCCATAATATTCACAAGAAACATGTCATAACCACCACCTCATCCTTGCTTTCCCATGCTCGGCACCAAGTAACTAACCATCCTTCATACTAACATGTGTTACACCTTTTCTCTAGGTGGACGTTCCATTGTTCGTGACTACTAACCTCTTGCTCTAACGGTTTCTCTTCAATATCACCCCACTATCTTCACAACCTCTTGCTCCCTCGAATCATTCTTCCTCCATACTACTTTTCCCTTGTCTCTCCACAATATTAATTTCCATACAATCTTATATCCCGTCTTCAGCCTATAATTTAGGTGTTTCCTCCTTTATTCCTTACATCCTCATCAATGGGGAATATGCCCCTCTCACCGGTGACTCTCTCTTTGTAGGAGAATTCTTCCTAATATAATGCGTTCTCCAACTATCTCCAAATCTCACGCCAATGCTCTAGGCGTCTTTCTCAATTACCCCTATAGTATGCTCATCCCAAACATTAGTCTATCAACGGTATACTACGCTTGCTTCCCATCGTTTCTTCCCTTGCCATAATCCTTCATAAGGCATTCCATACATATTAGGCTAACTTTTACGCAAAACCCTCTATTCCATCACATCCGTACGCAATCATTCCAACTTCTCAACTACGTGACTTCTCATTCCTCTTGAAATATGAGATGAATTAGTCAGTCTATCGACTATCACCCAACTCTCGTCGTACTTATTCCTCCACCCCATTATGTATCCCTTTCACCAACTTCGTCCTTACATCGCCCTTTCTAAGCTACTCCTATCTATGTAGGGAGTATAGTCTACGTCCCTTTTCTCCATATGATTGTCCAAGCCACGCAACATACATGTTAACGCGTTCTCTGCTTTAGACAACTCAACTCGTGCAACCTACATCCTTCATCCAAACCACCCTAATACGTCATCCATATAGTTCAAGTTCGTCTCAGCTTCACTTCATTCTTCTTATTCCATGTCTCATCAACCATGCTTGCCTTTCCCAGATGGTACTTGGCCTTGCAATTTTCTTTCATCACTTAACTCCACCCATCACCTTTTCCAAATGTTCAATCAAGATGATTAAATATGTGTTGGAGACGTTCATGATCTGTATAGATCATTCTCTACGTCTCGTACCCCAAATGCCTCTAGCATTCTAGGCAGATATAATAATCCAGCTCCACTAACTAAGTCTATCCAGTTCTTCCAAATCTTTAGTTCCCACAACGTATAAACAACCGCCTTTCTTTGTCGTTCTCGTATACATCCAAATCCTTGCTCCACGTATCGTCATGCTTCGCGAATTCATCCAGTCCTTCCGATAATTCTAAGATCTGCTCATTATCCAATCCACCTCTTCAGCCTCCAAAACGCTTCCTCGCCCTTCTTCACTTTGCCCCTTGCTGGTTCCATGATATGCCATCATCTTTGACTACTCGTCCTGGCCAACTTAATCCTAAAACTCACACTTGAAATCTTACGTATAATTCCCTTTCCTAATAACTCCAAAACCAACTCATAATTCGCCTCACTCTCCTTCTTAGATTTGAGTAGATCAAGATGTCGTCGATGCTCCCGATGACAACTCGTTTATATATTGTCATGCACCCCCGGTTCATTGACTCCATGAAAACTGCTAGCACCTTGGCGAAGCCAAAATCATAATCGTAAACCCAAAGCGTTCATACAACATCCTAGCAGTTTCAACTACGCCCTCCTTGCACCCTCTCTTAGAAGCAATACGAATAAATTTCTACCTCGTTCTACTCGCGAAAATCTACACATATTCTAAAAGACCAATACTTCCTCTTATCAGACCACTCAACCGCTTTTCACAGCCAATCTACTACTAAGCAACTCAAATTTTACCTTGCATCCGTTGCAATTCTTAACAACTCTTGCTCTTAAAATCATTCCATCAACAATTTCCTTGGAAAGGCACTAACTACAACTCCTCTCACTTCTCCTACTTGCTCTATTTATGGTTCTACCTCATAGTAATAGGCAAACCTACTAAATCTCAGGAAATTTTCGGAAAACTTACATGCCTTACGAACAATCATAAATACCTTTGAGGTATTATATCCCCTTCCAACACTCTCTATGGCGCGTTACTTGTGCCAATATCCATACATTATACAAATCTCTATTCATCTCCCTTGGCACTCCTAAGAGACCTCATGACCACATTAGTTCGTCTACGAACTTTTAACTCTTTCATCCCCACTAAGGCATTCCGACCATTCTCTCAAGGCCACCAACTTAATCGTGTAGCCGCGACCAAGTCTTTCATATGTCTACCTCAATGCTCCCAATCAATACGAACCCAAAACTACATCCTGAATCCACTAGATACGATCAACGAATCAAACCCACGGATAACTAACGACATTTCACGTCCACGAGTTAAAACAGACCAAAACCACGAAAACTAAAAAGGAAAACTCAAACATATACCAATTCAAATGACTCATGACAACGAAAAATGATCCAAGAAACACTTAATGGCAACCAAAACATCTTATGCCCCGCGACATATTATTTAAACCGTGCACAAGATCGACTTTTCCAGAAGAATATTTTTTTTCTTTCCTCACCACATCTATGTGACTCAAACAATCTAAAAACAACCTTTTAGACGATCTCAAAACTCAACTCAAAGACTAGGTATCCCGTGCATCCCAAATCATAAAAAAAACTACTATTCAAAACTCAACCTTGAACCCGTCACTTGTACCAAAATTTTGATCAAGCTACTGACACCCCATGACTATACATACCAAATATTTGAAAAGTACATTCCGAGTACATAATTTTAGGCTTTTGAATCACCCAAAAAGCTTTAAAAACGAACAAGTTATGACCAAAACAGTTTTATACTAGTTGTTTTTTAAAAAAACTAAAGAATCCTCTTAGTAATAAATCCTTTTTAAATGAAAAGAAATAAATGTATGTGAAATTTTCCTGAACTTTGTTTAGTCTTGCATAAATAGTTATAAATGACGTATATTGATTAAGCTCACTTATACAAACTATTTAAGTAGAAAGAAATTTTATTTCGCTTTATTTTAAAGAAAGTCTTTTAGAATTTGAAATAAATAAGTGTTGATTAAAAAAATCTTATGTTACATCTTGTTTCAAACACGACTCCATCACCTTACCCTTATTTTACAGAATACAACCAACTATCTAACTCTATAGTAGTTTTCCAAGTCCCTTTTTTTTCAATATATACCGACCAAAAGAAATGTAAGACCCAACACAAAAGATTTCATTATCTCAAAAGAAATCCCAAGTATTTCAATAGACTTAAAACCAAGAACACCATTTTAAAACGTATACGTGAAATACGAAACTAAAAGAATACGCTACAACGGAGGTTTAATATAAAAAAAAGAATTAACAATACTCAGAAAATACAATCAAAACCATACACACATATTCCTATGACGCCTATATGCAGGGATCCTTAAGCTATAGACTAGGCTACTAGACTAGGCAACCTAATTCTCTATAACCATTGTCTCTTATACCATTCTGTCACACCCCACCATGGCGGAATATGAGGCGCGACGTATGAATATCATCATAACAATAGCGTGTCTATAGAGATAACTAGATGAAATGGAAATACCATAAATGGTGACACAATGTCATGAAGATGTCACAAATAATGCAGGCGTCTAGGTAAGTAGGTAACATGTCTACCTCTTACCAAAGATATACAATTAACAAATACAAACATATAGGTGTCTACAAAGTATCACTTATTCAAACATAAGTAAAGACTAAGAGGAAATGGGGTTCCTCCAATGCAATCCTAAGCCTCCCAGCTAGCCACTCCTATTCTCTTGCTTAACCACATTCTCACCTGAAAGCAGTGTTGTAAAAAGCGGGCTAGGCGGCCGCCTAGGCGGCGCCTAGGCGCTAGGCAGTCATACTCCGCCTCGATTTATGGCTAGGCGGTCAAGCTAGGCGGAAAAGTCAGAAGGCGGTCAAACATCCGCCTAGGCGGAGCTAGGCGGCCTAGACGGTCAAAAAGTAAAAAAAAAAGTCAACAAAAAGTCAATATTTTTTACAAAAAATTAAGAATTTTCTTTCTAATATATAATTTCCATATTTATTTTAACATAACATCTTAAAATAAAATATAAATCTATGATTGTTAACATAAAGTTATGGATTTTTCGTGAGAATTGGAACCAACTGAACTGTATGTCACGTTTGAAGTTTTAATTCCTTAAATTGTTATGTTTACTTGTCTATTTTGCAACTTCAATCTATGTGAACTTTGAATTATTAGAAATTAGAAGAATTTTGTCATGTTATACGTATTATTTATAATTTTTTATGCATAAAATTCCAATCCGCCTAGGCGGCGCCTAGGCGCCGCCTAGACGAATTCCGCCTCGAAGGTGGCCAACCGCCTCACTAACGCCTAACGATTTCTGCAACCTTGCCTGAAAGAGACACTAAAATACGTCAACATAAAGTTGGTGAGAGTCATAGGTTTAGACTCCAACTCCAAATCAATTATAAGTTGTGACTAACAACCATTAACAAAAGAACATATGGACAATGTGCTACAATTATGTATTAACAACTAGCATTCAAGATTAACCAATCACCACAAATCCAAGGCTCCAAGCCTTACCAATAACCACAATTCCAAGGCTCCAAGCCTTACCAATAACCATGGTTCCATAGGCGCCCATACACCTATGAACCAATCCCAATGCCCCGCCTTGTCAGCATCCCCTTGGTACCAAGTCAAACCACAATAACAATCAAGAATCACATAGCGGTTAATCACATAAATGTACACACAAGTCCATCACAAACCATAAAAACATTCACAACATTAGTTACAAAACCATACAATGTCTCTTCCATCCCATCTGGAAATCAATACATCAAAAGATATGGGACTATGAAACTCACCTGAACAAGCTTCTCCAAGTACCCGCACTCTAGCACAAATCTAAACACACAAACGTATACAATCAAGATATGAACCACATACCAAAATGGCTCATCAATCTATGATGGATATCTAACCTTATCCTACAACTTAACCCCATTTATATGCTATATGAATCTCATTACAACCCTATATAAAGTCCTTAACTTAGCTTAGTTCATAACTCGTCCCGTTAACATTTAACCCAAAACAATCCTGTTTTTCATACCTCAAATTATTGGTTGAACACCCCCTTAACAAAAATAACATGCCCTGTAAAAGAAACCCTACTCCCTTACATGTGTTAGCTACATCTCCCCTTTGGCCTCAACCTTAAATCTACTGTTAAGGCCTCCATATATATATATACTTTTACCTATCCAGAATTTACTGATTTTGAACATATGAAAAGTTTGTTATGATCAGAGGGTCTTACCCTATCCCATTTGCTTATCCCTTCTCCAGATCTTTTATTTAATATATAATATAAGTCTCACATTCATTTGAAGCTCCAATTATAAACCTAAGTACCCCAAACAATTCAAAACATAAAACGAAAACATGCTGATCCAAAAACTGTTTTGACACCCGACTGATGTAACCTATTTTTGACATACTTCCCTACCTCCAATTTAGTTCTTGTTTCTTGCATTTGAAAGCCACTTCAAATACCTATTCAGGGATGCTTGGATTGCAAAATAAGGGTTTGTATAACTCTAGATATGATCAAAACAATGATCCAAAAATTCTGCCCAGTTTTTAAAAACGAATTTAATACAATTAACCTAATTAATTACCATCACCATATATATTTATTAACCCTAATTATTCTAATCATGTTCATATCATTAATTTACAGATTTCATAATTAACCTAACCCTAAATCCATCATGTATTGATTAATAATGCTTTAAAAATAATTTAATTGAAAAGAGGATTAAAGGTTATACCTTAAAATTAATGGAAGATGAAAATTATGAAGAAACCCTAAAAGACTCCATTGATGTCGACTTATTTTTTATTTCCAGGGGATTATGAAGAGTTTTTATTAATAAAAACATTATATACTTATTCCTAACAAGTCCTAACCCAAGTACACAAGCCCACTTTCCTTTTTTTCCTTTTTTCCCTTCCTTTTGTTTTAATTGTATACAACCGACCCCTAGCCCATAAATTTCGTTTTTTTATTTAAATTATTAATAATTGTAATAATAATACTACCTTAATTTTCCTTAATTTATTTCAGCTCCTAAAGCCTCCAAAACCTCAAAACCGTAAAACTAGTCAAATTTACGCGTATACCGTAAAAGACGTAAAAATATACAGTTTTATAAAAACTCTTGATATATGAAATAAACCAATTAACTAAGTCCTAAATGACTTAAAACCATCCTGAAAAATACTCCTGTGACTAAATACCTCTTCCGAGACCCATAAATGCAAAACCCTAAACCGTAAAAATACGATTTTCTATAATACATATACGTATACATAAAACCACTAAATAACACCATCTCATTTCATAATCACTACCATGTGAGCTCATGAACATGAAATAACCGTTCCTCGATTTACTTATGAGTACTTTATACCCATAAACGATATCCACACCAACCTCGTTCACGCAAAATAACATGTAAACACGCAAATCACATAGTCACACATAAATTAACCTTAAAATAAGACCAAGTGACGAACCTCAAAACCACGGTTGTCACAGGTGTGTTAGGGACAGCAGCGAAACACCACCAACAAGTGCGTAGGGTTAAGGTTAAAAACACCAGCAAGGGTGCGTTTTAGTTTGCTGATTTCCAACAGTGGAGGTGTGTTTTGGTTCGCTGATTTGCAGCAGTGGAGGTGCGTTATGGTTCGCTGACTTGCAGCAGTGGAGGTGCGTTGTAGCTCGCTGATTTCCAGCAGCAGGGGTACGTTTGGCTCGCTGATTTCCAGCAGTAGGGGTACGCTTTGGCTCGCTGATTTCCAGCAGTAAGGGCTGCGTTTGGGTTTGCAGAAAGTTATATAGGGGCGTTTGGCTGCTGATGTATAGCTTTGAGTGCGTTTGGACGCGGATTTGCAAGGGTTTAGAGTACCAGGCGCGATTACGATCCATGGTTGGTTGTGGTTTAGGAGTCGGCTAATAACGTATCTAACTTTATTAATTATTTAAGATGGATTAAACGGCGGTATAAAAATATAAGTATATATAAATGGTTAAATAAATATGTCGGATACTATTATTATCACGAGAACTACAAAGATGATTATACAATTAAATACGTGTTTAAATAGCTCACATCGGGCGTTTGACTTTTTAATTTATAACACATAGGTTGTATTTGGTTCTATTTAAACATGGTGATAAAATAGTCTAGTTTGGATATACATTAAACGTGAATTGCGACACGTAGATTGTTTGGAAAATATTGAGAATTGGCTAATATGGAAAATGTTGTATAAACGAATCGGTCATGTCGAAATTTCTATAAAATTATATACTTTATGTTTTGTTCGCTACAAACTACTATTATAATTGTAAACCAATAAAATAGAAATAAATCCGATTATGTTTGTAAACTGATATAAGTTATATCTTTTTACCTAAAAAGTGACAATTATTAATTAAGTGGTGATTTTCTTAAAATGAGTCTAACTATCCTGTCTAATTATTTTTATCACGATCTTTATATTGTAAAACAAAATAAATATATAACTTGGTTTATTTTGTAAGATTGTTGTCTCTATTATATATTTCAACATAAGAGTTATATAATTTCGTGGTTATACGTAATGTGCAAGGAATACACTAAATACTTGGTGTGTGTTCAATTTATTTATTTTATTTAACCAACCACCGAACTATTATAACTTGGAACTTAAATATTTTATCAACGGGCACGTTGATGTACAAATCTATCGAGAGCTCAAATGCACATTTTTAAGTTATTGAATTTAGCCGATTAGTTAAACCACAACACCATGACCGAGCCGTTTGATTTATGTTTATGCTAAGGTTATTATTAGCATCACTAGCGTTTGCTCTACATCGTTGAGGTGAGTTCATACCCGCTCTTTCTATTTTTAAAATCGCTTTAATAATGTTTTTATCTCTTTTGGGGGAGATGCATGCTAGTTGATGTCAAATACATGTTTATACGTTTTGCTGATTGTTTGTGATCCATACGTGGTTATATTGTGCAAGTATTGTTATGCTACATATTGTGAATATGCGAGTGAACCTTCGATTCTTTAAATATGCCTTATATGTTGAATCGGTTTGGGGAGAGATAATGCTTTGTTATTTGCTTATGGATGCAAGATGTGCTTTTATTAAATACTTTGCTGAAGTATTGTTTATGGATGAGATAATGCTTGTTACTTGCTTGGACGCAAAATGTGCTCTAGTTGTATACTTCGTTGAAGTTGGTTTATGGTTATGCCTTAGTAGCTTTAACCCACGTTCTTCTTAGTCCCCTTCATGAACCGTTAATCACTTCTGGATCACCGGTAAAGTGAACCTGATGTTATGGATAGGTCTATTGAGGTTTTGGCAACCTCCGTCCGGGGATTTGTAAATCGCCACTGCCAAACGGACGTATACCATTTGATGTTGTGCTAGGTGGTCTTGGGTTAGACACCTATTGGGGCAACTTGTATTTCATGCGCGCGATGTTTCAGCGTACTTGCCATAGTTCGGTTTCATGAGCTTAGTGCTATCATAAACACTGTGTTGTACCCAATATGTTTGACGTCATATCTCCCATGATGGTCTTGCATATCTTATCTATGTTTTTGCGGTCCATTACTTGCTATGATTCTAAACTTGAATTCTTCTTGTGATCTATCTTTCCATGATCTTGTATTGATCTTGACTATGAATTTTGCTATGATCTCATATTGATCTTGAAATTTGAATCTTGCTATGATCTTGTATGATCTTTATATACTTCTTATATGTGATCTTCATATGAATTGTGCATGTAATCTTGATATGAATCTTGAATGTGGTGTTGATATGAATCTTGAAAATGAAATGAGTTATTCTGTGTTGATTGTAATGCTTTTGGATAAATGTTGATTTATGACTGAACTTTGTGGTAACCGTTTCTTTTGTTGTGAAACTCTGGATTTCTAAACGCTTTTACGATACTACTTTCGGTAGTGGACATTATAAACTTTTGAAGTGTCATAAACTTTTTAATAAAACTTATGAACTCACCAACTTTATGTTGACCGTTTTAAGCATGTATTCTCAGGTACTTGACTGTATGATTATTTGGAGTCTGCATTGTGATATTTGGCATAAAGGTCGTTCTCTCGGATCAAGATTCGGATAATCATGACGTAACAGGCCCCAAAACTAGTGTACGTCCGCTGGGCCTATTTTGGGGGTGTTACAGATTGGTATTAGAGCCTTGGTTATAGAGAACTAGGTGTTATTGTATAGGCCTAGACTATAACCGATGCTCTAGTGTGTTTTATCATGTTATCATTCTCTTTCCGCTGCTATATGAACGTGTGCTTTACATATTATGATTGCTTATCCGTTGCTATATGAATTCTCGTTTTGCATGTTTGTAATTTCTTTATCCGCTGCTGCATGAGTGCTTGTTTTATCTGTTTATGCTTGCTTTATGTGCTGATAGTTCATTATAGCTATTCGATAACTGTTATAATAAAACTATATTATATACGAGTTACTTGTTTGATACATATTTTTGCGCATGTTATCGCGCGTCGATATTTGTTTCCTTCCACCTATGAATTTGAATGTCAACTTACGTGACACGACTTATTAACGACTCATACGATTTGATTTTAGTAATTTCATGTGGTATCATTAGGATAGTTTGCCTGTCTGAATGGTGCCGGTGGGACTCCAATAAAGTTAATTATGACTTCATATTTAGATGGTATGGGACGTCTAAATGGGAAATCATAAGCCACCGGACCAAAATCTTATTTATGGTTTCGTATTGAGATGGTATGGGACGTCTGAATACGAAAGTCATAAATAAACTGGTTGTAAACTCTCTTGGTAATATCTATTTTCTTAGATATTTTATATATTTTGATGATAAGCCATGTCGGGAATATTTAAGTAGGATGAGCTATGAAATCTTTATTCAAACGAATTGGGACGCCTTTTCCTTTGAATAAAGAAATCATAGGTCACCGAACCATGAGGCTATAAATTTTTATTTACATGGATTAGGACGCTTCTTGATGTAAATAACGATTTATAAACAAGTGGGCTTAAATGCATTCAACGTGACTCATTATTCATATTATTTTATTAAACCAATTATGGAGCGTGTTCATTTTGACTTACGGTTCGTCCGTACGATTTAATCGTTATTTTGTCCTTTTACCGTTACCATTATTACATTTTGGCGAATGATTTCTCAAATTTCAAATTACTCGTGAATTGTGGCACAGATTTTCCGGATGAACATCGACTGACGTGAGCTTAATCAACTAAATGTAGTTAACCCTATATTGACTTTTCAGAGTTGACGACTTGCTAGATTACCCGCTTCCAGTTGTCATTTAATTGTTCTATGAACTGTTACCGCTTTGTCAGATTGACTGTTAAACCTTTCGAATACATTCCAGCTTTACCTATTCCTTTCCGACATTACTGACACTTCTCAACCTAGTAACAACGATCGAGTTTCGAGGACGAAACTCAAAATGGCACGTGAATGATGTAACACCCGAGAATTTTTCGTAGTTTAAATAATAATAAATTATATTATTTAATATTTGAAATTTATTTTTGAGAATTACTAAACTTATTGGATTTGAAAACGGGATATATATTTTGCTAACGTGAAAAAAATCGCACAGTTTGCGTACCTACACAGTAAAATTAAAATTCTATATTGATATTTAATAAAATGATTATTAAACTATTTAATATTTTTATTTCAATAATGTTTGTTAAGAACGAGAATTTTCAAGTTGAAGTCCAATTTTTATTTAAACGAATCACTTGTGATACCCGATAGATAATTAAAAATTTTAAATGAATTTATAAACTATGAATTTCGAGCCATATAAATAATCTATATTCGTGAAAAATTTATATTAAACGCAACGTTAAAAGTTTAGGATGTAAATCAGATTTTATAAAACCTAATCGAATCTCGAGCTATATTTGAACTAAGATATGTAAGAAATGCCCTTTAAATAGATTTACACAATGGACCCTTAACTATTATTAATCTTACACCTTGCTTTAATAACTTTTGAATATACTTAAGAAATTAGGGTTTGTGTTTCATTTCTATCAAAACCAAAACCTAGCAACTAGGTTTTCCACCCTCTCATCCTTTCTTCAGCCGCCGCCTGGCCACCACTACCCGCCTGTGAGCGTCGTCGCTCCAGCGACCATCATCTTAGCCACCAACACGCCACTCCAACATCAAAAGATCTACCACCACAGTTTGTCCATCACCACCCACTGTCGTACTGCATACGACCGTCGCCGACCAGCCGTCGCATCACCACCCTCACCTCATCGTTGTCACCATCACGACCATATACACCACAACCACCATCCGATATACCACGCCTGAATCTCACAGCTACCATCATCCTCCACCAAAACCACTGAACATCACCAGTTGCTGCTATCACAGCCGCCACCACAACCGTGGTTAAACCTACAATCGTCCCGTTTTCCCACCACATCAGCCGTCACCACCTTCGTTTTATCAGCCATGGATGCTCGTTTGTTTGATGCGAGGTTTGTTTGTGGTTGTAACGCGAAAGGGAGTGTTTGTTGCAGTAGAGAGACCAACCATCGGAGTGTTGGTTTTGGGTCGTTGTTCATCAACAGAAGACCAACCATCGGGGTAATGGTTTTGGATCGTCGTTCATCAGGAGGGGTGTTTGTTGCTGATTTTAGCAGCAGGGTGTGCTTGGTTTGGACAGAATAGAAACCCGCAAAGGGGTGTGTTCGGGACAGCAGCAAAACACCACCAACAAGTGCGTAGGGTTAAGGTTAAAAACACCAGCAAGGGTGCGTTTTAGTTTGCTGATTTCCAACAGTGGAGGTGTGTTTTGGTTCGTTGATTTGCAGCAGTGGAGGTGCGTTATGGTTCGCTGATTTTCAGTAGTGGAGGTGCGTTGTAGCTCACTAATTTCTAGCAGCAGGGGTACGTTTGGCTCGCTGATTTCCAGCAGTAGGGGTATGCTTTGGCTCGTTGATTTCCAGTAGTAAGGGCTGCGTTTGGGTTTGCAGAAAGTTATATAGGGGCGTTTGGCTGCTGATGTATAGCTTTGAGTGCGTTTGGACGCGGATTTGAAAGGGTTTAGAGTATCGGGCGCTATTACGACCTATGGTTGGTTGTGGTTTAGGAGTCGGCTAATAACGTATCTAACTTTATTAATTATTTAAGATGGATTAAACGACGGTATAGAAATATAAGTATATATAAATGGTTAAATAAATATGTCGGATACTATTATTATCACGTGAACTACAAAGATGATTATACAATTAAATACGTATTTAAATAGCTCACATTGGGTGTTTGACTTTTAACTTATAACACATAGGTTGTGTTTGGTTGTGTTTGGTTCTATTTAAATATGGTGATTAAATAGTCTAGTTTGGATATACATTAAAATGTGAATTGCGACACACAGATTGTTTGGAAATTATTGAGAATTGACTAATATGAAAAATGTTGTATAAACGAATCGGTCATGTCGAAATTTCTATAAAATTCTATACTTTATATTTTGTTCGTTACAAAC
The DNA here is from genome assembly GCA_025667525.1 of Glebionis coronaria. NCBI lineage: Eukaryota > Viridiplantae > Streptophyta > Magnoliopsida > Asterales > Asteraceae > Glebionis > Glebionis coronaria. The sequence continues at coordinate 61,934 of JANFOE010001301.1, read as the reverse complement.
TACTATTATAATTGTAAACCAATAAAATAGAAATAAATCCTATTATGTTTGTAAACTGATTAAAGTTATACATTTTTACCTAAAAAGTGACAATTATTAATTAAGTGGTGATGTTCTTAAAATGAGTCTAACTATGTTGTCTAATTATTTTTATCACGATCTTTATATTGTAAAACAAAATAAATATATAACTTGGTTTATTTTGTAAGATTGTTGTCTCTATTATATATTTCAACATAAGAATTATATAATTTCGTGGTTGTACGTAATGTGCAAGGAATACACTACATACTTGGTGTGTGTTCAATTTATTTATTTTATTTAACTAACCACCGAACTATTATAACTTGTGTAGAAACTAGAAGGGGGGGTTGAATAGTTTCTCTTCGATTGGTGACCAAATTAAAATTACTTTCAATTTGGTTTGTATCAAAACTATCTTTTACTTGAGGCTAAGTTGCATAATGATTAGGTTCAATTGAAATGCACTAGCAAGGATAATAAGCAAGTATAATGATAATGAAATAAGTAAAGAGTAAGGAAGGAGACAACCTAGTGGGAAGACACCAAGATTTATAGTGGTTCGACAACGAGGCTCTATCCTCGTTTCTACTCCACTCCTCGAGTACACCTACTCGAGATTTCCACTATATCCACAAGCTCCCTTCTTGGCGGAGAAAACCTTACATCGTTGCTTACATTATTTTCCGACACTAAGCTAAATGTCGAGACCTAATCTTTAGCTAGGACCAATCTACACGACGTTGCCTACTTCACAATTTAACGACACAAGGCTAGATGTCAAGTTCTAATCGAAAGTTAGAACCAATCTTCACGACTCTTCACTTTGAAGCTAAGTGAGAACTTCACACAACACAACTACTAATCACTTTAAAGTTTAGTGAGAACTCACAAGACACAACCACATCACTTTATAGTTTAGTGAGAACTCCTAATCAAATCTATTACAACTCAACTAGACTTATCCAAGTACACACATGTAGCTTGGATTTACACAACACAAATCCAAGCAAACACATATGAAATGGATGTACACAACAAATCCAAGTATCCACAAATAACTTGGATGAACACAACTAGTCCAAGTATTCATAAATACATTGGATTGACTTAAAACAAAAAAGGGTATCATGATGAATATGACTAGCTCATAGATTCATCTTTATCACTACACTAGTGAGTGAGTGATCTTCTCATTGGACATGGTAAAGGAGGGGATCAAGAGGATAATCATATGTAAACATCCTTAACAATTTAAGTGATCATTTACTAATGATTATGCTATAGAAAATAGAAAGAGGGCTGAGAAAAATGTCCAAGAGGCTTACTGGAAAATGAGATTTGACCCACTATTTAAAGGAGACAATGTTACAACGGATCTATAACGGCTACTGTGCGCGGTACCTTATCTCACCCCGCGGTACCTTATCGCTAAGGTACCGCGTAGGTACTTAAGGTACCGCCACTAGACTCTGCTCCGTTTTTTGTCTTATAGTGGGGTGGGAATATCTGAGGTATTTGAACCCTTCAAAGGATATTCTAACAGCATTTGGAATATGCCATTTTCAAATTTTCATTTTCCATTTTAATAAAACATTTTCTAAAAAAGAAAGTTTATTAAAAAGTCTTTTGTCTTGCTAACAAAAGTGAGTTTTAAGGATAATCATTTTGATGATCACTAAGTACGATTTAGAAAGGTTAGTGATACGATTATTACCTTGATGATAGTGTTAGTTAAATAATTCATTTTGTGTTTTACACTAAATGTGTTGTATGGTTTGTTGTGATCAAAACTAAGAAAGATTAGTTAACACTAATAATGTTTTTAGGCATCACTTGCATTAACAATCTCCCCCTTTTTGATTACGACAAACGATAAACTCATTTACGTAGAAACACAAACTATGGAATTATTAACTATTTTATCACTATCATTTCTCCCCCTTTGTCGTAGCAAAAAGGTTAGCATAAGTCTTTGAAGATCATCGAACTTTGCTAGTAGCTCCCCCTTGGTGGTTGCTCCCCCTTTCTTGGGGCACCAAGTTTGTGAGCTAAGGTGACATGCTACACAAAGGTTAGTAGAAAGGAAAGAAACACCAATGTATATATAATCACTACCTACTAAGTAACTTGAGAGGGAGAAAGAGAAGAAATCTCAAATTAGAAGCAAGTATTTTGCTAAGTATGTCCAAAGAGGTAACTGACAAAATCAAACTTCAATCCAATGAAGATGATAAGCTTGTCAATGGGTTAAAGCTTTAGAATTGATGGAATCACCCATAAGCAATTGTAAAAAATTAACCAAGATCAACTCAAAGTAGAACTAATTAAATAGCACACAAATAACACAAAGGTTACATAAGAAAAAATACAACAAAGAAGATAGTCATACACATAGTATGAGTATCTAAAAGCAATAAATATGGAAAATAAACAACTAAGCATAAGCTAGTCTAATAGTGATATTTTCCAAGATTGCTAAAAATAAAATAAAACTAAAAAGACGACGATGCATCATTCGAAGTTTTGTCCACCGGAACGAAAACTTGAATAGGAGGTCGAGTGAGGAGGAATTCAAGAAAATTTAACTTCTCATACACATGAGCAAGTTCAATTTGTTGAAATCAGCAACAATCACACGAGGATCCATGATGCAACACAAAATCGTTTGATGGGGGTATGGCATCAAACTTAGGGTTTGGTGGTGGTGGGGTAAAGGGTTTGGGAGTGTTTTCACAATGCCTTGTGAGGTTTGGGAAGGTTGAAAGGTCATTGAGTTGGGGGGTATTGAAGGATTGTGGTGGTGGTGGAACATTTTCTTTTGCTCCGGTGATGGGGTTTATGGTGTAAGTCTCATTCCAATACTTGATTGGAGAGAAGGTAGGGTTTTTGGGTGGTTTGGAAGAAGATGGTTCATTCTTCTTAACCCAAACGGGTCGAACCGAGATTTTCGGTTTCTTTGAAAGCTTGGATGAGGAAGCTTTGGGTGAGTGGGGTTGTGACAAAGAAATGTCAAGGTTAGGAATGTAGGAGTTAGGCATTGTGAGAGTGTGAGAATGATATCTCAAGGTTATGTGAGAATGAATTCTCAAGGTTGGGAAGGTGTGAGAATGAAATCTCAAGGTTGGGATATAAGTAAAATGTAATCAAGGTAAGAATTTGAATACAAAATGTGTAGTGTCAAGGAATGTTTAGTCAATTTGAGTAAACAAGGAATCTTGACTGGGAATAGGGTTTTACAAGTTTTGACCAAAAAATCGTCAAAAGCCACTTTCTGGCCGCGGTACCTTATAGGGGCCGGCGGTTCCATATCACTAAGGAACCGCGGGTCTTTAAGGAACCGCGTCCAGTGAACTTTAAACCATGTTTTTCTTGGGTTTTAGGAAAAACTAATACTTTTTCAAAAAATTGCAAATCTTGGAATTTTACCTCTATTAGAACCAAAATATGCTAGGGTTGCATAAAGCAACACATTCAAAAAGAATGTCTTGACAAAGGGTGACAAAATAATTTAGATATCATTTTGAACCAATTTTAGTCAAGTTTAGGGGTTGTGATAGATTTAGGTTCAATTTTAATTCAAATTAAAGTTGATTAGTGTGCACAAAAGGATAGAATCACACAAAGCTAAATCCATAAGTCAACAACATGAAACATTCATTAATGAGGAAAGTACAAAGACAAATAAAACTAACTAATACATAGCTAGCTTATCATTAAATCTAGATAAGTAGTTTTCTTGGCTTGTTGTTGAAAACTCTTATTATGAAAACTCCATCATTCATCTCCTAGGAGGAGGCATGGAGAACAAGGCAAGCAAGAAGTCTTGCAAACCCCTATGTAGTCCATACATATCCATCCTTAGGTTATGGATGAGGAAGTGGTTGTAGAGACAACATGGACATCAAGGACCATGAGTTTGTTGAAACCCAAAGTAAGGATCACCCAAGAGGAGGGAAAGAGGACATCTAAAATTGGGATGTTTGAGTTGGGTGGAGGTGGAGGAGGAGGAGGCAAGTTCTCCAAGGGTGATGTGGGTGAAAGTGGAGGCATGTTCCCCAAAGGGGAAATGGGTGAGTGTGGAGGTAAATCCTCCAAGGTTGGTGAAATGGGTGAGTTGTGAGGGGTAAATGGTGAAGTCACCAAAGTGTCATCAAAGTCATTCCCAAAAGGAATGCTTTGGATTGGTTGAGGTTGTGTGGTCACTTCCAAGGGTGCACTTGGAGTGAAGGGTGAAGAAAGCTCATTCATTCTAGAGTTGAATGAAGAGGAGGTAGAACCAATGGAGTGGTTAGTACCATGGGTGGATGAAGTCTTGCATGGTGCAAGAGGTGGGGAAGGTGATGAAGAAATGAGGATATGAGCATTCTCATTCTTAGGTGTGTGGAAAGGTGAGGAGTTAGGCTTAGCTACCTTAACCCTTATTTTGAGTGTTTTCCTTGGGGTGGAGGTCTTGGAAGTGTTTGAGGTTTTGGTACACACCATGGTTGATTAGGGTGGTTTAAGGTTTAGGGAAGTATGTTTGATGTGTGAAGAATATGGCAAACAAGGTGGGTTTAAATGGGTGAGGGGATGATCCAAACTAGTAATGGGTTAAAATCATTTTAGGTGAATAATGGATTTAGGTAACCTAGTTTAGGAAATGTGCAGTTTATTACTGAAAATCATGCAAGGTTTACACAAAATTAAGAAAACAGTGTAAAGCAAAGATGCTGTCGTGCACAGTGACCGGCGGTTCCTTATCTAGGACCGGTGGTACCTTATCGATAAGGAACCGCGGGTCGATATGGAACCGCGACCAGAAGGTTTTCAAAAATTCCCTTCCCAGTTTTTGATAAACCCAGATTTTTCCTAAAAGTTTCACAAGCCAAAGTTAACTACAGATCATAATCTAATAAGCTAACTATCAAAAGGCATGCACAAAGCTATGTAAGTCACAAACATGATGGCATAATTAACATTAAGGATCAAAGTAAATAGTAATCCAATCATAAGTTAATACATAACCAAATGAAGAGAAGAAAGACATGAAATCATCCTGGATGAGTGTTGCAAGTCATCATGAGCACAACATCTAATTCCTTGATTCACTTCTGAGACGTTCTCGAAGAAGATGATTGAGATAAAATTGATAGTCGGAATCAACTTCATGGGAGGACAAGATGGAGATTGAAGAGGACATGAAGTTATTGAAATTTGAGGAAAGGTTACTAGAAGACTCTTCTTGAGAAGTATTTTCGACTTGACACGAGTTCATATTGATCTCGGGTGAAATGTTCCCTTGAATGGGAGACATGACACGATCAACGGAGTGATAAGGAGAAGATAGAAGAGACGGAAAGTCAATAATGACTCTTCTAAGAAGACGAGGAAGAAACATTCCATAGGGAAGACTTGACTTAGACTCAAGGAGAGCAAACCTAATTCTTCTAGCCATGAAAGATGCGAGATTGTAAGGAGTTGTGGTGGCAACACAATACAACATGTGTGCAAGGCAAGCGGGTACTAAATCCCGATTCCCATCAAGACACATCGCATTTTCCCTAATGATTTCGGCCCAAGGAGTCATGAAATCATTAATATCACTAGATAGTAATTCCCAAGGAGAGAGAGTTCGAACAGCTCCTTGAAATTTACCATGAATAGGATGCTCACGAGGCTTAGAAATGGTATGAATGATATCCGAAGGAGTTGGAAGCAAGGTCACATAATGAGCATCAATAGGGGCTGATTCTAAAGAGTCTAAAATCCAAGCATCGGTGAATTGACATTGACCATTAGATGGCACTCCAAGAATATCACCGAATTCTTAAAGATTGTAAATAATGATTTTCCCCATAACGGAAAATCGTATAGACAAACCATTATTGATGCTTATCAATGTGAATGAGCTAAAGAACTCCATAAGAAACGAAGGAAATATTGGCTCATCAATATCAAGAAGACAATCAAACCCAATAGACTTAAACATGAAGCGAATAAACTCATTTGTGAAATTGGAACAAACGATGCGTCCTTCATGAAAACAACGATGTTCAAGAGATTTAGACGAGTTTTTGTGAGAGTGAATCAAAAGAGGGTAAGAGGGCATGTATGCTCGTGTTCGTTCGTGATCTTTTTGATATCTTGAAGACATGACAAGTACCTAAAAACGAAAGACAATCTTTCCAATCACTCATATGAAAATCAAAAAGGAAAACGAAAAATGAAAATGTGTTATATCAATTTCTTGACAAACATAGGATTGAATCCATATCATTTTCATGTTCACAATGTGTCTATTCCATCATTAACCAAGAACACATGATCTATGTTAGATCAACAATGGATTAGAACATTGGTTTTTCAAAACAAGGTTTTTAGGTAAGCATTAACAATGTCATTACCTACTTGTTCATGGGTTCATCTCAAATCCATCATTCAACCAAAATCATTTAGCCTAAATTCGGATTTGTTCTACAAGTGGGTTTTAGTGAAATCTTAATGAATATCAACCTAAGGAATCATGGTAAAATAACCATGTCAACCCACATTCATATTAAGGTTTTAATTCAATTTCAATTTTAAAAATCCCCAATTATGAAAGGATGAACCCTAGAAAAAAATAGATGAAATTGAAAGAAAATACTTACAATTAATTGATGTTAGATGAAGGATGAGTGAAACCCACAACTTGGAATCAATTAATTTGAGTGATTGAAGGTTTTGGAAGCTTCAACAATGGTGGAAAAGGTAAAACCCGTCGGCTGTGTGTTTTTGGGAGAGAGAGAGAGTTTGGTTTGAAAAAGAATAAAAAACTCAAACTGGCGCTCTGACAAAAGTTACTGCCCGCGGTACCTTATCGATAAGGAACCGCGGGTTTGAGTCGCGGAGATAAGGAACCGCCTACAGAGGCAGGTTTTTATCTCTGAAAATGCCAAATTTTGAAAATCCAGTTTTTCTAAAATACTTAAAATTAAATCATGAGCCTTTTAGAATATCATTGGATCATCATAACACTAAGCAATATGCCTTAATGAAGGATTACGAATTAAATCAAGATCGAAAAGAATCGAAACGGACAAACGACTACTCGTAGCAAAACGACTAAGTGGAGAGAAGTCAAGAGAAGTGAATCAAGACTAGGATCAATGCTCAAGGGATTGATGACAATCTTCAAATAGTTGTAACGAAGAGCTTGTGTCATATATAGTGGTTTAAGACGTGCCTTTCCGGCGAAACGATAAACGGCTTTGGTAATGAATAAGCACAAAGCAATTATTCAAGTATAGACTAAGATCACTTTCAATAATAGTCTTAGTCTAAACTAAAATATGAGCAAGGTATTAATTCACTTTCTCTCCCACAAAGGGCCTACTAACCGTATGGGTGCAAACCATGGAAATCATGCTTGATACTTTAAGCTTCTACTAACTCAATTTACATCACCATAGTGAGTCAAGTATCCAAGCAATGAAGGTTTGAGAGGATAAAAGAAAAGAAACACAAACCACAAATAAATGTCAAGGCAAGGATGCCGAGAACAAGCACATAGTCAAGTAATGATCAAAAGAATGATCAAAGGGCGTGTGGAAGAACGAAAGCGTACCTTGGCCACAAAGAGCAATCCATGAAGGAATAAGTGCTATGCCCAATCAATGACTATGATGAGTACTAAGTCTTCAAGGACTAGTATCATTCCCAATCATCTTGGTATCATCCTTCAAAGATGTTAAAGATCAATGAAGATGATTCTTCTAAAAATGCAAGTAACTCAATCCATAACCAATTAATTGATTGATCTTCATGAGTACCTGCACAAAGCAAGATGCAAACTAGTAGATACATTTCAAGAGTATATCTAAAATGCATAAAGGCTACTAATCTTAAGTGGGATGCAATATTATCAATTAAAAGACCTATTTTCAAAGAAAACATAGTTTTGACCAAAGAGAAACTTTAGTACAACTAGACCTTCTAATTTGAGGAGACAATGGATCGATCCAAGTTTCAAAGTACAATATACTTCAAAGATCTTGAGTGACCATCGCTCTGATACCAATTGTAGAAACTAGAAGGGGGGGGGGGGGGGGGGGTTGAATAGTTTCTCTTCGATTGGTGACCAAATTAAAATTACTTTCAATTTGGTTTGTATCAAAACTATCTTTTACTTGAGGCTAAGTTGCATAATGATTAGGTTCAATTGAAATGCACTAGCAAGGATAATAAGCAAGTATAATGATAATGAAATAAGTAAAGAGTAAGGAAGGATACAACCTAGTGGGAAGACACCAAGATTTATAGTGGTTCGACAACGAGGCTCTATCCTCGTTTCTACTCCACTCCTCGAGTACACCTACTCGAGATTTCCACTATATCCACAAGCTCCCTTCTCGGCGGAGAAAACCTTACATCGTTGCTTACATTATTTTCCGACGCTAAGCTAAATGTCGAGACCTAATCTTTAGCTAGGACCAATCTACACGACGTTTCCTACTTCACAATTTAACGACACAAGGCTAGATGTCGAGTTCTAATCGAAAGCTAGAACCAATCTTCACGACTCTTCACTTTGAAGCTAAGTGAGAACTTCACACAACACAACTACTAATCACTTTAAAGTTTAGTGAGAACTCACAAGACACAACCACATCACTTTATAGTTTAGTGAGAACTCCTAATCAAATCTATTACAACTCAACTAGACTTATCCAAGTACACACATGTAGCTTGGATTTACACAACACAAATCCAAGTAAAAACATATGCAATGGATGTACACAACAAATCCAAGTATCCACAAATAACTTGGATGAACACAACTAGTCCAAGTATTCATAAATACATTGGATTGACCTAAAACAAAAAAGGGTATCATGATGAATATGACTAGCTCATAGATTGATCTTTATCACTACACTAGTGAGTGAGTGATCTTCTCATTGGACATGGTAAAGGAGGGGATCAAGAGGATAATCATATGTAAACATCCTTAACAATTTAAGTGATCATTTACTAATGATTATGATATAGAAAATAGAAAGAGGGCTGAGAAAAATGTCCAAGAGGCTTACTGGAAAATGAGATTTGACCCACTATTTAAAGGAGACAAAGTTACAACGGATCTATAACGGCTACTATGCGCGGTACCTTATCTCACCCTGCGGTACCATATCGCTAAGGTACCGCGTAGGTACTTAAGGTACCGCCACTAGACTCCGCTCTGTTTTTTGTCTTTCAGTGGGGTGGGAATATCTGAGGTATTTGAACCCTTCAAAGGATATTCTAACAGCATTTGGAATATGCTATTTTCAAATTTTCATTTTCCATTTTAATAAAACATTTTCTAAAAAAGAAAGTTTATTAAAAAGTCTTTTGTCTTACTAACAAAAGTGAGTTTTAAGGATAATCATTTTGATGATCGCTAAGTATGATTAAGAAAGGTTAGTGATATGATTATTACCTTGATGATAGTGTTAGTTAAATAATTCATTTTGTGTTTTACACTAAATGTGTTGTATGGTTTGTTGTGATCAAAACTAAGAAAGATTAGTTAACACTAATAATGTTTTTAGGCATCACTTGCATTAACAACTTGGAACTTAAATATTTTATCAACGGGGCACGTTGATGTACATACCTATCGAGAGATCAAATGAACATTTTTAAGTTATTGAATTTAGCCGATTAGTTAAACCACAACACCATGACCGAGCCGTTTGATTTATGTTTGTGCTAAGCGTATTATTTGCATCACTAGCGTTTGCTCTACATCGTCGAGGTGAGTTCATACCCCTCTTTCTATTTTTAGAATCGCTTTAATAATGTTTTATCTCTTTTGGGGGAGATGCATGCTTGTTGATGTCAAATACGTGTTTATACATTTTTCTGATTGTTTGTGATCCATACGTGGTTATATTGTGCAAGTATTGTTATGCTACATATTGTGAATATGCGAGTGAACCTTCGATTCTTTAAATCTGCCTTATATGTTGAATCGGTGTGGGGAGAGATAATGCTTTGTTATTTGCTTATGGATGCAAGTTGTGCTTTTATTAAATACTTTGCTGAAGTATTGTTTATGGATGAGATAATGCTTGTTACATGCTTGGACGCAAAATATGCTCTAGTTGTATACTTCGTTGAAGTTGGTTTATGGGTATGCCTAAGTAGCTTTAACCCACGTTCTTCTTAGTCCCCTTCATGAACCGTTAATCACTTTTGGATAACCGATAAACTGAACCTGATGTTATAGATAGATCTATTGAGGTTTTGGCAACCTCCGTCCGAGGATTTGTAAATCACCACTGCCAAACGGACGTATACCATTTGATGTTGTGCTAGGTGGTCTTGGGTTAAACACCTATTGGGGCAACTTGTATTTAATGTGCGTGATGTTTCGGCGTACTTGCCATAGTTCGGTTTCATGAGCTTAGTGCTATCATAAACACTGTGTTGTACCCAATATTCTTGACTTCATATCTCCCATGATGGTCTTCCATATCTTATCTATGTTTTTGTGGTCCATTGATTGCTATGATTCTAAACTTGAATTGTTCTTGTGATCCATCTTTCTATGATCTTGTATTGATCTTGACTGTGAATTTTGCTATGATCTCGTATTGATCTTGAAATTCGAATCTTGCTATGATCTTGTATGATCTTGATATACTTCTTATATGTGATCTTCATATGAATTGTGCATGTGATCTTGATATGAATCTTGAATGTGGTGTTGATATGAAACTTGAAAATGAAATGAATTATTTTGTGTTGACTGTAATGCTTTTGGATAAATGTTGATTTATGACTGAACTTTGTGGTAACCATTTCTTTTTTTGTGAAACTCTGGATTTCTAAACGCTTTTACGATACTACTTTCGGTAGTGGACATTATAAAATTTTGAAGTGTCATAAACTTTTTAATAAAACTTATGAACTCACCAACTTTATGTTGACCGTTTTAAACATGTATTCTCAGGTACTTGACTGTATGATTTTTTGGAGTCTGCATTGTGATATTTGGCATAAAGGTCGTTCTCTCGGATCAAGACTCGGATAATCATGACGTAACAGGCCCCAAAACTAGTGTACTTCCGCTGGGCCTATTTTGGGGGTGTTACACAAACCGAGACCTCCAAGGTCTCAGTGGGTCTTTGTTGGGCTTGGGTAGAACCGAACACACCAATTGGTGTGTTTGGCTAAACTTTTGCTAAAATACTTTATGTTAAAATATTAATTAATTTTATTAACTAACACGTGGTTTAATTAAAATTAATTAATAACAAGACTTAGGATATAATTATATAATATAATTATCATCATATAAATTACATGGCCATTTTATTTTAAATAAACAATAAGTTATAATAATTATTAAAAATAATTATTCATGGTAGAAGTGCATGTACATTTGACTATATTATTTAAGAACTTATATAAACTAATTTATTTCATTTTAGCCAAGTTTTAATTAAATTAATAACATGCTTTAATTGAATTATACAATAATCATTTAAGGTAAAGTTAATTAATATAATCATGTAATATTATTAATTAATAATTACTTATAATATCATGTATTATATTATTAATTAATAATCATATGTTAAGACTAAAGTATTATTATTAATAAACTTTACTATATTATTATCATTAATAATCATGACTTATAATATATGCTTATTAAACTATAGCTTATATCGTATACTTATTTAATAAGCGTATTACTAAATATGGAAACATACTAAATATAGAAAAATGCTATTTATGGAAACATACTAAATACGGAAACTTTCTACTTTTGGAAACTTACTAATTATGGAAACTTTCTATTTTTGGAAACTTACTGTTTATGGAAACTTGCTATTTTTGGAAAGTTACTATATATGGAAATTTGCTTTTTTTTGGAAAGTTACTATATATAGAAACCTGCTATTTTTAGAAAGTTACTCATTATGATACACCAAGTACTATAACACATAAAACATGAAATACACTAATCAAGAACACATTAAACATTAAGAATCACATGATAAAACATGAAACAATAAAATAAGACAAGAACAAGTAAAACAAGTTAAGAACACGTCAAGTAAACTAATAATAAGTAAGTATAAGTTAAGCAGACAACTCATTCATGTCCCTTTTATTATGTAGCACTTGTGAAGTCGGAGTAGATCTTCCGCTTTCGTTTTCATTCTCATTACTGGATAGAAGTTACGGATATTCCGTCCTGCAGTAAGGACATTATCTTCCTATACTTAGGTTCCCTGTTTGCAGCCATTTATTTTCCCTGGTAGTTTACATTTAACTTATCAGTAATTAATATGATTAACATTTTAGATTGCCTGAGCTATATACATGCATGCCAGTTCCACCTAGTTATGGAGGTACCATAACCATAACACTTGAGGCACCGGTGTTATGACTCTTCCACGGTAAGAGTGATTGCTCGTGGCGTCCCTTTTAGTTATTTGGCCTTTTATATTATTATCATGTGGGGCGAATGGGTGCATTCTAGAACAAGTTTAGCAGATTACATGGTAACTATGGTGTGTGCTCTACATCCATTACAAGGAGCTGTCCCTCCACCCAGACTATTATAATTAGAGGCAACCCCTCTAATTGCATGACGAGGTCACCCCTCTATGTATTCATGCACGTTGATACCTTCATGACCTACATGGGATCTTGGGCATTTAAAATATAGTTTTTATGAAATAAACATAAGTCTTTTCAGAATATAAACCAGTTTATAAACATACTCCAGGTTTTCCAAGACTTACACTTATTCCGTTGCTTTGTTATGTCTTACTTATGTTTACTAGTTTTCATATCATTGTCATATATCCGTGCACTGAGTGTATTGCTCAGTCGTATTTTCTTTCCATGTCCCCATACGACAGGTACTAAAGGGCAAAGCTAGGAAATCAAGAGTACGTGCATTTGGATGGAGGCTCCCTTGTCTTCATTTCTTTTAATGCATTTATATACTTCTGCTTTGCTGGACATTGTTGAGTCCTTATTCTACATTCTTTACTTATGCATTTGTGTGGGAGCTTATGTTTGGAACTGATGTTTGTTTCCGGTTTCCTTTATGGTCATTAATGTTTTAGACATTTACTTTGCATGCTTTGATGACACGCCATAATTGTTAAGTAACGGTCCACTTATCCAAGTGGGGTGTTACAATAGCTAAAATCTTATTCCACACATAACACTTATATCACATATTAGCACATTGGCTAATCGATATCTTAAAAATACTTCGTCTTCTTTCATCTTCATAAACATATAGCTCATTGGCTATTTTTGTCATAACTTTTTTTCGATGACTTAGTTTACTTTTCATTTTTTTTCTTTTCCCATCCTCTCCTTTTTTCTTCTTTATAAATCACATCTCTTCTCACACTTCGCATAAACATACACCACAAAAAATAAAATTAGAAGCATGCACTCTTCATCTTTGTTGGAATGACACATACAAATGTGAAGTGTGGCATAACTAATAATCATAAAAAACGGTCCAACATACCAACAACTAGCAACCAATCTTTTAGACTTTAACAAGGATAAAGTTTCAACCGGGACACATCTCAAATTTTTCAAAATTTATGTTTTTTCACCATGAGATTGATCTAGTTATTATAATCTATTAACTTACGTTTGAAAACAACTAGATCAAAAGGATAGACAAGTATACAAACTCTTTTTTTTAATTTAGCCCAAGAATATGAAAATTTTAAAATTCGGTCTCGTTTTACCTATTACCCCCGTACAGTTAAGTTATGCTTTGTCCTCGATGTGATAACGAACCAAATAATAAAAATGGGAAAATAAGAGTAAAGGAAAAACCAAACTTCCGGGCATGAGAAATTTCGATCGAATCCATGTGATACAATCCTACACCATTTCAAGCATAAGCTTGTGAGATCAATCGATTTCTTGATACTTTCATCATTCTCCATGCATTCGCCTTCATTACATATTGCTGCATTTATCAAACAAAACAAAACAAGCAAACATACAAGTACACATAGATATTTATAAAACACTATTAGCAAAGTACACCCCCTAACACTTAAGATGTTCCACGTTTGAAAAAAAATGCACTTTGGGGTGTACATATTTATTTAAAACATGAAAAATTAAACACACACACACATACCGGCGCTAAATACTTGATGGTGATGATGCCGGATTATGAGAATGAAACAAGCAATTAAACAAAAACTCAAGTATAACAAACAAACAAACAAATAAACTAGCAAGCAAAAATAAACATGAAAGTTGAAACAATCAAAACACGAGTTGCCTCCCGAGAAGCTCTTAGTTTATTATTGACTCGTTAGTTAGACTATTCCCTTGATGTTAGGATTCTTTAATGACAAGGTGTAAGTGGGGAACTTCGGTTAGGTGCCATTGATATTGATAGTCGTCTACATTGAAAGGAACAAATTTTTCATTCATCTTCTTTTCTTTGTAAAGTTCATTTGGCACGTCACCCTTATCCTTCTTAATCATCCTTCTAGTTCCAACATCATTGATTGATTTCAACTCCACGTCATGACTTAACAATACATCAGGTTCAAACGTCTTCTCCTTCATGTATTTGTTATGCACGGTCAATCCTTGGGAAAAGGTGAGTTAGAAATGATTGGGTTCGCTTTTGGCATGGTTGGAATAGGTTTGACCTCATCTTCCTCGATAAATGAAGCATCACCCTTATCACTCTCGTTTCGGATAGAGGGTGGTTTTTGGACTAATTCATGTCTTGGTTTGGTATTGGTTACTTGAGGAAGGGAATTGGTATGTTGGATGTTCTTTTCGAGATGATCGAATTGTCTCTCCAAGTCTTCGATTATGGCTTGCTCGTTCTGTAACCTTTGAGAGATATGAATCTTCAAGTTAACCAAATCATTCTTAACACGTTCTTTTTCTTCTGTCTGCCTAGCCTTAAATTCTCTCATCATCTCCTCCGTTGAGGTTTCGGGTTTTTGGTGATATCGTGATGAGTATGGCGTCACATCTCGCGGTCGAGATTAAGGATGGTGACGGTTCGGGTTATGGATAGGATAGGAATATGAATTCCTCAAATTTCGGTCGTGATATCATTTGTGATATTCTTCTACATAATTCTCTTAATGAGGTTCACACATCGGCGTGTCATCTTTCATGGTGGAGTGTGGATCGTGATCGTCTCTACGATCGTCTCGCATCTATTTAAGTTCTTTCCTCATGATTAGGAATTGGGAATCGATATGTCTAATGAGAGCTTCAAATTTCTCCATCAATACATCGTGACGGAGATGATGTCAATTCCACCGGAGGAATCAATGGTTTTCAGGTAAGGTTCCATATGAGAATCCTCCGATAAATCGAGCTTGAGAAGGACCTTGTCCTCGAGGTTTTTGAAAGCTTCGTTAGGAGTATTGTAGAGGAAGATTCCTTCGGCATCGAGAATTACATGAGTTGGATTGTCTAAACCACGATATAATGTTTGAATTATCGTTCTCTTGGTTAGATCACGTCCGTAACAAGCGCGAATCATATCTTTCATTCGAAGCCAAGCTTCAACGAGAGTCTTGTCATCAAGTTGGTGAAAATTGAGAATGTCGTTTAGGAAACGTTTAAAAATTTTTGGTGAAAATAATCGGATAATAAAAGCTTCTCTTTGTTCATTCCACGAAGTAATTGTTCCTTCATTTAATTCATTCAACCAAGTCTTAGCTTCTCCGGTTAATGAGAAAGGGATGTCCTCAATTTAACCGCTTCCTCTTGATTTTCACCATATGTGAATAGGTTACTAATCTCAAGAAATTCGACAACGTGATGGTGAGGATCAAATATGGTTTGTCCATCAAAGTTTTCCCAAATCATATACATGGCCACCCTTGATAGTGAAATCGTTCAAAAGAGGGATTTGAACAATAGAGGAACTAGGCGTTGGTGCAACGATCCTAGTGTTTGACCACATCAGTTGATCATCGGGATAAACGATAATAACGGCCGAGGAATCGGATTGGGTTTCATAAGAAAATATTCCTTCAGTATCGGGCGTATTTTCTAATTTTGACTCGAGTATGTCGATTGCGATAACACGTTCCTCGATGAATGGTTCCGGTGACTCAGTCCCAAATATGGTTTTATCAGGTTCACGAGTCTTCTTCTTAAACTTACGTTTAAGCTCATAGAACGGATTAACGAAGCATTTACCTCTAACACGTGAGTTTTCACAAAACCAAAACGATTCAAAAAATTTCTGAACAACTAAAAATAAAAATAAAAAGATAGATAAAATAAAAATAAAAAGATAAATAAAATAAAAGTAAACTCAAACATAAAATATTTTTTCATTTTTTTAGTAAAACAACTAAATAAAAAAGAAAAATAAAAACGAAACTGTAAAGAGATTATTGTACTAAATCAATCGAACCGTACGATTCGAATGACTTCAGGTTCTATCCACGGGGTTTGAAAATAAATCAGAGCGAATAGAAATACGAACGAGGCACAAAATAGTTGAATGGGTGGTTGGGTGGGTTATGAGTAAAAGAGGTAATTGGTTTTTATATCGAAGAACGGATGTTCAAACGAGTGTAAAACACAACTAAGAATTGTTTTGGTGAATGCTCGGTTTGGGTAAAACAAGATAAAAAGAAAAGATTTTTTTTTTAGACAGAAAGTCGGAGCTGATCAGGTAGCTATAGCAACTGGTGGTGACGATTTTTTTATTTTTTTTGCAGATTGGAGGAGCAGGATCAGCTCCTCGCTTGGCTGATCGGTTGAAGCGTTCTAAGGAGCGACGGATGGCGACTGCTCAGCTTGGCTGGGCTGTTGCTAGCTTCTGATTGTGCCGTCGGCAGCTGCTCAACTTCGTTGGGCGGCTGCTCGCGGTTCTGAGTGCGTCGGTTGGCAGCTTCTTAGCTCGGTTGGGCGGGGTGCTCGCGTTCTGAGTGCGACGGCTGGCAGCTTCTCAGATCGGCTGGGGGCTGCTCGATTTTTTTAGGAACTAAAAACTAACAACTTTAACAAAATACTTTGGTTGTAATGACAAATTGATTAGCAAAAAGCTTAATCCAAACACACTTTAAAATTTTAAAACGAAATAAGCACAAAAGGGATGAAACAATACACAATATGAAACAAAGATTCAAAACATAAAAACACAAACAAATCCCCGGCAGCGGCGCCAAAACTTGATGCGTTCCTTTGTGTTGACACGGGTTTTATATTTATACAAGGATTACCGAATAAGCTAAGAACACATGGGCAAGTATGACCTTTTAATTTATAGTTATTTTGTTATGGTAAGCCGAGGTCGTTCGATGGGATTTGGGTGTTTTCGGTTGTGAAGAATCTAAGTAACAAGTGTAACGTAAGTAGTAAAATGGTTGTCACCCCCAAATTACTAAGTAACCAACAAATAACAAGAAACTGGTACAAGGTTGTCTCGTCCCACAATACCATGAAACATTCAACAATAATCAAATAAGCAACAAGTAACACTTAAGATGATGATTAAGCAAATAATATGAATATTAAAAGATACTTGTTTGGAACTAGTATTCATTTTAATGGAGTGTATAGATTATCGGGTAGATAGTTAAACAATAGCACACAAATTATAAGTATACAATTCCAATCAAATGGTCATATCATGAAATTGCACATGACACAGTTTAAAATAGTGAACCCTTTCGACCTACGATCAATATTACAAACCGGTAGTTAAAATCCATTTATGAGAAATATGATTTAGCCAACTTGTTCATTAGAGCCCTTTCGACCTACACTCTAGATTAAATATTTATAAATCCTTTTAACTTATATACACATGGTTGTCAATCATGAGATACCAAACATATATGCGCATTAATATTTAGAACAAAACATAACTAGAAATCTTTTCGACCTTTAGACCCAGTTATGGTTTGCCAACAAGTTATCAATACAAATATTGATTCAAACAAACTCATAAGTAAAATCATAATTCAATATTGCAAAATAATAAACACTCCATATCCATGTTTACATTATTCCAAACAAGTATAAGAATACTACTCCATACTCATATTAATCAACAACCAACATTCAACATATGACATAGATTTAAACATCATCAAAGTAACAAAAGTATACCAACTAGAATCATAAATGGAATGGAATGATTTGGAGCAATCCTTAAGCCTCCGATTGACTACAAGTTTTGAACCAATGGTATAAGTTTATGGACTTTCGGATTATGCATTTTATGGAAATTCGTATTTGAGGGTAGAGGATGGTTTGGAAGAGGTTAGAAGATGATTGGTGGTGAATTGTGTATGAAAAACACTACCAATGATAAGGGTAATGATCCCTTAGAGTTTGGCAAGGTTATTTTGATGATTGGAGCTTCAAAACTATGACTTTTTGGCACACTTGGACCAAACCCGGATTTTCACCAAGGAGAGAGTTTTCTTGATGAATAATGAAGGTAGTAATGAGATGGTGAAGGTTATTATGAAAGTCTTGTCAAAGTGTTGTTGTTACAATGACCCCATGGGTCTTATTTATGGTTGAATTCAAGGCCTCTCCTTTAATGCTTGGCTTGGAGCCAAAGGAAAATAATTGGAGCCAAAGGTGTTTGCTTGGTGTCAAAGTAGTTCTAGAACCGCTCATAGAATGTTCTTGTTACTTTCATAGATGCTTCAAAAAGACTAGTTAACTTGTAGGAATTTATGCCTAAGGCTGCTCAAGAGAAAGGAGTTGGTGGCAGCTGAGCACGGATGCTGGCAAATGATATGACTGATGGTTGCTCAAGAGAAAGGAGCTGGTGGTAGCTGAACGCGGCTGGTGGCTGCCCACAAGTCGAGTTGATTGCACACCTTGTACTATAATTAGTTTCTTCATTTTACTTGCATTTCCCAAGTTTGGGATCTCTTATAAAGCTTGTATATTGAAAAAACTTGTTCTTGCACCCGAAATTGACCTTCAAAGGCTTGTAACTCATAAGGATTCCTTCGTATATGCATAAATAATTGTTTATTCTTTTTTTCTTTTTCTTTTCTTCACTTTCCTTGATCTTGGCTAATTAACAACACCAAGCAAAACTTTGCACATATATGAGCTAAAAAGCTCGTTAGTTTAACAAAAAAACTTGCAAAATATACGGATAACGCTCATAAAAACATGTTGCATTTGAGCGTTATCAATCACAAATATGATATATTTCAAGGATTCATTTGATTCTAAGATATGATCGTAAATTCGGATTTTTGCTTCTTCATTCAGGTCTTTTACAATGTGTTGAAGTCGTACCTCATGTATTACTTATTCTCTATGTTGGCTTGTATGCCTTTTTCTTTTAATGCCTCCTTACATCGCTCCAATATACCATTCAACCACTTTGGTGTTTCTGAAACTAACATAATATTATTTGTAAATATTAAGCACCAGGGGGATGCTCTCATGTGCCCTCCATTAAAAATCCATGACAACTCCTCAAGAATTAAGGAAAAAAACATGGGCTAATAGACAAGCATTGGTGTAACCAACATTCACTGTAAAATACTATGTGTTTCCAACTAGGGTCCGTACTAAGTCTTTGCCTCTTCATACATATCCTGAGTAACTTTTATGTATCTCATTAGGGTTCATTTATCGTTTGGAGTATTCCAAAATTAACTCCATTTGGATGTTGTCATAGGTATTTTAAAGGTCCAAACAAGTTATTAATGAACCCTAATGAATAAACAAGTTATTAATCTTACAAAGTGATCAAGGATTAATATTTTCTTAAAACTCACCTTTAATTAAAGTGCCAAAATATTTTTTAAATAACTTTATTTTTAAGAAAATGTTTTATTAAAAAGAAAAAATAAATTTGAATATGGCATATTCCAATTGGTTTATGAATATCCTTATTGGATAAAAAATCCACCGGATGGGATTTTGCCACTAAAGGACAAAAGGGAGCGTCTCTCAAGCCCGCATCTCAATAAAGGTACCAGCGACTCAATATCAATAATGAGCCACATGGTTATTTAATGAGCCGCGGGTAAATCTGATCGTTTCTCCCTTGTCTTATAAATAGTGGATGATTTCCAGCTTTTTAATCAACCCTTTTTGCACATTCTCTCTCAGTTTCTTCACACACCTTATATCCTTGATTAGTTAGTTTTGATTAATCTTGTTTAAGATGTGATTCTCTTCTCCAATCCTCTCATTCTCTCAAGTGCAAAGAGAAGAACACTTTCATCACTATGAAGTGTTGGGTTCATAACATGATAAAGATCTCTCCTTCTAGAATAAGTCATGAGTATAGTTTCCTACAATGTAAACATGAAAATCCAAGTGTTGTGTACACTTGGATTTGATATATGTGTAGAAGATCCAAGTTGTGGGTACACTTGGATGTGTTGTAAAAGTAGTATATCCAAGTGATGTGTATCCTTAGATTAGGTGTTAGGAGTGTAGATCCAAGTTATCTAATTACTTGGGTAAAGTGTTAAAGTCCTAAATCTAATTTATGTTTATACTTAGATCTAGATGGTTTATGTGTTTAGGCTACAAAACACAAGGTTTGATATGTTGGGCCATAAAACATAACTACTAGAATCATGTGTGTTAGATAGGTTCTACATAAGATTAGAACCCGACATCTAACCTTCTGTCGGAAAATAGGAAGTAGGCGACGTGTGTAGATTGGTCATATCTAAGATTAGGAATCGACATCTAGCTTAGTGTCGAAAATGATGTAAGAAACGTGTATGGTTTTCTCCGCCTTGAAAGGAGCTTGTTGACTAGTGAAGTAACTCTCGAGTTGGGTACTCGAGGAGTGGGGTAGGGCGAAGAGGAGTTTCATGACCGAACAACTATAAATCATTGTGTCGGTACTTTCCTTTACATTTATGTCTTTACTTTCATAGTTGCATACTTGTGTTGTATGTCTTTGTGTGCATCACATAATCTAACCATCTAAGTTGCGGAAAAGCTAAGGCTTAGTACGTGTGTGCTTCATGTTTAGATTATGGTCAAGTGTGAATCCTTTATTCTAAACATCTTAGTTGCAAAAAGCTAAGGCTTAGTGCTTAGTGTGTAGACTATTGCTTGATATACTCTTGATTTGATGTGTTTTTGTGTTTACTTACTTGTTGTTTATAGTCTTTATATCTATAACAAACACATATCCTATTAAGTCAAGCTTGATCGATAATTTGATACAAAGTATTGTTAAAGATTAACATGTAACAAATGGTTTCATCACCGTAGGCGGTTCCTTAAATGGATCCACGGTTCTTTAGTGATAACGAACCGCGGCCATGTTTATTGAGCCGCGGGAAGTGGATTATACGAAATGTTATGAAAACATAATGAGAAACTATTCAACCCCCCTTCTATTTTCTACAATTGGTATCAGAGACAGGCTATTCAAGATCTATGATGTATACTGTGCTTTAAAGCTTGGATCGATCTTTGCTCTCGTTTTCAAAACAAATAGTTTTTAAAATGGAAACGGTCCTTGTATCAAATTTCCCATGAAGAGTGATTACATATGAAATGTGTTTTGTTGTTTCATTCGTACAAGTTTTGTTGTTTCATTCGTACAAGTTTTGGTGTTAAATAAACTTCATATAATAGCTTGATTATAAATCTTTTCATGTTTGGAAGTATAAAAATCTTTTGTGTCATAATTAACTCTAAAACACGAGTTCTGTATGTCAAAAATGATTTTTAGAGTCCTACGGTCTTCCATCAAGTAGACAAATGATTTTGTTCAAAAAACCTATTTTTATCCACTGTCCGCGTATCCTTAATTGTTCCCCGAGGTTCATTGTCAATAATGAGTCGTGGTCAGTCCGACACAGATTTTTGCAAATTTTGAAAAATCATATAAAATCATATAAAATCAACCGTAAGTTCGTAGAACTCCTGCCACCCGCCATTTCGAACGTAACTGATTCTTCTTTATTTTATTAATACTTCCAAACCTTTATTCAAAATTTAAAATTTGGATGTTTTCTAAGTTCTATACTTTGTCTAAAGTATTGAGTCTCGGTTTGTCGTAAAACTTGTGTTTTACTTTTTTCTATTAAGTTGGACATCTCTTGTTTGTATATCACTCAAAATTGATATATTCACAACGGACTTAATTATATCTTGAAATGGGTCAAAAAATATTTTCAAATAAAATCAAGCTATGTATACTTTGTTGTATCTAACACTCAAAAGAAAGACGAATGCTTATGTGTATTTTATTGTGTGTTTTGGACATCGTTAAGTGTTCATTACTATTGGTAGTAGTATTACTTACTAGTCTATTCTTTTGTGTATTGCATATAGAATCAACATCTTTAGGTTTACATATATTACATAAACATCTTGTATACCTCGTCATGTTTATTAACACTCTTAGGTTCGAAAGCTACGTAAGTTTGTCAAATCTATTAACTGGGTCATCTTTCTCAATCATTCTGATTTTAGTTTAAGTAGATAATGTCTCACTATAAAACATGAAACACTATTTGAAAATCCTAATTGTTTTCTCTTAAAGGAGTGTTTGTGTAGTTCAAGAAAAGTTTCGAATAAATATCAATTCATTATTCAAATTATGATTGATATCATTATCAAATCTAATTGACATATTTTTTATCTACTTGTTCAAAATTGTTAGACAAATTTGTTTAATAAAGGCTTAAAATACACAATGGAGTCGGTGTGACAACTTGGATGTATCATCTGTAACACTCAAGTAATTTACATTACAATGCAATTGGTAAATGTGTCATTTCCGAAAGACCAATTAAGAGTGTTCTAACAAATTATGTAAACTTTGTTTATACAATTCAATGTTATTGGCCTCAAGATCTATTAAGGTAAATAACCTTAACTATACTCTTTTGACAAGATATACAATGGTGCATTCTTAACCCACATTAGGTCTTGCATTGTGTGGTTATATAAATTTCATCTTTGATGCACTTCATTAGGCAAATGTAGGAATTATATTTTGTCTAACTTGAGATTGACTACTAGAGAACCTATTGCACTAGAAATTCAATTTGACCTAACGGTTGAATTACTTCCATGTGAGAAGTTGAGTTGGTGTATAACTCGTAAAAATAGTCGTGCTTAGCCTTAATTGAGCACCTCTAGTGATAGTCTCATACTCATTCTCTAAATTGATTAAATAACTCTTCCTAAATATGACTAATGATAGTTTACATCGATGGACTTTGTATGTCATTAGGAGTCTTTTTCTTTGGTAGTCATTAGATTTTTCTTAGCTTTCTTCCTACGTGCTAATTGAACCTATGTGTTTTTCCTTTGTGTGTGTTCTAGTTGTTATTGCTCTTTAGCATGACTTTATGATAAGTTAGACTAGAACATTAGGATTTGTTGAATTAGAAAATTCCCATTGTCCTCTATAACACACCCTTTGTAGGTGGATCATTAATTGTCAAGCGGCTCAATATTTTTATTAAATCGTAGGCACAATTAATGAGCCACGGGCAGAAGTAGTAAAAAATGTATCTTCTGAAACTCCCAAATTGTTCCAACACCTTTTGGAATCATTGTTTCAAACCTTTGACCACTCCCAAAATATATTGTGCTTTCTCTACTTAACCCAAAGCATTTTTGCATCTTTTCACACCAAAGCAAAATGTCTTATTCACCAATGAAAACCTTGATTCTCCACCATGTTCTCCTTCAACCCAAAATCACCAAAGAACACACCAAATCAAATCTCTTCTCCTTCTAAGGAAATTGATTTTGGAAGATATTGTCATGCATCATGGAACATATTGTCTTTGTTGTCAATATCAACATCTTGTCATGTCTCATATCTATGATGAGTTGAATTACAAGATTATCACCAAGCCTTCTCCACCAAATTCCGCTAGCTCATCGTCTTTTAATTAAGCATGTGCCTTGCTTATTAATAAGACGTCTAATTTAAGCAAATCCTAGAATTATAGTGTAACTAGGATTAGAATTATGCTTAAGTTTTAGGCTTGTGTTTCATACATCCTTGTATGATTCTTATTTTCTTGTTTTCCTTTCCCATTTGATTTATCTATGGGTATAGGATCTCGTTGTTCTTGTGTTATTTCTTTTATTAATTTATTTTCTCACTCGGTTGTCAAGGAAGGTTAGATTCTAATCTAATTCCTCTCTAAGTAAGATTGACAACTTAAATATTTCTTTCAAAATATTCAAGTAATTTTAACATGCAATTGTAATTGTTAAAAGTCATATCCGAAACTGGACTTTCAAACCATTCAACAACTTTTGTTAAATTGCATGACCAAGTGATTTTCTTTTGGGTCTTTAATACAAGGGTTTACCTCATATGAAAATTCGTTAAACCGATCTTTTAGAATTGATTACAAGTTGAAAGTGCGACTCAGTCGTTCTTGGTGGAAAATAAAATGGTTTGATTATCTATTTTAAACTACAATGAATGAAAATGACGTTGCGTAAAGGGTAAAAATAAAAATAAAAAAAAATAAAGCGAGAAGACTTAAAAATTAAATGATGAGAAGTTAAAACGTAAAGAAATAAAACTATAAAATTAAACACTTTTAAAAAGAAACTAAGGAAAGACAAATTAAAATAAAGTTTACGAAAAATAAAACAAAATAAGTAAAACGAAACTTAAAGAAATTGGCGGGAAAAATAAGTTTAAAAATTAAATTTGAATAAAAACTAATTAATTTCGCAATTAAATTAAAACTTGAAATAATTTCGCAATAAGGAAGAACAATTCCGCAATTCCTAAAAACATGAAGATTTCGCAATAGCAAAATGGCAAGATTTCGCAATACAGAAGTAACACAAATTCGCAATAGTTGAGGAATCCAAGATTCCGCAATAAAAGATGGCAAGATTTGGCAATTCAAATTTTGGATACAAATTCGCAATACTCAGAAAAGCACAAATCCGCAATAAAGAAAATAGAAAGATTTCGCAATAACAAAACTTTGCAAGATTTCGCAATGAGCAAAAAGGGGAAGATTTCGCAATAAAAACTAAGAATTCGCAATGCCACAAGGGATTCAATTTCGCAATACTATAGGTATTGCGAAATCGAATCAGATTCTCCTAAAAACTAGGATACGAATTTAGGACGATCTTAAGCAACTTTTAAGCAACTTTTCAAGGACAATAAGCCAAGAAAAACTCCAATAAGCTACCAATAAGCAAGGCAAATGATAAAACCTATAAATCCTTCACACATAAATTAAGAAACACGTAAAGTAACAAACTTTGTGTGTCGAAATAGAAAAGTAGATGAAAGAGATGATGAACACAAGATCGTAACTAATAAGAAAGATTAAAAAGATGAAGATTAAGACAAGATTAAGCTTAAAAAGTAAAGGTTTGATTAAAACAAGAAAGATAAAAGATGAAGTTCTAGTGAGAGAAAGTTAAACACTTTCTCTCTCTAAAAATAAAACTACAAAAAGGAAAATAAACTAGCTAACACCCTCCTAATGTGTCATTAGGAGGGTATTTATAGGAGGTGGGAAGGTGCATGTGTTGCTTCCTTCTTTCTTTCTTCTCGACTCGATTTAAATGCTTTGTCTTTCTCGACGTCGTCTCAGGATTTGTCGATATAAATTGAACTTGTCTTATAATTTTCTTCTTCTATTAGACTTGAGTTCTTCGAATTCATTAAACTTTCGTCTTTAGACTTTTTCTTCGATAAATCTTAAGAATAGGCCTTGGACTTCCGTTCTTTTTACACTCTTGATCTTTTGACTTCGTCTTTTCTCGTTTTCTTCGATAAAGACCGTGATAGCACATGTTTTCTTCCTTTTGCATATTTTTATCTCGAAACACAATAAAACCACAAACCACGCATAATTCCGACTTTTACGACATAAAATACACGTTTTGGTCTTGTTATTATTGGAAATAAGTGGTAAAAGGATAAGTGTTTTCACGCTTATTAAATCCCCTACACTTGAACATTGCAATGCCCTCATGCAATGCATTAATTTCAAAGCACATATTACATTTCTCATCATAAATAACCCACCTTGGCCTTTATTAAATACTAATCTTAAGGAAACTAAAAAGATAGAAATATGTACAAAACAAGTAAAGAAATCAAAAACTTACATTGGGGTTTTGGCCGTCATGAATGTTCATCATCCTCAAGTTTCACGTTCCCCAAACCAAGCTTAAAAACGAGATCATTGTTATTATAAGTTAGCAAACTAACACGAATTCATGTGGCCCAATTATTCACTTAGACTCCCTTATTCCTAGGTTTATCTCTTATATTTTAATATTGTCTTGAATGATCACGAGGATACATTGTTTGAGTTATTTCGATAGTTTATTTAGGCCGAAAATAAAGTGGGACGATTTAATCAATAGTTAGCTAAAGGACAAAATCTTTTAAAACTGCTTCTCGGGACCTCATAAAGTTCATATCTTGGCATAACTCGCTTCACGATTTGAGACCTTTCTCGGACCGATATTTGGCAGTGACTTCATACTTTAAATCTTGAGGGACGTTCATGAAATAATGGTCTTCTCTTCATAATAGGAATTTCTTCACTTGATGTTTTGAGATATTCTTCATACTTGGACCACGACTTTTTCATTTTTCTCCAATCTTTATTTTGGACATTGATATACAACGATCCGCCTCCTTTTAGGACTTGGATCTATTTATCCTCATACCTTGCTAGGGTCTTTTCGGATAGACTTCTCCATGATCTTTAGGGGAGTATTTGTTTTTCGTCGTGTGTCTCGATCCTTCATATTGATTTTTGATAAATGATTCTTCACATCACTTTTGGATCTTTAGCAACAAAATGTAGCCCTCATGTCTTTTTAGGACCTTTTTGGACTCGCCAATCTTCGCATCCCACTTCAATAAGTTATGCCTTGGCTATGAACTCTAATTAATACCGAGCAACTTTTAAACGATCTTGTGCTAGAAGCTAAGTAACTTTTCAAATCGTACAACCTTATTTATTGCAAATATATTTATTAACAAGCGATGGGAGAATAATCTTATAATCAACTCACATAAATTCATGAAAGAATACCAAACTTATAATTGACTCTATCATCTCTCGTTCTCCAAAATTTAAAATCTCAAGGAATGAGACTCGTGGATGCTCAGCCAATTAAATCAAAGTTTTGGGTTTTCAAGTCGTCTATAGGATCTTACATCTTCTTAGACTCTTACAAGTTTAGAATTCGCATTTTAAAGTTCCCTTGATAAACGACTTTCTAGGATTAATTATAGGAACTTGCAAAAAGTTCTTGTTCTTAACCCGTAAGAGTTAAGACTTCCGCGTTTTAAAGTTCCCTATATAAAAGCCTAGCAAAACTTGACTTAAACACGTTAAGGATACTAGCTAGAGTAAACTTGGATAACTAAACTCGGGTTGAGTCAAAAGATTCACAACGTTTGAAAATTTGTTCTAGCAAATAAAGAAAATAACGCTAACAAAGGAAAATACTACTATACAACTAGGCCAAAATAGATTAAAATTTTTTAAAAATGTCGAAAAATCAAATTTTCCGGTTAAAATGAGGGCAAATTCATGGAAAAGACCACTTACTTCGATAGAAGTCCCCCCTACACTTGATATAAACATTGTCCTCAATGTTTAAGCATGTGGGAGTAAACTCCCCTACACTTATGACATTGTGCACTTTGTTTAAATCTTGCTAAGGAAAGGACAACTATAGTGATTTAAATGTGAACATATAAGATATGAAATATTGAATCACGAGAGTTTAGGATAGAACCGGGAAGACGGGCACACGGGATCACGGTTCGTCAAAAGTCATCGAGAATGGATCTTTGAAGCTTTTAATCCCTGCACATCAAAAGAAACAAGACAACAAACACATACGGGGCTCCCCTACACTTATTATGAAAACGATAAAGGATAGATCAACGGGTTGCCTCCCGAGAAGCGCTTGTTTTTTATTACCGAGTCACGAGCCTGACTCGACCCAGAACTAATTCAAGGGAAATGTGGTGACGGATGGAATCATCTCATGAGAGATGTCCTCACCAAAGTACAACTTCACGCGCTGGCCATTCACTCTAAAATTTGGCCCATTTGGCTGAGAAAGCTCAATGGTGCCATTGGGAAAGACTTTGGCGACGGTGAATGGACCAGACCAACGGCTCTTCAGCTTGCCCGAGAAGATCTTCAACCGATAGTTAAAGAGTAGAACTTGATCACCAACGTGGAACTCTCGGTTCTTAATCCTTGCATCATGGATGATCTTGGTCTTCTCCTTGTAGATCAATGAGTTCTCATAAGCTTCATTCCTTAGTTCATTTAGCTCGTTGAGTTGAATCTTCAGAAGATCACCGGCTTTGTTGATGTCAAAATTTGCCCACTTCAAGGCCCAATACGCCTTATGTTCCAGCTCAATAGGGAGGTGGCATGATTTCCCATATACAAGACGATATGGAGTGCAACCAATCGCCGTCTTATATGCGGTACGGAAAGCCCACAAAGCATCGTCTAACTTATCAGCTCACGAGGCAAGATGCTCTCCCACAGTACGCTCAATAATTCGCTTCAATCCACGGTTAGATATCTCGGCTTGACCATTTGTTTGAGGATGATAAGCGGTGGAAAGACGATGATTGACACCATACTTAGCCATGACTCGAGCAAATTGATCATTGCAAAAATGAGTCCCGCGGTCACTGATGATAGCACGAGGAACACCGAATCGAGCAAAAAGTTGCTTCAGAAAGTTCACAAACACCCTCGCATCGTTCGTAGGTAGAGCCTTTGCTTCAACCCATTTAGATACGTAGTCAACGGCTACGAGGATGTATTTGTACCCTTTGGATGATGGAAATGGCCCCATAAAGTCGATGCCCCATACGTCAAAGATTTCACACTCTTGTATGAAATTTTGAGGCATCTCATCTTTATGTGTGATCTTGCCTTGGCGTTGGCAAGCATCACAATTTTTAACCATCTCGTGAGCGTCACGATAAATGGTGGGCCAATAGAATCCCGAGTCAAACACTTTATTCGCGGTGTAGTTGGGACCAAAGTGACCATCGGTGGGTCCTTTATGGCAAGCTTCGAGAATGTCTAAAGCTGCGGGTCCATCAACACACCGACGAATAATCAGATCAGCACATTGTTTGAAGAGATAAGGGTCATCCCAAAAGTAAGTCTTAACATATTTAAAGAACTTCTTCTTTTGTTGGGATGTTAACCCTTCGATGATAATACCACCCGCTAAGTAGTTTGCAATGTCCGCAAACCACGGGGTGTCATCAAGATTGGAATTGATAGACATTAAGGCCTCAAGGGGAAAAGAGTCGTTGATCTCTTGATTCGGATGATCCCCTTGATAAGGATCCTCAAGTCTACTTAGATGATCCGCGACTAGGTTTTCCGCTCCCTTTTTGTCACGAATATCGATTTTAAATTCTTGAAGGAGAAAAACCCAACAAAGAAGTCTTGGCTTAGAATCTTGCTTAGTCAGCAAGTACTTCAACGCGGAATGATCGGTGTACACGGTTGTGGTGGAAAGAACAAGATAGGGGCAGAATTTCTCAAAAGCATACACTACAGCTAAAAGCTCTTTTTCGGTAGTGGTATAATGCAATTGATCCCCCGTCATTGTCTTGCTAGCATAATGGATTGGTTGGAAGTGTTTGTTCACTCTTTGGCCCAAAACTGCTCCAATAGCAAAGTCGCTAGCATCGCACATCAATTCAAAAGGTAGCTCCCAATTAGGGGTAACCAAGACCGGTGCCTTAGTTATCTTGTCCTTTAGAAGATTGAAAGATTCGAGACACTCTTTAGAAAAGATAAAAGGAGTATCTTTTTCAAAGAGGTGGGTCATCGGGCGAGTGATTTTTGAAAAATCTTGAATGAATCGATGATAGAAGCCCGCATGAACAAGAAAACTTCTCACACCCTTCACGGTTGAAGGTGGATGAAATTTAGCAATAACATCGACTTTAGCACGGTCCACTTCAAGACCGGCTTTTGATATTTTATGTCCAAGCACAATGCCTTCTTTTACCATGAAATGGCATTTTTCTCAATTAAGAACGAGACGAGTGTCTTCACACCGTTTCAGCATACGTTCTAAATTGGCAAGGCAATGAGAGAAAGAATCACCATAGACCGAGAAATCATCCATGAAGACTTCCATAGTTTCTTCAACCATGTCATGGAAGATAGCCATCATACACCTTTGGAAAGTCCCAGGAGCATTGTATAAGCCGAAAGGCATTCTTTTGTAAGCAAATGTTCCATAAGGACAAGTGAATGTGGTTTTCTCTTGGTCTTTAGGATAGATAGGAATTTGAAAATACCCGGAGAAACCGTCTAAGAAGCAATAATAATCATTACCCGCTAGACGCTCGAGCAATTGATCCATGAAAGGAAGGGTTAAATGATCCTTTCTCGTAGCATCATTGAGTTTGCGATAGTCTATACAAACTCTCCACCCTGTAACGAGACGAGTAGGAATCAACTCGTTGTTTTCGTTGGGCACAACGGTGATTCCACCTTTCTTAGGCACACAATGGACCGGACAAACCCATGGTGAATCCGAGATAGGGTAGATCATTCCCGCATCAAGAAGTTTGATAACCTCTTTTTTGATAACGTCATGGATCTTGGGATTCACCCTTCTTTGGTTTTGAATAGTGGGTTGAAAGTCGTCCTCCATGAGAATTTTATGTGTGCAAAAGTGAGGATCAATTCCACGAATATCAGAGATTTTCCAAGCAATTGTTTTCTTATGATTCTTCAGCACGGCGATAAGTCGGGATTTTTCGTCTTCATTTAAATCCTTTGCGATGACGACGGGTGACTTCTTGTTGTCTTCAAGGAAAACGTACTCGAGATGAGACGGAAGATCCTTAAGCTCTAAATCTGGAGGATTTTCGATGGAAGGTATAGTCAAATTTGGATCATCGATAGAAATATCCTTAGGAGATGGTGGAGAAATATGGTCCTCATTGAGAAGTTTCTCAATGGTACGAATGTCTTCATCCCAATCGGTGGGAGAATCGTCATATTTTAAGTCCACATCTCCAAAAGTTGCTTCAAATTCTTTGAAAATGAAATCACTTTCTCCAAATGGAGTTAGTGATGGAGCAATAGAGGCAACGGTCTCAACAATAGGAAGAGAAGAAGAACCATTTTTACAAGCGTCTTTGAAATGTTCTTCACAAGCCTCATCAAGAACGTCAATGAAATTAACGCTCTCATTTTCAGAAGGCTGATTTGAAAGTATACCCATGTTGAAGACGATTTTATCGTCACCAACTCTCATATCAATGAGAGTGCGACCGATCCTCAAGAATGGACGTCCAATGATTAATGGAACACAGGGATCCATCTTGTAGTCAACGATAACAAAATCAGCCGGAAAGGTGAATTTGTCGACACCGACGAAGACATCTTCGGCTATCCCCACCGGATAAGCAACCGTACGGTTAGCTAATTCCAATGTCATTCGTGCGGGGACTAGCTCGGGTAGATATAATTGTTTCCAAACACTTAATGGCATTAAGTTTATACTAGCACCTATATCGGCTTGGGCCATACAATTCTCTACCCCGGGGAAGTTACAAGGAATGAGAAAACGACCCGGATCACCAAGTTTGGTTGGTAATTTCCATATGAGCACTGCGGAGCAATTCTCATTAAGTTGGGTCTGAGCGATATCAAGAAGTTTCACCTTATCACTGAGAAGATCTTTAAACATTTTAGCATATTTCGGCATGTGAGCGAGAGCCTCGGCAAAGGAGATGTTGAAATTCAGTTGTTTAAACATTTTGAGAAAGTTAGAAACCTGAATATCATCCTTGTTCTTCAACTTCTATTTCCTCAACCTTGAGGGATAAGGTATATTGGGTTGAGATGAAGGCTTTGGAATGGAATTCTCACTCACATCCTTGGGTGGTGGAGGGGTGGAAGTAGAAGGTGGAGAAATTGGAGAAATAGAAGGTGGAGGAATTGGAGAAGGAGAAGGTGGAGTAATTGGAGAAGTAGAAGATGGAGGAATTGGAGAAGGGGACTCGTTTTCCTTTGTCACAATCACCGGTGTAGGTGTAGGAAGCTCGGGTTCCTTTAAACCTTTTCCACTTCAAGTGGTGATTGCTTTCATCTCCCCTCTTGGATTAGTAACGGTGTTACTCGGAAGAGAACCCGAACCAGAGGCTTGATTACTTTGGAAGAAACTAGCCATCATATCCCTTAAGTCATTCGTTTGACTGCTCAAAGAGTTTCACATATCGGCTCGAAGATCATTCCCTTGTTTCACCATATCTCCTTTCAAGTTAATGAATTGCCGCTGAAGATTCTGCACTATCGCATCATTAGTCCTCATGTAAGTTTCAACCTCTTGATTAAATGCGGTGGGTTGGGTGGAAGGAAGAACATGGTAGGCAGGTGGTTGATAAGCGGGTGGTTGGTGAACTTGATTGTTTCCTTGAGGTGGATATGGGTTTCTTTGGGTTTGATATTGATTTGGAGCTCGAGGTTGGTTTTGATTGTTGCGATTGAGGTTGTTTGGGTTTTGTGGGGGAAAACCGGGTGGTGAAAGGAAGTTGTTTGAACGATAACTGAGCAAATTGCGGTCACCTTGAGAACGTGCTTGATAGCCTCCCGTAGCAAAGTTAACGTTGGCAGCATACACATTTTCCGGATTGTCATGAGTCGAAGGACAATCGGTGTATGAATGAGAACCCCCGCATATTTCACATGACTGACTCATAGCATTAATGTGTGCATTGATGGCTTTGGTATTGTTAGCGGTTTGTAGAGCAATTGTTTCAACAAGCGAAGTAAGCTTATCAATTCTCTTGTCGCTCTCACTAGTACTAGCACTAGCCACATTAGTCTGAACACTCTTGGTTTGCACTCTAGACTTATTCTCAATAATATCCCAAGCGACATTAGAAGACTTAACCAATATATTACCCCCCCCCCCCCCCCCCCCCGAGGCACTATTTAGTGAATCTTGGTCATTCATGCTTAACCCATTGTAAAAAGTATTTATTTGATGTACTTTTATGAAACCATGTTGGGGAAACTTTCTTAAAAGTTCCTTAAAACGGTCCCAAGATTCACTAAATGTCTCACTGTACTTTTGTTCAAATGTAATGATTTCATTCCGCAAAAGCGGTAGTACGTGAGGGTGGGAAAAAATAGTTAATGAACATGGTCTCTAAATCCGTCCACGTAAGAATACTTTGTGGCGGTTCCTTATCAAGCCAATTTCGGGCTTGTCCCTCTAAGGAGAAAGGAAAAAGTTGCAAGCGAATCACCTCTTGTGAAACCCCATTATACTTAACCGTATTAGTGAGTTGAAGAAACCTTTTTATGTGGTCATGAGGATCATCAAGTGTACGCCCCAAGAATGGTTGAGCAGAGGCCATTTGAATGAAGCCGGATTTAAGTTCAAAGTTGTTGGCTCCAATCTCGGGTATGACAATAGCATCGGTGTTGCCCTCTACGTGTGATTGCAAAAGCTCGATCATTGGTCGATTGTCCATGGTGACAATAGGTGGAATAATGACTTCGACTTGAGCTGCTTTCTTCTTACGAGCACGAGTACGCATACACACCTACAAAAAGAAAAGAAAGATAGACAAGAAATATTTTTTGTTTTTTATGTTTTTCTATTTTTTTATATTTTTGAAAATTTTATATTTTTTAGGATTTTTGAAAATTTAAGCAAGAAAAATAACGTTCAAAAATGAACGGATCCCAAAATCCAGCGCGTCTCTCACTAGAAACCGTTCATCTTAACGAAAAGAGCCGGCAGCGGCGCCATTTAATACAAGGGTTTGCCTCGTATGAAAATTCGTTAAACCGATCTTTTCGAATTGATTACAAGTTGAAAGTGCGACTCAGTCGTTCTTGGTGGAAAATAAAATGGTTTGATTATCTATTTGAAACTACAATGAATGAAAATGACGTTGCGTAAAGGGTAAAAAAAAAAAAAAAAAATAAAGCGAGAAAATTTAAACTAAAATTAAATGACTTAAAAATTAAATGATGAGAAGTTAAAACGTAAAGAAATGAAAACTATAAATTAAACACTTTTAAAAAGAAACTAAGGAAAGACAAATTAAAATAAAGTTTACGAAAAATAAAACAAAATAAGTAAAACGAAACTTAAAGAAATTGGCGGGAAAAATAAGTTTAAAAATTAAATTTGAATAAAAACTAGTTAATTTCGCAATTAAATTAAAACTTGAAATAATTTCGCAATAAGGAAGAACAATTCCGCAATTCCTTAAAACATGAAGATTTCGCAATAGCAAAATGGCAAGATTTCGCAATACAGAAGTAACACAAATTCGCAATAGTTGCGGAATCCAAGATTCCGCAATAAAAGATGGCAAGATTTCGTAATTCAAATTTTGGATACAAATTCGCAGTACTCAGAAAAGCACAAATCCGCAATAAAGAAAGTAGAAAGATTTCGCAATAACAAAACTTTGCAAGATTTTGTAATGAGCAAAAAGGGGAAGATTTTGCAATAAAAACCAAGAATTCGCAATGCCACAAGGGATTCAGTTACGCAATACTATAGGTATTGCGAAATCGAATCAGATTCTACTAAATACGGATTTAGGACGATTTTAAGCAACTTTTAAGCAACTTTTCAAGGACAATAAGCCAAGAAAAACTCCAATAAGCTACCAATAAGCAAGGCAAATGATAAAACTTATAAATCCTTCACACATAAATCAAGAAACACATAAAGTAACAAACTTTATGTGTTGAAATAGAAAAGTAGATGAAAGAGATGATGAACGCAAGATCGTAACTAATAAGAAAGATTAAAAAGATGAAGATTAAGACAAGATTAAGCTTAAAAAGTAAAGGTTTGATTAAAGAAGAAAGATAAAAGATGAAGTTCTAGTGAGAGAAAGTTAAACACTTTCTCTCTCTAAAAATAAAACTACAAAAAGGAAAAGAAACTAGCTAACACCATCTTAATGTGTCATTGGGAGGGTATTTATAGGAGGTGGGAAGGTGCATGTGTTGCTTCCTTCTTTCTTTCTTCTCGACTCGATTTAAATGCTTTGTCTTTCTCGACGTCGTCTCGGGATTTGTCGATATAAATTGAACTTGTCTTATAATTTTCTTCTTCTATTAGACTTGAGTTCTTCGACTTCATTAAACTTCCGTCTTTAGACTTTTTCTTCGATAAATCTTCAGAATAGGCCTTGGACTTCCGTTCTTTTTACACTCTTGATCTTTTGACTTCGTCTTTTCTCGTTTTCTTCGATAAAAGCCCGTGATAGCCCATATTTTCTTCCTTTTGCATATTTTTATCCTGAAACACAATAAAAACACAAACCACGCATAATTCCGACTTTTACGACATAAAATACACGTTTTGGTCTTATTATTATTGGAAATAAGTGGTAAAAGGATAAGTGTTTTCACACTTATAAATTCCCTACACTTGACCATTGCAATGCCCTCATGCAATGCATTAATTTCAAAGCACATATTACATATCTCATCATAAATAACCTACCTTGGCCTTTATTAAATACTAAACTTTAAGGAAACTAAAAAGATAGAAATATGTACAAAACAAGTAAAGAAATCAAAGACTTATATTGGGGTTTTGGACGTCATGAATATTCATCATCCTCAAGTTTCACGTTCCCCAAACCAAGCTTAAAAACGAGATCATTGTTATTATAAGTTAGCAAACTAACACGAATTCATGTGGCCCAATTATTCACTTAGACTCCCTTATTCCTAGGTGTATCTCTTATATTTTAATATTGTCTTGAATGATCACGAGGATCCCTTGTTTGACTAATTTTGATAGTTTATTTAGGCCGAAAATAAAGTAGGACGATTTAATCAATAGTTAGCTAAAGGACAAAATCTTTTAAAACTGCTTCTCGGGACCTCATAAAGTTCATATCTTGACATAACTCGCTTCACGATCTGAGACCTTTCTCGGACCGATATTTGGCAGTGACTTCATACTTTAAATCTTGAGAGACGTTCATGAAATAATGGTCATCTCTTCATAATAGGAATTTCTTCACTTGAAGTTTTGAGAGATTCTTTATACTTGGACCACGACTTCTTCATTTTTCTCCAATATTTATTTTGGACTTTGATATACAACGATCCGCCTCCTTTTAGGACTTGGATCTATTTATCCTCATACCTTGCTAGGGTCTTTTCGGATAGACTTCTCCATGATCTTTAGGGGAGTATTTGCTTTTCGTCGTGTGTCTCGATCCTTCATATTGATTTTTGATAAATGATTCTTCACATCACTTTTGGATCTTTAGCAACAAAATGTAGCCCTCATGTCTTGTTAGGACTCGCCAATCTTCGCATCCCGCTTCAATAAGTTATGCCTTGGCTATGAACTCTAATTAATACCGAGCAACTTTTTAACGATCTTGTGCTAGAAGCTAAGTAACTTTTCAAATCGTACAACCTTATTTATTGCAAATATATTTATTAGCAAGCGATGGGAGAAAAAGCTTATAATCAACTCACATAAATTCATGAAAGAATACCAAACTTATAATTGACTCTATCATCTCTCGTTCTCCACAATTTAAAATCTCAAGGAATGAGACTCGTGGATGCTTAGCCAATTAAATCAAAGTTTTGGGTTTTTAAGTCGTCTATAGGATCTTGCATCTTCTTAGAATCTTATAAGTTTAGAATTCGCATTTTAAAGTTCCCTTGATAAACGACTTTCTAGGATCAATTATAGGAACTTGCGAAAAGTTCTTGTTCTTAACCCGTAAGAGTTAAGACTTTCGCGTTTTAAAGTTCCCTACATAAAAGCCTATCAAAACTTGACTTAAACATGTTAAGGATACTAGCTAGAGTAAACTTGGATAAGTAAACTCGGGTTGAGTCAAAAGATTCACATAGCAAATAAAGAAAATAATGCTAACAAAGGAAAATACTACTATACAACTAGGCCAAAATAGATTATAAATTTTGAAAAATGTCGAAAAATCAAATTTTCCGGTTAAAATGAGGGCAAATTCATGGAAAAGACCACTTACTTCGATAGAAGTCCCTCTACACTTGATATAAACATTGTCCTCAATGTTTAAGCATGTGGGAGTAAACGAGTAACTTAAACATTTTATTATGCGTTACGATTTACTTGTTCGTCATCATCAAAAAAGGGGAGATTGTTAGTGCAAACATTACGATATTTAATCAATATAATCTCTTTGTGTTTTGGTGACGACAAACATATAACCAACAATACTTATCTAAAATGTGTAAGGTACTCGTAATCACTCAAGCATACATTTGTATACTTCTCTCGACACCTCCAATATCGCATTCGTCATGAATCACTCAAGGTATGAATAAACAAGTCATTAATCTTACTAAGTGATCAAGGATTAATATTTTCTTAAAACTCATCTTTAATTAAAGTGACAAAATATTTTTTAAATAACTTTATTTTTAACAACATGTTTTATTAAAAAGAAAATGGAAATTTGAATATGGCATATTCCAAAAGGTTTAGAAATATCCTTTTTGGATAAAAACTCCACCAGATGGGATTTCCCTACTAAAGGACAAAAGGGAGCGTGTCTGAAGCCCGCGACTCAATATCAATAATGAGCGATCGTCGCTCCCTTGTCCTATAAATAGTGGATCATTTCCAGCTTTTTAATCAACCCTTTTTGCACATTCTCTCTCAGTTTCTTCACACACCTTAGATCTTTGATGAGTTAGTTTTGATTAATCTTGTTTAAGATGTGATTCTCTTCTCTAATCCTCCAATCCTCTCAAGTGCAAAGAGAAGAACACTTTCATCACTATGAAGTGTTGGGTTCATAAGATGATGAAGATCTATCCTTCTAGATCAAGTCAGAGTATAGTTTTCCTACAATGTAAACATGAAGATCCAAGTGTTGTGTATACTTGGACTTGATGTATGTGTAGAAGATCCAAGTTGTGGGTACACTTGGATGTGTTGTAAGGGTAGTACACATCCAAGTGATGGATATCCTTAGATTAAGTGTTAGGAGTGTAGATCTAAGTAATGTAATTACTTGAATATAGTGTTAAATTCCTAGATCTAAGTTATATGTATACTTGTTTAACACCCCAAATTTACATTGCGCAGCGGAAATACACAATTGGGTGCTTAACACAAGTATTATCACACAAGGTATATTAAACGACTCAAAAGAGACGCTTACACATTAAATATAAATAAGATTTCACACAATGTCTAAAACATAAATTCATCCCATAATGTACTAAAACGACATCAGAGTAAAGCGTTTAGTCCCCACGGATCTCGACCATCAAACAAATAAGTTTCAGTATAGTACATAAACATAAGACAAATTGTTCAACAGTAAAACGATAGAAATTGTTTTAGACCACAATACTTCAAAAGCCAACCCACAACATCCATAGCAAAGCTCTGCCATCAGTCACCTTCGATAACCTGAAACACATGCTTAAACGAGTCAACAATAATGTTGAGCGAGTCCATAGGTTTTAACAAATCACATTTGAACACAAGAAGAAAATCAATCATAATCATTTTATAGAATTGTCGTGTACACAATCTATTTCAAGGCAACAAATTGTATTTAAGCTCATGACACCGACCCCTTAACCAATTAGTCACCCACGCCAAATGCCGACATGACTAGATAAAACCATTGCCCCTCTAGGGTATTAGTTGCTAGATATATACCCAAATCTCATTCTCGTAAATTATCCTGCCCAGAGGTTACTCAACGTAATGCCCTGGTCTCGGATAGGGTGGTCAACCCAATAGTACTATCATTTGAATAAGCGGTTATTCCCAACTCACAACATCAAGTCATAACATAGTTAACGGTTCATGAATTTAGGGTCTTTAGCAACAAGGTACTCAATACAATGCAAGGCAACATAGGTAACATTCGGGTCCAAACAATTAATCATGACTTGTGTTCATTTATTTTCAAATAGCATGTTTCCCCCTCGCGGGTATAAAACATTTAGTAGCTAGCATGAAAAGCGAGGCTACAGACTCACCTCAGTATAAGAGACCTAGCGAGATGATCGTTGATGATAGAGGATGCCTTTCAAACACGAAAACTGCAACCTATCAAATAAGGCGCGTTCATTAATAATAACTCGAGAAATAAACCATACATAAGAATATCGAACTCAAACTCATAAAATCACGACAAACTCGAGAGAAAACGATACAAGTGATACTATTACACTTTTCTACACATCTACTTTATTACTCTACTCTCGACACAAATCTGTCGGCACCTACAAAATGTACTAGCTTATTTACCCCACTTAGACTCGTCAAAAGTTTATGAAACGAATTGAGGAACTAACTTACTATCTATAGAAAGTCCTCTAACAAGTTGTTTAAAATATTTGACTTTTAAAGTTCCCTGCCCGACTCATCTTTGAACTACAAAAACCGGACAGTATTACGTTATCGACTCATACAACCGTTTTAACTTCTATAAACGACTCCATTTGCAAAACCGACACTTAGCTTTGAAATTAGACTTACCATTTAGGGTTTATACTTTTACATCAGTCCTTGAATCCTTTCAAAACTCATTCCATAGTCCCTGAGATTCGATCCAAATATCGACAACAACTACATGTCGTGTCGATACTCGTCTCCCAGTACACGAATAATCAAACTATCATAACTTCTCGCTCGTTTGGAGCTAGAAGCTCTACTTTATATCAAATCAAAGCTAATAAAATTCTCTACAACCCTATGCAATTAGTTAAGCCATAATCAAATCATAAGGTACCCAAAAATACCCTTTTTTCCTACTGATCTAAATTACCCTTCAAAATCTTGCATGAAATCATGTTTTTGATCAAAATCAATCATTTTTATCAACATCCTATAACCCTAATGACAACATAACTCATTCCTAACACTTGTATCAATCTCAAAATCAAAAACAAGTTTTTAATAAAAACTAGCATGATCATCACTTGATCATCATCAAATGATGCATGCATGATCATAAACATGACCTACCAACCCTAAAACATCAAACTTCATGCATGTAACAAAATTTAGTACCAAAAGATGCTCCTTTAAATTCTAAGGATGGGACTTGAATTGTTTTTGAATGGATCAAACTCAAAATTGAAAGAAAATTGATTGAAAGGGGTGTTTAGGGTGACGGTTAAGAAGAAAAGAAAGGGGAGGAGTATGTTTTGATGTAACTTTCCACTATGAGAAAGTTAGGTAGGTTTTTAGGCTTATATATGATGCTCCAAGGGTTTGTTTTGCCAATTTGTGATAGTTTTGGTCCAAAATGTAAATAGTTAGCTAAAAAGCGGGAAATGACTATTAGTCAATTTTGAAAATATTCATGGGGCTCGGGTTTCATAAAATACTTCTCAAAAGTTAAAAGGTATCTCAAATATAATAATATCGTCTCCCGACTCGACTTAACACGTCATTCAAAAGAAAACATCAAAATCGACAAACATTGAACAACCTACAATAAAACATAAAATATCGGGCATCCATCGACATCACGCTTGCTAATACTCCTTATACTTGTTAAAGATAAAATATAAGTCTCCTAACATCGGTTTAAACTTAAACCTTCAAAAACAAAAATCATTCAAGCTCATCAAAATTTTCAAAAGTAGTCGTAAAGTAAGATTAAGCAATGACCTCGGTTTCAGGTTATCACATCCCATCCTTCTTAAAAAGAGCAAAGTCCTCGGCGCTTACCCCTTTTCTAAACAAATGAGGATATTTATCCTTAAAGAAGTCCTCACGTTCCCAGGTAAACTTTGGTCCACATCTAGAATTCCATCTCACTTTCACAATCGGAATCCTACTATGCTTCAATTTCTTAACTTCCCTATCCATAATCTCTACAGGTTCCTCTATAAAATGCAACTTATCATCAAGTTGAATTTCCTCCAGTGGAATCACCGAATCCCTTTCTGCTAAACACTTCTTCAGGTTAGACACATGAAAAGTGTTATGAATAGCCCTAAGTTCATCCTGCAATTCTAACTTATAGGCAACCAATACATTGAATAATCTTAAATGGTACAATATATCTCGGGCTCAACTTTCCTCTCTTTCCAAAGCGAATCACTCCTTTCCATGGCGATACCTTCAGCATAACCATGTCTCCTACTTCAAATTCTAACGGTTTCCTCCTATTATTAGCATAACTCTTTTGTCTACTTCTGGCAGATAACAAACGTTTCTTAATTTGCACAATCTTTTCAGTCATCTCAAATATCATTTCAGGTCCAGTCAGTTGACTCTCTCCTATATCACTCCAACAAAATGGAGACCTACACTTACGTCCATACGAAATTTCAAATGGTGCGGCTCTAATACTAGCATGATAACTATTATTATAAGAGAATTCAACCAACGGCAAATGTCTATCCCAACTATTTCCAAAGTCAATCACACACACTCAAAGCATATCTTCTAACGTTTGAATCGTTCTTTCACTTTGTCCATCAGTCTCCGGATGATATGCTGTACTCAAACTTAACTTCGTTCCCATCGCTTTCTGTAGAGATTTCCAAAACTCTGAAGTAAACCTGCTATCACGATCTGAAATTATCGACAAAGGCACACCATGTCGATAGACAATCTCCTTCACATACACTGTCGTCAATCTCTCCATACTATTTGTCTTCTTCATTGGTAAAAAGTGAGCAGACTTAGTCAATCTATCTACAATCACCCATATCATATCACAACCACTAGATGTCCTTGGCAAACCTGTTACAAAATTCATAGTAATCTTCTCCCATTTCCACTCAGGAATCTCATGTTGCACTAATAATCCAGACGGCTTCTTATGTTCAGCCTTCACTTTCGCACAAGTTAAACACTTATTAACATACTGGGCTATATCTGCTTTCATATTTAGCCACCAATACACTTTTTTAAGATCTTGATACATCTTGTCCGATCCAGGATGTATTGAATACTTAGACTTATGAGATTCATTCATTACTAAATCTCGCACTCCTAAAGAACCTTCCTCTGACGGACACAATGGTAACCAAATCCTATTATCAAAATATATCATTCCATTTGGCCTTACTACAAACAACGGCTTCAACATTCTTCCCAGATTTTCTGGCTCAACATTCTCTTTCTTCAAACCATTAGCTTGGGCTTTCAATATCATATCTGTCAAATCAACATTTTCCATCATTACCAAAGCTCTAACTCTCAAAGACTTATGTCTTTCCTTTCTACTAATTACATCAGCTACCACATTCGCTTTACCAGGGTGGTAACGAATCTCGCAGTCATAGTCATTCAGAAATTCTACCCATCTCTTTTGTCTCATATTCAATTCCTTTTGATCCAAAATATGTTACAGACTCTTATGATCAGTGAAACACATGCTTGGTTCCATACAAGTAGTGTCTCCATAGCTTCAAAGCAAAAATCACAGCTCTAAGTTCTAAATCATGAGTAGTGTAATTCGTTTCATGCTTCCTCAATTGCCTCGATGCATGAGCTATCACTTTCTTCCTTTGCATCAACACAGCTCCAAATCCTTTATGAGATGCGTTACAATACACAAAAAACTCTTCAGATCCTTCTGGCAAAGACAAAATCGGCGTAGAACACAATTCATCCTTCAGCGTATTAAATGCAACTTCCTCTTCTAATCCCTATTCAAACACCATATTCTTTTCAGTAAGCTTGGTCAATGGTTTATCAATTAGTAAAAACTTCTCGATAAACCTTCTATAATACCCTGCTAGACCAAGAAATTGGCGAACTTCAGTCGGTGTTGTTCGTACCGACCAATCTTTGATTGCCTTAATCTTAGCAGGATCCACACGAACACCTTCACTGTCAATCACGTGCCCCAGGAATTGCACTGATTTCAACCAAAACTCGCACTTAGAGAACTTCGCATACAACTTCTCTTTCTTCAACAATTCCAAAGTCATCCTTAAATGCTTCTCATGTTCTTCTTCACTCTTGGAATAAATGAGAATATCATCAATGAATACGATAACAAACTCATCCAAATACGGCTTGCACACACGATTCATCAAGTCCATGAATACGGTAGGCGCATTCGTTAATCCAAAAGGCATCACTTGGAATTCAAAATGTGCATATCGAGTACGGAAAGCTGTTATAGGACTATCTTCTTCCCTAACTCTCAGTTGATGATACCCAGATCTCAAATCGATCTTCGAGTATACACTTGACCCTTGTAACTGATCAAGCAAATCATCAATCCTCGGCAATGGATACCGATTCTTGACAGTCAATTTGTTAAGTTCCTGATAATCAATACTGTTGGTCCCTTGTAATTAGTGTTATACTTAAGAATACTAAGTATAGTCCTAACTCATGGTTAACTAATGAAATGAACTTAATACAAAGTAAAGTAAATAACACAAAGGTTTTCAACGTTTAACTCTTAGCTTTATTAAAGAATTATACCCTATTGTATGCGAAAATACAATAGGGATTGAGTAGACAAACTATTCTCCCATTGATCTCAGCTTTGCTTGTTGATTAATGGGAGGAAGAACCCTAACACTATAATACTAAAGATATTACCATTTGCATACAGTGATAATCCTTAACCATCTAATTCTACAATGACTAGTATATATAGTGGTAGGTGTGAAAGCATCGTTCACTACAATACAAAAGTACATGTGTCAGCATGCATGTGACCATATGACACACCATGTGCTAACTTTTACTTTCGTCCCCACCCTTTTGTCTCTTGTACTTATACGTTTCAATGTTTATCTTCAGATGGTCTTGAGGGAGTCAGTGAGTTATTGTCATCACTCACTGACTCCATAGCCTCCCTCTTCGTCTCAGGTAATCATTGAGTTCCGCCTCACTGAATACTCGAGTCTTTCTTGTAGACTCAGGCTGAGAATATTGAAGACAACTCACTGAGTGACTGTTCACTCAGTGACTTTCATAATGTTCAAGGGTACTTTTCCTCACTGAGTGAATAGAGCATCCTGAGGCTCCGAGGCTCCCTGAGTGTCTCGAGGATCCTGATTCTTTTGAGTGGGTAACGCTCCCCCTGAGGCTCTTGAGTCTTCTGAGTGGGTAGCACTCCCTGAGGCTCTTGAGTCTTCTGAGTGGATAGCGCTCCCTGAGGCTCTTGAGTCTCTCCGAGTGTGTATTGCTTCCTGAGACTCTTGAGTAGTGCTCCCTGAGGCTCTCTGAATGGGTAGCACTCCCTGAGGGGGACACCTCTCCCTGAGTGAGTTACATTCACTATATATTTAGTGAGTAACTTAAGCTATTTTATGTTCAAATATTTGTCACCGACAATTGGATCAAATATTGACCCAATAATCTCCCCCTATTTGAATATAAAAATAGCCTAAGTTAATTAGTAGCAAGTGAGCATCAAGGCTTCTTCTTGCATACTAAATTACTACAAAGAGATCACTAAATAACATCCTGAGTACAAATCTTCTATGCCCACTGATTTGCTTTGTCTTGACTCTTTGTTGTTTGTTGCTGAAGGTTGAGCAATCCTTTACCAACATCCACTTTCATCCACTTTCTGATGCAAGTACCTACTGATGTACATGTGCGCGTGCACCCTGCTCCTCCTGAAGTTATGTTATGCTCCATGGTATGTATAAGTGTCACACACATATGTGCGCATGTTTCTTCCTACATACTGACCACAAAAACAACATATGTTTACTGATGTAGTATTGATCCACGATTCAAAATGTATCCACATAATAACTATCATGCACCATACTACACACTATAGTAACCTGGGACAGAGAGGGTGACAAGTTCAGTGTGACTGGGTTCAATGCCCAGGTTTTGTTGGTAGTGTTCAAGGATGTGGTATGC
Organism: Glebionis coronaria; assembly: GCA_025667525.1. Lineage (NCBI taxonomy): Eukaryota > Viridiplantae > Streptophyta > Magnoliopsida > Asterales > Asteraceae > Glebionis > Glebionis coronaria. The sequence continues at coordinate 17,063 of JANFOE010001301.1, read as the reverse complement.
GTTTAGGGACCGGTTCAGTATGTCGATCATCGACTTGATTTATCATCCACCTATCAGGCTCAGACTCGTAGGCTTGATGTATCAGGCTGATGTCATCAGTGACCCAACTCGCTCAACATGTAAGCGACCTGATTTATTATCAACCTAGTCACATCAAGCTCAGGCTCATCGTCGACCTGATATGAGTGACAAGTTATCATTCAGGCTCTTATCAACCCGATGTAGTCAGTCCCAAGTTGCCCAAGTCATTCAGGCGTAACCCCAATACTAATTTACCAACACTAATTCACTCAGTGTATCTCTCCCCCTCAAAAGTTGCAACGCAATGACATCTTTTGACCATATCAGACTTCAGTAACCTTTTCGGACTTTTGGAACGGGGGTTTAAGTTCACCTTTAGCATCAATTCATTGATTAACTTCAAGTGATGAAGTTCAGGTCGTGAGCTTCTTTTTCAGGTCCTAAGTTTCAACTTTCGAGCTTCAACTTGTGAATTTTCTTCAGAAAATGCTTTCATCAGGCCTTACATTTAGGGAGTTCAGTTTCAGGGGGTTGTGACTACTTTCGGTGTGTTTTAGCGACTGCTTTAGGGTTCAGTCCCATGGTACTTTACACCTTTTCAGTAGGTTCAGTGAGCCAAATTGCAAGTTCTGTTCACGGAAGTCGATTCCATTTACAATCTATACCCACTGATTTTTTTAATTAGTTCCTAAATACACACTCATCAACCACACTAGCAACATTTCATATCCATTAACTGGTTTTTTTAATCAGTTTATTTTACCATCCTGAGTGACTCGTGTACACTCAGTCTCAACAATCTACGAAGCACATTTATCAGTGTCCATTAACACTGAACAAATCATTATTCCCTGTTCGCATCGACTAAATATCCTTTTAAACACCAAATACTGAAGAATCAATTTATAGTTAGTTTCTATAAAATTAATAGGAACGACGTGTACTCCTGCCGTGTAACTGGTGAACAACCATTTCCTTTTCAGTTTCTGATAAAAAATAAATATCTCTAACTGATTATTTCCATCAACGCAACCACAGACCGATTTTTCAGATTCACCTTTTTAATTCACTGATCCATTTTGTCAGTATTTTATAATACTGAACAAATAACCCTAAAAAACAATCTTTCAGCTTCTATTTTTGAAACTGAAGACCCATTCTTTTTCTTCAGCCTTTCTTTTAAGCTGATTCAAACACCTCATCTCATCTGTTTCTTGAAAATTGAACAACCAACTGATTTTTTTTATCAGCTTCAACATTCCAACACCACCCTCATCCTTTTATCCCTTGATAACCATACCTCAACTTTAACACCAGTTCATCAACATATAACCGCAACAAAAATGATTATAAGATCTTTGCATCGTAAAAACCCCAAAACCATGAAATCAGTATAAACCCACTTAAAAAACAATCGATACATCATTTAGTACAATTCATTCGTCTTATTCTCGATTTTGGTATTTTGAGTGAGATTCGTGGGTATTGTTAACGAAGGTTCTGTGATTTCTCGGTGATGTGTGATTTCGGATATGGGTTTTTATTGAATCCATGGTTTTCTTTTTGATGTGACTGGGATTTGTGATATCAATATTGAATGATAGATTCGGTGGTGGTTTTATGTGTGTGTCTGTGACTTTTGTGAGGATAAGATTATGGGTTAGATTTTATGATTTTTTGTTTTTGTTTTTGTTTTTGTAATGGTGGTGTGGATCCGGTTATATTTTTGTGTGATGGATATATAAGCAGTAGTCAAAAAAATGTCCCCCCCTAAAGAACTACACTAGTAGTAGCAGTTTTTGAAAGACACACAAATTTTTTTGACAATGTAAAATGTTATTAGCAGTCATACAAGAACGGATCTAGGTTATGGAATTAACCCACCTGGTCTGATATCACTTGTTGGTCCCTTGTAATTAGTGCTATACTTAAGAATACTAAGTATAATCCTAACCCATGGTTAAGTAATGCAATGAACTTAATACAAAGTAAAGTAAATAACACAAAGATTTTCAACGTTTAACTCTTAGCTTTATTAATGAATTATACCCTATAGTATGCGAAACTACAATAGGGATTGAATAGACAAACTATTCTCCCATTGATCTCAGCTTTGCTTGTTGATCAATGGGAGGAAGAACCCTAACACTATAATACTAAAGATATTACAATTTGCATACAGTGAGAATCCTTAACCATCTAATTCTACAATGACTAGTAAATATAGTGGTAGGTGTGAAAGCATCTTTCACTACAATACAAAAGCACATATGTCAGCATGCATGTGACCATATGACACACCACGTGCTAACTTGTACTTTTGTCCCAACCCTTTTGTCTCATTGTCTCTTGTACTTATACTTGTCAACGTTTATCTTTAGATGGTCTTGAGGGAGTCAGTGAGTTATTGTCATCACTCACTGACTTTATTGCCTCCTTCTTCGTCTCAGGTACATCATTCATTGAGTTCCGCCTCACTGAATACTCGAGTCTTTCTTGTAAACTCAGGCTGAAAATCTTGAAGACAACTCACTGAGTGACTGTTCACTCAGTGACTTTCATATGTTCAAGGGTACTTTTCCTCACTGAGTGAATAGAGCTTCCTGAGGCTCCGAGGCTCCCTGAGGGTCTCGAGGCTCTTGAGTCTTCTGAGTGGGTAACGCTCCCCCTGAGGCTCTTTAGTCTTTGAGTAGGTAGCGCTCCCTGAGGCTCTTGATTCTTCTGAGTGGATAGCGCTCCCTGAGGCTCTTGAGTCTCTCTGAGTGGGTATCGCTTCCTGAGACTCTTGAGTAGTGCTCCCTGAGGCTCTCTGAATGGGTAGCACTCCCTGAGTGGACAGCTCTCCCTGAGTGAGTTACATTCACTATATATATAGTGAGTAACTTAAGCTATTTTATGTTCAAATATTTGTCACCGACAATTGGGTCAAATATTGACCCAACAAATACACATTTGAAACGAACCATCTTTCTTCTTAACAAACAACACAAGAGTACCCCACGGAGACGAACTTGGTCTATTAAATCCCTTATCCGTCAATTCCTTCATTTGATCAGATAATTCCTTCATCTCGGACGGCGCTAAACGATACGGTGCACGAGCAACTGGCGCAGCTCCCGACACTAAGTCAATACGGAACTCAACTTCACGATGCGGCGGCAATCCCGACAAGTCTTCAGGAAAAACTTCAGGATACTCTCTAATCACATGCACATCCTACAGTTTCCTCTCATTCACACCATCATTACTTATCTGGGCAAGAAACACTTCACAACCCTCTTCCATGTACCTCATCACCTTCAAACAAGAAACAACTCTTAAACGAGAAGTACACTCATCACCCTTCACAGTCAATACCATATTCTTTAGCGGTATCTGAACTAATCTCTCTCCACAAACAATCACTGCACCATTTGCAAGTAACCAGTCCATACCAATAATCACGTCAAAAGATCCTAATTCTATGGGCATCAAATCAATACTAAACACATAATTTCCTAACTTCAAGGAACAACCTTTCAGTATAGAACTAGTGCTAACAACCTTACCATCAGCTAACTCCACATTATAACTAGTTGTTAATCTTACTGGCTCTCTATCCAATAGCTGACTGAATCTAACATCTACAAAACTTCTATCGGATCCAGAATCAAATAACACACCAGCATAACAAGCATCGAGTAAGAACATACCAGTCACTACATTCGACCCTTGAGGTTTTTTAGCATCTCCTACGACATAGGCTGGAGCAGCAGTCCCAGCAGCAACAGCAGCAACATTGCCTCCCTGTCGAGTGCCAACCCTCGGACAGTTTCCTTGCTTATGTCCAAGGCCTCCACATCCAAAACAATTAACCACCTTGACAGTATTGGCTCTAGTGGCCACACCCTTGTTCCTACAGTCTGCCACTTTATGTCTGGCCTTCCCACACTTGTTGCAAGCAGGTGGACAATTTCCAACATGATACAGACTGCATCGACCACACTTTGGGTTCACTTTATTTCCTTGGGGTTCCAGTAGCAGCACGAACACCATCATTCCTCATGAAGTTGTATTGTTGATTCCTATTTGGTCCTTGGTTATTGTTGTTCCGATAACCTCCTCTATTTTGCCCTTGGTTTGAATGTGCAGCTTCCCACTTTCTCTTATTTCCCTCAGCAGTACTATCCTTTCGATCCTACAGCTTCACATCCATCAAAGCATGAGCCATCTGAACAGCTTCATCAAAAGTCTTGGGTTTCGACGAAGTAGTCTCTGCCTTGATATTACTAGATAAACCCCTGATATAATGCTTCATCTTCTTTCGATCATCAGCAAAAGCATCAGGACACAACAAACACAAATCAGAAAACCTCTTCGTATAAGCCACAGTATCATTATTCCTCGGCACCAATGCCTCAACTCATCCTCCAACTGTCCTAACTCTTTCTCAGGACAAAACTTCGCAGTTAACAGTCCCTTGGTCATAGTCCATGTTCTGGCATTAGCTTCAACCAAACCTACTGTAGCTACCTGACTATTCCACCAACTCAAGGCATCATCCTGAAAAGTAGCTGCAACAAACTTTACCTTACTAGATTTTGAACATCCACTGATTTTAAAAGTACTTTCAATCTTCTCAATCCACCTCCCTAACTCCAAATCACCACCAGTACCACGAAATTGGGTAGGTCTACATTTCATGAAACTAGCGTACGAACACTCCTTCTGAACTTGCTGGGCAGTAGCATTACCTCCAGCTTGACCAACAGCATTTCCTCCAATTGGTTCATCAGCATTACCTTCAACTAGATTAGCAGCATGCCCTCCAACTTGACCAACAACATTCCTATTCTCAGTCTCTTGGTTCCTCGCATCACGTTCGGCTTCCAGTGCTCTAGCAATATCTTGCTCAATCATAGTACTCACAGTAGCAGTTGTCAATTTCGGAGGCATGTTTCTGACATTACAAATGAAAGAAAACAAGTAAGTATTCATATCAAGATAAGAAGAAGGATTTCTTTATCAAGACGTATCATGGATACTACATGCACAAACAACACAATCCTCAATAAATCATCAACCAAATCACAAAAGAACTAAAAGACAAAACATAGATCATGAAGGTAATTTGGATTGCATTGGAAAATTTCCACAAAATCGTGACAAGTAATGTCACTACAACCCTTCATCACGGCAAACTTAAAGAGTCATTAAGTTTCATCACAAACCACAGTACCAGTCTACATAAGTTCTATTACAACAAGGCTAATAAAGATAGCATAAAGAAACTAATCACGTGATCCTCGCAGCTTCTTGTATATTGGCTTGTCATCAAAGCTGATGTCATCCTCCTCAGAGTCTTCTTCCACTTTTTCCTTTCCTATTCAACTTATTCCTTCACACGGATTCACCAACATCTAAGCTTCAACACGACTCGGCACATCCCTGATTACCACACCTTGACTTGGAAAAGACCTCATTGGCAAGTCCCACACATTTACCCTTGCATTCCTTTCTTGCTCCTCACGAAACCTTTCAACTTGGGCACTCAGATTCAACACCATCGCTCACAGACTAGCAACTTCCTCCATTTCCCTAGCTTTAACATACTCTAATCTGCTCACACTAGAAACAAACCTGTCAAACTGCCTCTCATTCTGCTCAAACCTTTTGATCACTCGGGTTTCAACTACATACCTTTCAAACATAGACCTATCAAAATTTTTAAGAAACCAGTAAATATCTTCATATGATCTAGGACATGGACAGTACACCTTAGCAATATAATCATGGATAGATCGGGCACTAGCAGCATTGCTTGACTCAGGAGAGAAATCATTTCTAACACGGGAAACCCTAGGCAAACCACTCAAATAAACATCACAAGTAGGCATAGAAGGACGTACAACAGGTTACTGACAATCCTGAACAGTCGGTGGCACCACATTAGCTCTCGGAACATAACAACCTTTAATTACTTCAGGCTCAGTCTGTCCTACTGCACCAAGAGCAATCCCATCATCCAAATATTCATAAGGCTCATCATCGTCACTGGCACCAAAGTTATGTACTTCCTCACCTCCTAGTAAGTCATTCATCTCAATCCAATCATCCACACATGGTATATCAGCCATTTTCACAATTATAGCGGTTCAAGGATACTTAAGGTCATTGATAAAAATTATAAATGCAAACTCATGCGTGAGCATGCAAATGTTATACGTAACCCATGATATGCAATGCAATGCAAATGATGTTTATACAATGCTCGCAAAAATAAAATATGATAATGACAAGCACTCAGCGCACTTTCAATAACCTCGATACAATATCGTAGTATTTACTTAATAAATACTCGGGAAATCATTTCAGTTTTGAGGGATACATCTATAATACAAAACAAAACTAAAAGTGATCTTAACGGAGTGTTGCAGAGAAGTTGTGTGCTTTTGAAAAATAAATACTTTGGACACCAAAGTTATAGTTTAGGAGAATTTTCAAAATCGACCTAGTTCTCTATAACTTGTAGCTCTGATACCAATATTTAACACCCCCAATTTACATTGCGTTGCGGAAATACACAATTGGGTGCTAAACACAAGTATTATCACACAAGGTATATTGGAAGACTCAAAAGAGACGCTTACACATAAAATATAAATAAGATTTCACACAATGTATAAAACATAATTTCATCCCATAATGTACTAAAATGACACCAGAGTAAAGCGTTTAGTTCCCACGGATCTCGACCATCAAACCAACAAGTTTCAGTACAGTACATAAACATAAGACAAATTGTTGAACAATAAAAGGATAGAAATTTTTTTAGACCATAATACTTCAAAAGCCAACCCACAACATCCATAGCAAAGCTCCGCCATCAATCACCTTCGATTACCTGAAACACAAGCTTAAACGAGTCAACAATAATGTTGAGCGAGTCCATAGGTTTTAACAAATCACATTTGAACACAAGAAGAAAATCAATCATAATCATTTTATATAATTGTCGTGCACACAATCTATTTCAAGGCAACACATTGTATTTAAGCTCATGAGACCGACCCCTTAACCAATTAGTCACCCACGCCAAATGCCGTCATGACTAGATAAAACCATTGCCCCTCTAGGGTATTAGTTGCTAGATATATACCCAAATCTCATTCTCGTAAATTATCCTTCCCAGAGGTTACTCAACGTAATGCCCTGGTCTCGGATAGGGTGGTCAGCCCAATTGTACTATCATTTGAATAAGCGGTTGTTCCCAACTCACAACTTCAAGTCAGAACATAGTTAACGGTTCACGAATTTAGGGTCTTTAGCAACAAGGTACTCAATACAATGCAAGGCAACATAGGCAACATTCAGGTCCAAACAATTAATCATGACTTGTGTTCATTTATTTTCAAATAACATGTATCCCTGATTGTGGTATAATACGACCTTTTAGGAAAAAGGCGTAAAAGCGGTAAGTATCGAGTGATGATTTAGGAAAATCAACACTAATGACCCTTAAGGTATGAAAGTTCGTTTCCCAAGGAGGTATATGTGTTGTGAAAAACTTGTAAATGTTTGTGATTAATGATTGGTTTAGAACGGGATGAGAAAAGAAGATGAATAAGACGTAAAAATAAAAATAAGTACTACTAGGAAGTTAAAACGTAGAACCTTAAAAACCACAAAAATAAAAATTAATTCTAAAAATTACCAAAAATTCACCAAAAATCAAAATAAATAAACTAAGAGTTTATCAATGATCAAAACTTTTTCAAACCTTTTAAATAATTAAATATTCAATTTTTAAATGCTAATTAAAGCCCTAAAAATCAAATAAATTATCAAAAAGCTCAAATAAAGATTTTTCAATTGGTAAACCTCTAAAATGACCTAAAAAGATTAAAAACTATTTTTAGAAATTTTTAAACTAACAAAAACTATTTAAAATGATTTAAAAACTATTAAAACTTAAAATAATTATAAAAATTAATCTAAAAGTGATAAAATTATTCTAAAAGTTGCTAAATTCCTATTTTAATGTATTTAACCTAAGAAAAATGTAAAAAGTTGGAAAATGTGAAATTTTAAAAATAATAATAAAATAATAATAAAATAATATTAAAAATCCAAAAATTATAAAAAATTCTAAAAACTTGCAAAATAGTTTATTTTAACCTAAATAATTAGAAAATCAAAGTGAAATTACCAGATTACCCCTATTGGGCCCTCAAATGGGCCAAAACCAAAAACAGTCAACCAAATTGGGCTTTTGGGCCCAAAAAAAGTCAAACTTGGCCCAATTGACTTGGAAAAGCCCTATCTGACTTAAAATTCAATTCTAAGAACAAAACTCTAAAGGCCCAAAAGCTGAAAATGAGCTTATCACAGCTTATTGAACACTCAGCTTTTTCTTATTGGGCTTTTCAGCCCATTAAGCCATAAGCCAATGCCATAAGCTCTAATTTGACACACAACCTTCTTTTGGGATGCTTATGAGATCTGTAAAAAGAAATTTTGAAAAAGCTCACTCAATAAGCCAGAAATAAGCAAAGTAAAAATTCACTAAAAGACAAAATAGTCGTTTTAGAGATTTAGGGCACCTCAGGACTTGATTCAACTTGCAAAAGATTTCAAATGGACTCAATAAGCAAAATCAATCAACAAAAACCCAATAAGCACAACCAATAAGCCAGAATAAGCACAAATGAACTTATGAAAAAGTCAATGGAGTTGGTTTTCTAGTCAAACCCTAAAGTCAACCACCCAAATGCTCCAGTATGAACAAATGGGTCAAAATATGAGCACCTATTACAAAAACCAAGTTGTTGCTGGTTGGAATAAGCTATTATAGCTTATTGATAAGCTGAACCCAATTTTACACTATCAGTGGCAACCAGCAGGGGAAAGGAGTTCCCACTGCTTTGACTATTTGACCAAGCTTTTATGAGAGTTCTGGTTTGATTCAATTGGAAACAAAGGCACCCTTGTGATCAGTGAATCACAAGGAGTCAATAGCAACAATAAAATCACAAATTGGTTCACACAATAAGCCACAATAAGCCAAACAGTCACCAGATAAGCACCAGATATGGAAATAAGCAGTTAAGCACTTAATAAGCAGATTTAGACTGAATAAGCCAACCAAACTTAACAAGATGCATACACAAGCTATATAAACTAAGAATAAACACAAAGCAACAAGAATCAAACACTGAATCAATGTAAATAACAAGATCAAAGCACAAAATGTTTCTGATGAACAATGAACAATATGCAGACAAGTTTTGCTGATCTATTTGGCACTTGATCCAAATTCAAGCCTCAAATCCTACTTCCCTGGTGTGATTAACTCAGATTTAGCACTTGTTAGCCCTAGCCTAAGCTTAGATCTAGGTGTCCTCAAAATCCTAGCCAATTTTACCAAGTTTTTAAGATTTTATAGCCAAATTATGAATCTATGTGTTCAAACCCACAAAACCTGCAAACAGATGAACAAATACACCTAACAAGCAGATACCAACACTTAACAACAAATAACAACCACTTAGCAAACCACAAATCCAATTCAAGCAGTAGACCCAAACACTCCTTAATCTTCCACTTAACAAAGGAACTTGTGATTTTAACTAATAACCTACTGATTTTAATGATAAAAACACTTCCTAGATAGCAACTAACACAATTAAACACAAAAATCACCAGCACAAACACAAATACTCAAAATCAAAGCACCAAATCAAAAACAGTCATAAACATGAAATTTTGAGAGGAATCTTAATCAAGGGATTATACCTGCCTTCCACAACATCCTAGGAAGGCCAGCTATGCTCCTTGGACCTTGTTTAACAACTAGAACAAGACCAAGGTACTTCAACAAAGGTGATGCTACACTGCCTTGGTTGATGGTTCAAAGTAGAACCTTAAGGACTTGATGTCTTCAACACAAGTAGCAAACAACTCAACCAAGGGCTCTAATCCCTTCACAAGCTTGGTGTCAACAAGCTTGTAAGAGCTTATAGCAGATGGCCAAGGGTTAGTACACAAAATAAGCCAAAACAGAACCTAGGATTTCAAGGTATTTGAACCTTAAAAACCTTATGAACCAAGACGTGCCTTAACCACAAGATTAAGGTAGGTCTTAACAATCAAATGGAACTCAGAATTAGACTACTCAAACACCAAACTTTTAATTAAATCAAAAAGAGATTTCAAAATTTCAGAAATTCAAATTTTATTTAAAATTAAAAAGGAATTACAAAGATAATAGCCTAAAACTAGAACCAAGGGACTCTCACATGTTGAGGTCTCCTTTTATAGGCAAATGCCTGGCTACACTATTCACAAACCCTAGAAGTGAAATTCCCTAAATGCCCTAAGTCCTTCTAGACGTTTTGATGGAATGAGCTGTTCAAATTCATCTTGGACGTTCATTTCAGCTTTGATATGAAGCAAAGAGTCTAGGCTGTTGATTTGGCCACGTCATTTTACTTGGAGGACAAGTTGTGTTTTCATTGGTTAAGGAGGTTGAGTGTGGGGTCCAGGGAGTAGTGGGAGTGAGGGTTCTATGTGTAGGATGGGATTCTGCATGTGTGAATCACACGTGGGTGTGGGTAATTTTGATTTACCCTTTGGTTTAAGTGAGATGGTAACTGGGTTCTTGGGGTGAATAGTAAAGATTTTTATCCGAAATTGGGGGAGTGGATGTGTTTGGCGCGTGTTTCAGGTTTGAATGTTTAAACTTGGCAGTTTTGGCCCTTTTTCTTCCTTTCTTTTGTCATTTGTGAATAAAACTCTATCAGCGCCTATTTCCTTTGTAACAACTTCCAAGACTTGGCAATTTTGGCACAAAACTTTCCAAAAGGTGTATCAAGGGTTATTTTTGGAACTTATGCATATTTGAAGGACTGATCTTGGATATTTTTGATCTTCAAAGGTCTTCAATGTATCTTTGGCTTTATGAGGGACCATATTTGACAATTTGAAATTGTTGAGGGACTAATCTTGCCATTTCTTCAAAGTTGAAGGACCTTTTGTGTAATTTTGACAAACTTAAGGGACCAAACTTGTAATTATTAATATACAAGGGTTTTAAGTGTCATTTCTTCAATAAATGAGGATCAATCTTGTTTGTCTTCAGGTCTTCAAGAGCATTTGTTCAGTTTTCCATGATTAGGGCCCGGTTCTTTGTACGGCTTCGTTTCTCGTGTCCGTTTTTCCTTGTAACTTGTGATCTTTTGTCTTTTTCACGATATCCATACCTAAAATACACAAGTAAACAAACACAAGCATATATATGGTATATTATGACATTTTTATGCATTTAAAGCCCGAAAAGAACGATGAGATCATGTATAAATGCCATCTCATCACTCCCCCATACTAAGCCATTGCCGTGCCCTCACGCAATGCTAGAATAAAGTATCTAAGCATCACCAAAGTTCAATTTTATTAACCTTTATTGAAAAGTAAAAGGACTTACAACATACTACGAAGATGTGTAAAGACATAATATATGATTTTCATCACAAAAAGTGACTTTTAGGGTCAAAGAATAGAAACAAGCAAATGTCCCTTAGAGTAAACTTCGTCATCCTTGATTGTCATACATTCCATGCTAAGTGCAAAAACGAGATCATTGTTGGTACAAGTCACAATGCTAACACTTCTTATACGTCCAAATTATGTAATACTTTTTCTCCCCGCAATCCTAGTTATTATAAAAGGAAATGGGTTACTAGCATTTTTTATCTATTTGTCATGGATCACAAGTGATTCATATTGACTTATTTGAGTAGTTATTAGTCCGAAAGCAAAGTAGCACGATTTGATCAATACTTAGCCGAAGGACAAAATCTTTTAAAACGGCTTCTCGTGTATCTCCTTAAGTTCATATCTTGGCATAACTCGTTTCACGATTTGAGACCTTTTTCGGACCGATATTTGGCATGTACTTCATACTTCAAATCTTGGGAAGACGTTCTTGAAATTATGGTCTTCTCTTCATATATTTGGAATTTCTTCACTTGATGTTTTTTTGAGAGATTCTTCATATTGGACCACGACTTCATCATTTTTCTTCAATCTTTACTTTGGATTTTGATATACAACGATCCGCATCCTTTTCGGACTTGGATATATTTATCCTCATACCTTGTTAGGGTCTTTTTGGATAGACTTTCTCCATGATCTTTAGGGGAGTAATTGATTTTCGTCGTGTGTCTTGATCCTTCATATTGATTTAGGAATAATGATACTTCACATCATCTTGGATCTTTAGCAAAAATAGAGCTCCTCATGCCTTGTTAGGGCCTTTTTGGACGATCGCCAATCTTCGCGTCCCGCTTCAATAAGTTATGCCTTGGCTATGAACTCTATTCAACCCCGAGCAACTTTTAAACGATCTTGCGCTAGAGGCTAAGTAACCTTTCAAATCGTACGACCTTACTTATTGCAATTATGATTTATTCCTAATGCATTGATCTTATGGGAAGAAAAGGCCACAATTAAAAACATATGAGTTTTTGAAAGAACATTTTCATGTTCTACGTTTAGCATGATCACTTGTCTAACTCTATCATTTCTCGTTCTTCACTATATAAAGACCTCTAATTAAAGAGACTCGTGAATACTTAGCCATGCAAGTCAAAATTAAGCCACATTTGGATTAGCTTTCATTAAGACTATATCAAATCAAAGTTTTGGGTTTTCAAGCCACCTATAGGATCTTGCACTTTCTTGGACTTTTTCAAGTTTAGAGAATGCATTTTAAAGTTCCCTTGATAAGTGACTTTCTAGGATCAATTATAGGAACTTGCGAAAAGTTCTTGTTCTTAACCCGTAAGAGTTAAGACTTTCGCGTTTTAAAGCTCCCTATATAAAAGTCTAGCAAAACTTGAATTGAGCGGGTTAAGGAATGTAAATGGCTCCAAATGCCCATCAAGTCAAAAATTAACTCTTATTCTACCCATCGGAAAATATACATTCGTGCCTTAAAAACACTTATGAAAACTAAGAAAAAAATTAAAATTTGGCCATTTTTAGCCTTATTATCAAAACAAAACATTGAAAGTTGGAAAGCGTGAGGGCGTAGCAAAGCAAGTACCTATTCACCCCCCATACTAAAAGTAAACATTGTCCTCAATGTTTCGAGTCTAAAGGTGGAGCACCCCCATACTAGAGACGAAGAGTCGAATGCTTAGGATCTAGCATGGAAAGGGTGATCAACACCATATCTAAAGCCGTTTATTAAGTATGCTAAAAGATAATTGTTAGAACAATAAAGGATATGTCATGGATTCGTGAAAAACTTCTTCAAGCAAACGATGGAGGCTCACGTAAACGAACACGAGAGTCTTCAATCGTAGATGATGATGATGATCTAGATAACACAATCACAAACAACCACGAGACAACGAGTTGAAAGGGTACAAGTCCCCTTATTAGTGAATAGTAAGCATAAAGGATAAGCATGGGATCTCCCCCACGAGGCACCTCGTTTTTTGATTACCGAGTCATGAGCTCGACTCGATCCCCTCAAAATGTAAACATTTAGGAAAAATCATGGAGTGGTCAATTTTTTAGTGGGGCTTACATGATAAACAAGGCCCAACAAGCAACCGGTATTAAGTACTAAGTCCTTTGATGGTGCAAAATACCGGGATCGAAGATGGCGTTCTCGTTTTCATTGGAAAAACAATTCAACGCCACTTCAACATGTGCCATAAACTCAAAGAGTTTGAAGAAAAGAGATGAGAAGTAGAAGGGCGGGACAATTGGTAAGACAAACTTTCGAGCTACTCGAGGTAGACTCGCACCAAGAAAATAAAAAGATTTTCCATTTATTGCATCGGTGGAAGACCGAGATTTCCCTTTACATGAAATTCCGGGATCGAATATCTCGTCCTTGGTGGACAAGGATGAGGGAACATAAGGGGCTTCCCCCATACTAGAACCACACAAAGCATCGTCAAAAGGAGTAGACGAGCTTGTAGCACTCAAAACACGTGGTGATGACGGAGTTAGATTTGTAGAAAAATCAATTAAATCACATTTAAAATCTTTTCCATTTTTATCTTTTAAACTCTCCTTATGAAAACTCTTTTTGATTATATCGAAAATATTTGGTGTTTCTAAGATGATGTTAGTCACACTAAAAATTCTCACATTTGTAAACCGTTTTGGTTTTGGTGGTGGCAAGTTCTCAAAACGTTTCTCGACGAAGAAAACCTCCCCATCGGGTCTACATATTCATCATCCGAAGGATCTTCCGCAGAAATCGGCAATTTATCAACACTTTTCAAGAATGAATGTTCGTGGTGGGGTGAAGGATTTTTTGATTCAAGTATTGACGGTTTCTTCTTTGTAGGCTTTACACTCATAACCTCCACCGGCGGAGGAAATGGTAAATTGTTTTTGGCGACATTTCCTAAAACTCTTGGTGAAAATTCTTTGCAAACGACATTGGTTGAATCACCATGGTTTAAAGTTGCAATAGAATAGACATGAGAAAGATTGGAGTTTTGTGTTGCATTGATGACAAGTTCTTCCTCATTGAAACGAAGGGTGATTTTTCGAGCATGAACATCGATAAGTGTTCTTGATGTATCCAAAAATGAACGACCCAAAATGAGAGGAACTTTTCGATCGATAGGAATGTCTACAACGATAAAGTCAACGGGATAGTAAAACTTTCCGACTTTAACGAAAACGTCCTCGGCTACTCCACATGCTAAAATCGTAGAATGATCGGCCATCTCGATAGACATGTTCGAAGGAGTAAGAGCCGGAAGCGAAAGCGATTTGAAAATCTCAAGAGGCATTAAATTAATACTAGCACCAAGATCGGCCAAGGCGTAGCATTCCTCCATATCTTGAATTGCACACGGAATCAAAAATTTACCGGGATCACCGACTTTTTGTGGTATGCGGCTAAGAAAAACCGATGAACAACTAGACGATTGTTGTAACTTCTCTTTGTTGTTTAGCATACTTTTGAAGTTTGCGGCAAATCGAGGCATCATGATAAGAGCGTCGGCAAAACTTATGTTAAAATGCATATCACGAAACATTTTCATAAATAGCTCAAATTGATAATTGTTCTGTTCTTGTGTTTTTTCTTTGTTTCGTCTCGAAGGGTAGGGTAAAGGTGGTGTGGGTTGGTCATTAGGCAACGGCCTTGGAAACTCGGGTTCCACAATTGGTATTAGTTCAACCGTAGGTGTGGTTTGAGCGGTACTTCGTGGGATTGTAATGTGCTCCTTTTCGACCATCGCCTCGGGTTCTTTCTCGATTTCCTTCTCCGTAGAAGTACTTGGACGAGAGATTGGTTCCTTGAAAGTTTTACCACTTCGTGTAGTAATAACCTTCATTTCTCCCTTCGGGTTTTCAATGGTATCACTAGGAAGACCACCCGAGGAAGAGGGTTTACACATGATTGCTTCAAACATCTTAGCCATTCAGTCCTCAAATTTTGATTGCCTAGCATCCGCTTTTAATAATTCTTGCTTAATCTCATGTTGTCCTAATTCCATCTTTTGTTGATTTTGTTGAAGACGTTGGACATTTCCTTCCATTTTATTTGCATGAGTTTTAAGTTCATTAGCAAGTTCATTTTTAAGCTCGTTTTTTAACTCGGATCTTAAGCTAATCATCTCACGTTGCATGTTATCAAATTTAGCATCATTTGCTTTAGCATAATCCAAAAATTCTCCTTGCAAATTTTTAGTGTGAGCATTTTGAAAACCTTGTGTAGTGTTTTGAAAATCACGGTTTTGGTTTTGATTAGAAATTTGTCCATTCCCATTTTGATAATTCCCTTTGTTGTAATTGCGTGAATTGCCTTGGTAATTACCTTTGTTGTTGTTTCGATAATTGTTAACATTTTGGTTTGGTGGAGCTTGATTTTGGCCGGAACCTTGGCCGTTTTGGTTGTAAGTTCCCGTTGCTACATAAGCACTCGAAGTGTTACCATCCGCGGTAATGCACTCGGAAAGATCATGAGCTCCCCCATACGACAAACAACTCTTAGCAACCGCTTTAACCGAAGTGGAATTGGAAGCTTCTTGAGCCTTCCAATGGGACATAAGATTAGCAAATCTATCAAAAAACCGGTTTTCCTCATTAGCTTCATCATGTAAGGCATTAATGCTACGAGACGATTGTGACGATGATGACGAACCCAAATTGGCAACACTCGGTGTGTTACAAGGGTTATAAACCTTAGATCTATTCTCGATGATTTGTAAAGCCTCATTTGTCGTCTTGCACAAAAAATTACCACCCACGGCGGCATTCAAATAATCTCGTTCATGATCATTAAGCCCATTATAAAAAGTATCAACTTGATGCAATTCCGTAAAATCATGGTGTGGACATTCATGTAACATTTCTTTAAATCGTTCCCATGCCATTGAAAAACTTTCATTATTTCTTTGCACAAATCGTGAAATCTCATTTTTCAAGTGTGTTGTTTTAGATGGTGGAAAAAACTTGTTCACAAACTTAGAAACGAGATCGGCCCATGTCAAAATCGAATTTGGTGGTTCTTTCTCAAGCCAAATTTTTGCGGGTCCATCTAACGAGTATGGAAACAACATCATCTTAATGGCGTCATGTGGAACATCCTTAAACTTGCTAGTGGCGGTGAGACGGTTAAAATTCCTAATATGATAATGCGGGTTGTCTTTCTCGTGACCTCTAAACTTATTTGCTTGCAACATCGACATTAAACCCGTCTTAATCTCGAAATTCTCCGCAAGGATGGCGGGAATCACAATAGCCTCTCCAAAACCCTCGGTGGGTGCTTGTAGCAACTCCATCATAGTACGATTAGCCATGACGACTTCTTGTTCTACAATAGGTTCAACAATTGGAGGTTCTTCAACAATCAACGTCTCTTGATTGGCTTGCTTTGGAAGTCGTTTACGAGCTCGTTTTGCTTGATTACGAGTGATCATAAACTTCACGAAGAATGGGAGGTGAGCAAAGAAGATTCTTTTTGGGTGTTTTGTGAATTTTTATTTTTTTTGTGTTTTTGATGATATTAAATTTTTTTTGGATTT
>JANFOE010001300.1:0-109569 GCA_025667525.1 Glebionis coronaria | reverse complement strand
AGAAAAGATTAAATCACTTGATCACTTGATTAAGGTTAGTACTTGTTTATCCATACCTTAAGTGAAAATGGGTAAAATGAAAAATACTTGAACTCAAGAATTCGTTTTTCGTTGTTTTCGTAAATGCTTGTTTGTACATATTGTTGTAATCAAAACTAAGCGAGACCGAAAAATGTAAGTGACGTTTTTAGTCATTATTGCATTAACAGACTGCTTTGGTTAGAGACGTTTGTAAATCTTATTTGATACAGTCTGCTCATAGTTTGTTTAGCTAGATAGTCATAAGTTGTTTTAAGTTTGCTTCGCTTATTGCTATAGGCTTACTATCAGGTTGTTTTACTTATTAAAACTTTGTATGTTATTTAAGTCTATTTGCTTATTAGGATTTAACTGCTTCTTTGATTTTGAATTAAGTAGATTTGCTTATTATTAGTTTAAGACCATTTGTCTTATTATTTGTTCAGCTGAATAGCTTATTTGTTTTTTTTGTTTGCTGGTTTTGCTGCATAAAGCAATAGATACATTTGATCTGTTTGTTCCAAAAATTCCAAAAAAAGAAAAATTGATAGGTGTGAAAACACCCATCCTTTTACCACTTAATTATAATGAAAATAAGACCATAATGTATATTTTATGTCGTAAATGTCGGAATTATGCGTGGTTTGTGTTTTTGTTGTGTTTTTGGACCAAAAGATGAAAAAGGAAGAAAACACGGGCTTTCACGGGCTTTTATCGAAGAAAAAGACAAAAGATGAAGTCAAGAGATCAAGAGTGCAAAAAGAACGGAAGTCCAAGACCTATTCTGAAGATTTATCGAAGAAAAAGTCTAAAGACGGAAGTTTAATAAAGCCGAAGAACTCAAGTCTAATTTATGAAGAAATTACAAGACGAGTTTAAAGTAATCCCGAGAGAAAGTCTAAAAAATCGAAGAAATTAGAAGACGAAAAGACCAAGGACTAAAGAGAAAGAAAGAAAGGAGGAAGCTTCCAACACTCCTTCCTCCCTTCCTTCCCTATAAATAGAGGCTTAGTTTCATTTTTTTTCATTTTGTTAGCTAATTTTGACAAACTTAGCTCTCCATCATTTTTTCATACTTGCACATTTATTTTTCATGTCATTTACTTGAAATTGTCACTTTAATTACCTTGTCTTGCACTTTAATTCTTTCAATTCTAAGTAAGTTTTATTTTATTGTTATTGAATCTTTACTTTTCTTGTTAATCTCTCATCTACTCTTCTTGTTTGGATTTAATCTTCATCTTTATGTTTATGTTCTTGAGCTTTTATTGATTTGATCAAGTGGGTTTTGATTATTTTGTTTATTTGTTAGTTTTACTGATTTGGATTGTTAGAATTTTGTTAATGCAAGTGATGCCTAAAAACATTATTAGTGTTAACTAATCTTTCTTAGTTTTGATCACTACAAACCATACAACACATCTAGTGTAAAACACAAAATGAATTATTTAACTAACACTATCATCAAGGTAATAATCATATCACTAACCTTTCTTAATCATACTTAGTGATCATCAAAATGATTATCCTTAAAACTCACTTTTGTTAATATGACAAAAGACTTTTTAATAAACTTTCTTTTTTAGAAAATGTTTTATTAAAATGGAAAATGAAAATTTGAAAATGGCATATTCCAAATGCTGTTAGAATATCCTTTGAAGGTTTCAAATACCTCAGATATTCCCACCCCACTAAAAGACAAAAAACGGAGCGGAGTCTAGTGGCGGTACCTTAAGTACCTACGCGGTACCTTAGCGATATGGTACCGCGGGGTGAGATAAGTTACCGCGCACAGATAGCCGTTATAGATCCGTTATACTTTGTCTCCTTTAAATAGTGGGTCAAATCTTATTTTCCAATAAGCTTCTTGGGCGTTTTTCTGAGCCCTCTTTCTATTTTCTATAGCATAATCATTAGTAAATGATCACTTAAATTGTTAAGGATGTTTACATATGATTATCCTCTTGATCCCCTCCTTTACCTTGTCCAATGAGAAGATCACTCACTCACTAGTGTTGTGATAAAGATGAATCCATGAGCTAGTCATATTCATCATGATACCCTTTTTGTTTTAGGTCAATCCAATGTATTTATGAATACTTGGACTAGTTGTGTTCATCCAAGTTATTTGTGGATACTTGGATTTGTTGTGTACATCCATTGCATATGTGTTTGCTTGGATTTGTGTTGTGTAAATCCAAGCTACATGTGTGTACTTGGATAAGTCTAGTTGAGTTGTAATAGATTTGATTAGGAGTTCTCACTAAATTATAAAGTGATGTGGTTGTGTCTTGTGAGTTCTCACTAAACTTAAAAGTGATTAGTAGTTATGTTGTGTGAAGTTCTCACTTAGCTTCAAAGTGAAGAGTCGTGAAGATTGGTTCTAGCTTTCAATTAGAACTCGACATCTAGCCTTGTGTCGTAAAATGGTGAAGTAGGCAACGTCGTGAAGATTGGTTCTACCTTAAGATTAGAACCCGACATCTAGCCTTGTGTTGTTAAATTGTGAAGTAGGCAACGTCGTGTAGATTGGTCCTAGCTAAAGATTAGGTCTCGACATTTAGCTTAGTGTCGGAAAATAATGTAAGCAACGATGTAAGGTTTTCTCCGCCGAGAAGGGAGCTTGTGGATATAGTGGAAATCTCGAGTAGGTGTACTCGAGGAGTGGAGTAGAAACGAGGATAGAGCCTCGTTGTCGAACCACTATAAATGTTGGTGTCTTCCCACTAGGTTGTCTCCTTCCTTACTCTTTACTTATTTCATTATCATTATACTTACCTATTATCTTTGCTAGTGCATTTGAATTGAACCTAATCATTATGCAACTTAGCCTCAAGTAAAAGATAGTTTTGATACAAACCAAATTGAAATTAATTTTAATTTGGTCACCAATCGAAGAGAAACTATTCAACCCCCCCTTCTAGTTTCTACAATTGGTATCAGAGCGGTGGTCACTCAAGATCTTTGAAGTATATTGTACTTTGAAACTTGGATCGATCCATTGTCTCCTCAAATTAAAAGGTCTAGTTGTACTAAAGTTTCTCTTTGGTCAAAACTATGTTTTCTTTGAAAATAGGTCTTTCAATTGATAATATTGCATCCCACTTAAGATTAGTAGCCTTTATGCATTTTAGATATACTCTTGAAATGTATCTACTAGTTTGCATCTTGCTTTGTGTAGGTACTCATGAAGATCAATCACTTAATTGGTTGTGGATTGAGTTACTTGCACTTGTAGAAGAATCATCTTCATTGATCTTTAACATCTTTGAATGATGATACCAAGATGATTGGGAATGATACTAGTCCTTGAAGACTTAGTACTCATCATAGTCATTGATTGGGCATAACACTTATTCCTTCATGGATTGCTCTTTGTGGCCAAGGTACGCTTTCGTTCTTCCACACGCCCTTTGATCATTCTTTTGATCACTACTTGACTACGTGCTTGTTCTCGGCATCCTTGCCTTGACATTTATTTGTGGTTTGTGTTTCTTTTCTTTTATCCTCTCAAACCTTCATTGCTTGGATACTTGACTCACTATGGTGATGTAGAGTGAGTTAGTAGAAGCTTAAAGTATCAAGCATGATTTCCATGGTTTGCACCCATACGGTTAGTAGGCCCTTTGTGGGAGAGAAAGTGAATTAATACCTTGCTCATATTTTGGTTTAGACTAAGACTATTATTGAAAGTGATCTTAGTCTATACTTGAATAATTGCTTTGTACTTATTCATTACCAAAGCCGTTTAACGTTTCGCCGGAAAGGCACGTCTTAAACCACTATATATGACACAAGCTCTTCGTTACAACTATTTGAAGATTGTCATTAATCCCTTGAGCATTGGTCCTAGTCTTGATTCACTTCCCTTGACTTCTCTCCACTTAGTCGTTTTGCTACGAGTAGTCGTTTGTCCGTTTCGGTTCTTTTCGATCTTGATTTAACTCGTAATCCTTCCCTAAGGCATATTGCTTAGTGTTATGATGATCCAATGATATTCTAAAAGGCTCATGATTTAATCTTAAGTATTTTAGAAAAACTGGATTTTCAAAATTTGGTGTTTTTCATAGATAAAAACCTGCCTCTGTAGGCGGTTCCTTATCTCTGCGGCTCAAACCCGCGATTCCTTATCGATAAGGTACCGTGGGGAGTAAGTCTTGTCAAAGCGCCAGTTTGAATATTTTATTCATTTTCAAACCACTATCTCTCTCTCCCAAAAACACACATCGACGGTTTTCTTGTTTTTCCACCATTGTTGAAGCTTCCAAAACCTTCAATCACTTAAATGAATTGATTCCAAGTTGTGGGTTTCACTCATCCTTCATCTAACATCAATTAATTGTAAGTATTTTCTTTCAATTTCAACTATTTTGTTCTAGGGTTCATCCTTTCATAATTGGGGATTTTTAAAATTGAAATTGAATTAAAACCTTAATAGGAATGTGGGTTGACATGGTTATTTTACTATGATTCCTTAGGTTGATATTCATTAAGATTTCACTAAAACCCACTTGTAGAACAAATCCGAATTTAGGCTAAATGATTTTGGTTGAATGATGGATTTGAGATGAACCCATGAACAAGTAGGTAATGACATTGTTAATGCTTACCTAAAAACCTTGTTTTGAAAAACCAATGTTCTAATCCATTGTTGATATAACATAGATCATGTGTTCTTGGTTAATGATGGAATAGACACATTGTGAACATGAAAATGATATGGATTCAATCCTATGTTTGTCAAGAAATTGATATAACACATTTTCATTTTTCGTTTTCCTTTTTGATTTTCATATGAGTGATTAGAAATATTTTTGTTTGTATTTAGGTACTTAATCATGCCTTCTCAATATCAAAAAGATCATCAATTCACTAGAGATTATATGCCCGACATCTCCCAAACCTATGCTTCCCCCCAACTTTAAAACGCTTTTCCATCCCTTTCCACTCGTTGTTTCCATGAGGGTAGAGTCGTTGACAAGGAAATAATGGGTTATGACTATATCCAATCTATGTTTGAGCTTTCGGGGTTTGATTGCTTGCTCAACATAGAAGAAGATATTTACCCCTTATTCCTTCTTGAATTCTTTAGCACCTACTCCATGCTTGAATACAATGGAGAATTCTTCATTCGTTTCGTGTTGAATGATCAATTGATTCAATACTCCCTCGAAAACTTTGGTCAAATTCTCGGTGTGCCATATGAAGGCACTTGTCGTTTTATGGATAAATGGAGACTTGATGCTCTCTCGGAATCCTTCGATAAACCTCCAAATGACCTCAGCGAAATTAATCTAGAGTTCATCCTTGACATCATCTCGAAAGAGTGTGATGGAAACGTTGTGAGAAGCCTTCATTCAAATGTACGAAATATGAATCGATATGAAGTGCTCTCTAGCGACCTTAAGGATTTTATGGTCCAATGGGCCAATATCCTTAGGGAGAATGTCTTTTGTCTTGGTGGAAACCGAGATCATATCCCGGCGTGTATGGTGCATATGTTGAGTTGCATCTTTACATCCACCAAGTACAACTTGGCATTCTATATCACTCGACGAATCAATTATGCCCTTTCGAGCCCAAGACAAACCTTCCCTATGCTATGCTTCTAACTCGCCTTTTCAAAAGGGTTGCTCATGATTTTCCCCACCTTGATCTTTCTCGCTTCTACCCGGTTCATCAGGTTATGTTTCCTATTCAAGAGGCATATGCAAGAAAGACAAGAAGTGATCGAGGATCGAGAAAATCTGATCATCAAGAGATGGATGATGAGGACATGGACATGCCAAAAAGTGATGGTGATGGCATAGGTACTAGTTCTCATTTCCACTCTTCGAGTAATTACCATCCATCCTCAAACCCATTCGAGGATGAATTTGAAGACTTAGCTCCTCCTCCTCATCATTCTAGTGAAGTACCGGAAGATCTCAATATGGAGCATCTTTACCGCGAAAACCTTAGAACTCGAGGGGAATTGCACGAACACCGGGTTGAATCAAGAAAAGGTTTCAAGTTCTTGGGGAATATGATCAAGGGATTGGGGAAGAAGAGAAGGTGAAAGCTTTGAAGTATTTCAAAGAATACATGTTGTTAAACATGTAATGTTGAACAATTTTATTTTATCTTGGATATGTATTAACTTATGATTGCATGTTTGAATTATCATTTATCTTGATCCTTAATGTTAATTATGCCATCATGTTTGTATTTTACATAGCTTTGTGCATGGCTTATGATAGTTAGCTTATTAGATTATGATCTACAGTTAACTTTGGCTTGTGAAACTTTTGGGAAAAATTTGGGTTTATCAAAATCTGGGATGGGAAATTTTGAAAACCCTCTGGTCGCGGTTCCATATCGACCCGCGGTTCCTTATCGATAAGGTACCGCCGGTCCTAGATAAGGAACCGCCGGTCACTGTGCACGACAGTATCTTTGCTTTACACTGTTTTCTTAAATTTGTGTAAACCTTGCATGATTTTCAGTAATAAACTACACATTTCCTAAACTAGGTTACCTAAATTCATTATTCACCTAAAATGATTTTAACCCATTACTAGTTTGGATCATCCCCTCACCCATTTAAACCCACCTTGTTTGCCATGTTCTTCACACATCAAACATACTTCCCTAAACCTTAAACCACCCTAATCAACCATGGTGTGTACCAAAACCTCAAACACTTCCAAGACCTCCACCCCAAGGAAAACACTCAAAATAAGGATTAAGGTAGCTAAGCCTAACTCCTCACCTTTCCACACACCTAAGAATGAGATGGCTCCTATCCTCATTTCTTCATCACCTTCCCCACCTCTTGCACCATGCAAGACATCATCCACCCATGGTACTAACCACTCCATTGGTTCTACCTCCTCTTCATTCAACTCAAGAATGAATGAGCTTTCTTCACCCTTCACTCCAAGTGCACCCTTGGAAGTGACCACACAACCCCAACCAATCCAAAGCATTCCTTTTATGAATGAATTTGATGACACTTTGGTGACTTCACCATTTACCCCTCACAACTCACCCATTTCACCAACCTTGGAGAATTTACCTCCACACTCACCCATTTCCCCTTTAGGGAACATGCCTCCACTTTCACCCACATCACCCTTGGAGAACATGCGTCCTCCTCATCCACCCAACTCAAACATCCCAATTTTGGGTGTTCCACTTTACCTCCTTTTGGATGATCCATACTATGGGTTTCAACAAACTCATGGTCCTAGTTGTCCATGTTGTCTTTACAACCACTACATCATCCATAACCTTAGGATGGACATGTATGGGCTACATAGGAGGTTGCAAGAATTCTTGCTTGCCTTGTTCTCCATGCCTCCTCCTAGGAGATGAATGATGGAGTTTTTCTAATAAGAGTTTTCAAAACCAAGCCAAAGAAAACTACTTATCTAGATTTAATGTTAAGCTAGCTATGTATTAGCTAGTTTTATTTGTCTTTGTACTTGCTTCCTTAATGAATGTTTCTTGTTGTTGACTTATGGATTTAGCTTTGTGTGTTTCTATCCTTTTGTGCACACTAATCAACTTTAATTTGAAATTAAAATTGAACCTAAATCTATCACAACCCCTAAACTTGACTAAAATTGGTTCAAAATGATATCTAAATTATTTTGTCACCCTTTGTCAAGACATTCATTGTGAATGTGTTGCTTTATACAACCCAAGCATATTTTGGTTCTAATAGAGGTAAAATTCCAAGATTTGCAATTTTTTGAAAAAGTCTTAGTTTTTCCCAAAACCCAAGAAAAACATGGTTTCAAGTCCACTGGACGCGGTTCCTTAAAGTCCCGCGGTTCCTTAGTGATATGGAACCGCCGGTCCCTATAAGGTACCGCGGATAGTAAGTGGCTTTTGACGATTTTTTGGTCAAAACTTTTAAAACCCTATACCCTGTCAAGATTCCTTGTTTACTCAAATTGACTAAACATTCCTTGACACTACACATTTTGTATTCAAATTCTTACCTTGATTACATTTTACTTATACCCTAACCTTGAGATTTCATTCTCACACCTTCCCAACCTTGAGATTTCATTCTCACACCTTCCCAACCTTGAGAATTCATTCTCACATAACCTTGAGATATCATTCTCACACTCTCACAATGCCTAACTCCTACATTCCTAACCTTGACATTTCTTTGTCACAACCCCACTCACCCAAAGCTTCCTCATATAAGCTTTCAAAGAAACCGAAAATCTCGGTTCGACCTATTTGGGTTAAGAAGAATGAACCATCTTCGTCCAAACCACCCAAAAACCCTACCTTCTCTCCAATCAAGTATTGGAATGAGACTCATACCATAAACCCCATCACCGGAGCAAAAGAAAAGGTTCCCCCACCACCACAATCCTTCAATACCCCTCAACTCAATGACCTTTCAACCTTCCCAAACCTCACAAGGCATTGTGAAAACATTCCCAAACCCATTACCCCACCACCACCAAACCCTAAGTTTGATGCCATACCCCCATCAAACGATTTTGTGTTGCATCATGGATCCTCGTGTGATTGTTGCCGATTTCAACAAATTGAACTTGCTCATGTGTATGAGAAGTTAAATTTTCTTGAATTCCTCCTCACTCGACCTCCTATTCAAGTTTTCGTTCCGGTGGACAAAACTTTGAATGATGCATCGTCGTCTTTTTAGTTTTTTTAGCAATCTTGGAAAATATCACTATTAGACTAGCTTATGCTTAGTAGTTTATTTTCCATATTTATTGCTTTTAGATACTCATATTGTGTGTATGACTATCTTCTTTGTTGTGTCTTTTTTCCTTTATGTAACCTTTGTGTTATTTGTGTGCTATTTCATTAGTTCTATTTTGAGTTGATCTTGGTTAATTTTTACAATTGCTTATGGGTGATTCCATCAATTCTAAGATTTAACCCATTGACAAGCTTATCATCTTCATTGGATTGAAGTTTGATTTTATCAATTACCTCTTTGGACATACCTAGCAAAATACTTGCTTCTAATTTGAGATTTCTTCTCTTTCTCCCTCTCAAGTTACTTAGTAGGTAGTGATCATATATACATTGGTGTTTCTTTCCTTTCTACTTACCTTTGTGTAGCATGTCACCTTAGCTCACAAACTTGGTGCCCCAAGCAAGGGGGAGCAACCACCAAGGGGGAGCTACTAGCAAAGTTTGATGTTCTTCAAAGACTTGTGCTAACCTTTTTGCTACGACAAAGGGGGAGAAATGATAGTGATAAACTAGTTAATAATTCCATATTTTGTGTTTCTACGTAAATGAGTTTATCGTTTGTCGTAATCAAAAAGGGGGAGATTGTTAATGCAAGTGATGCCTAAAAACATTATTAGTGTTAACTAATCTTTCTTAGTTTTGATCACAACAAACCATACAACAGATTTAGTGTAAAACGCAAAATGAATTATTTAACTAACACTATCATCAAGGTAATAATCATATCACTAACCTTTCTTAATCATACTTAGTGATCATCAAAATGATTATCCTTAAAACTCACTTTTGTTAATATGACAAAAGACCTTTTAATAAACTTTCTTTTTTAGAAAATGTTTTATTAAAATGGAAAATGAAAATTTGAAAATGGCATATTCCAAATGCTGTTAGAATATCCTTTGAAGGTTTCAAATACCTCAGATATTCCCACCCACTAAAAGACAAAAAACGAAGCGGAGTCTAGTGGCAGTACCTTAAGTACCTACGCGGTACCTTAGCGATATGGTACTGCGGGGTGAGATAAGGTACCGCGCACAGATAGCCGGTATAGATCCGTTATACTTTGTCTCCTTTAAATAGTGGGTCAAATCTCATTTTCCAGTAAGCCTCTTGGACCTTTTTCTCAGCCCTCTTTCTATTTTCTATAGCATAATCATTAGTAAATGATCACTTAAATTGTTAAGGATGTTTACATATGATTATCCTCTTGATCCCCTCCTTTACCTTGTCCAATGAGAAGATCACTCACTCACTAGTGTTGTGATAAAGATGAATCTATGAGCTAGTCATATTCATCATGATACCCTTTTTGTTTTAGGTCAATCCAATGTATTTATGAATACTTGGACTAGTTATGTTCATCCAAGTTATTTGTGGATACTTGGATTTGTTGTGTACATCCATTGCATATGTGTTTGCTTGGATTTGTGTTGTGTAAATCCAAGCTACATGTGTGTGCTTGGATAAGTCTAGTTGAGTTGTAATAGATTTGATTAGGAGTTCTCACTAAACTATAAAGTGATGTGGTTGTGTCTTGTGAGTTCTCACTAAACTTAAAAGTGATTAGTAGTTGTGTTGTATGAAGTTATCACTTAGCTTCAAAGTGAAGAGTCGTGAAGATTGGTTCTAGCTTTCGATTAGAACTCGACATCTAGCCTTGTGTACGTAAAATGGTGAAGTAGGCAACGTCGTGAAGATTGGTTCTACCTTAAGATTAGAACCCGACATCTAGCCTTGTGTCGTTAAATTGTGAAGTAGGCAACGTCGTGCAGATTGGTCCTAGCTAAAGATTAGGTCTCGACATTTAGCTTAGTGTCGGAAAATAATGTAAGCAACGATGTAAGGTTTTCTCCGCCGAGAAGGGAGCTTGTGGATATAGTGGAAATCTCGAGTAGGTGTACTCGAGGAGTGGAGTAGAAACGAGGATAGAGCCTCGTTGTCGAACCACTATAAATCTTGGTGTCTTCCCACTAGGTTGTCTCCTTCCTTACTCTTTACTTATTTCATTATCATTATACTTACCTATTATCTTTGCTAGTGCATTTGATTTGAACCTAATCATTATGCAACTTAGCCTCAAGTAAAAGATAGTTTTGATACAAACCAAATTGAAAGTAATTTTAATTTGGTCACCAATCGAAGAGAAACTATTCAACCCCCCCTTCTAGTTTCTACAGATTTCATTAGTAGATTTTTATTGGTTAGCCTATTCTCCCATCGCTTGCTAATAAATTTATCTGCAATAAATAAGGTTGTACGATTTTAAAAGTTACTTAGCTTCTAGCCCAAGATCGTTTAAAAGTTGCTCGGTATTAATTAGAGTTCATAGCCAAGGCATAACTTATTGAAGCGGGATGCGAAGATTGGCGAGTCCGAAAAGGCCCTAACAAGGCATGAGGGCTACATTTTGTTGCTAAAGATCCAAAAGTGACGTGAAGTATCATTTATCGAAAATCAATATGAAGGATCGAGACACACGACGAAAGGCAAGAACTCCCCAAAAGATCATGGAGAAGTCTATCCGAAAAGACCCTAGCAAGGTATGAGGATAAATAGATCTAAGTCCTAAAAGGAGGCGGATCGTTGTATATCAATGTCCAAAATAAAGATTGGAGAAAAATGAAAGAAGTCGTGGTCCAAAGATGAAGAATCTCTCAAAACTTCAAGTGAAGAAATTCCTATTATGAAGAGAAGACCATAATTTCAAGAACGTCTCTCAAAGATTCGAAGTATGAAGTCGCTGCCAAATATCGGTCCGAGAAAGGTCTCAAATCGTGAAGCGAGTTATGCCAAGATATGAACTTTATGAGGTCCCGAGAAGCAGTTTTAAAAGATTTTGTCCTTTAGCTAACTATTGATTAAATCATTCCACTTTGTTTTCAGCCTAAATAACTATCAAAATAAGTCAAACAATGCATCCTCGTGATCATTCAAGACAAAAATAAAATATAAGAGATACACCTAGGAATAAGGGAGTCTAAGTGAATAATTGGGCCACATGAGTTCATGTTAGTTTGCTAACTTATAATAACAATGATCTCGTTTTTAAGCTTGGTATGGGGAACGTGAAACTTGAGAATGATGAACATTCATGACAATCTAAAACCCCAATGTAAGTCTTTAAATACTTTACTTATTTTGTTCTTTTGGTTTCCTTAGTGTTTAGAACTTAATAAAGGCCAAGGTGGTTATTTATGATGAGGAATGTAAACTGTGATTTAAAATTAAAGCATTGCATGAGGGCATGACAATGGTTAAGTGTAGGGGATTTGATAGGTGTGAAAACAATCATCCTTTTACCACTTATTTCTTGTTAAAACGAGACCAAAAAACGCGTATTTAATGTCATTTGTTTGGAATTATGCGTGGTTTGTGTGTTTGTTGTGTTTTCAGAGCCAACCAGATAAATATTGAAGAAAACATGGGATTGCACGGGTTTTATCGAAGAAAAAGACGAAAAGACGAAGTCTATAATCCAAGAGATGCAAAAGATTTGAAGTCAATGGGCCTATTTGAAGATTTATCGAAGAAAAGGACCAAAGATGGAAGATTTACATATGTCGAAGAACTCAAGTCTATTAATTGAAGAAATTTAAAGACGAGTTGAATTTATTCGTCGACAAATCCCGAATCGAAATAAAAAACGTCGACTTTTCTGAAAAGACGAGAAGACAAAAAGAAAGGGAGAAAGCCCACTCACCAAACCAAGCCAAGCCCCATAAATACCCTTCCCATTCACATTTTGGAAACTAGTTCATTTTCTGTTATTTCATTCCCTGTTTCGTAGGAACCAACTCCCTTAAGGAGATTGGTGGTTTTTCATTTTCTTTGATTCTTCCACAATCTTGTAAGTTTAATCTTTCCATTTTGATTGTTTGAATCTTAATCATTAATAAAAGTTTACATTTAATCTTTCTTTCATCTCTTGTTGATTCAAAGTTCTAAAGTTTTATTTTATTGGTTTTGATCTTCAAAAGTAAGTGGGTTTTGTGTTTTTGTTGATTTGGTTTGATGTTTATAATTAGTAAATGATTGGTGGTTAAATTGGTTTAAGTTTTGGTTAAAAACTTTGTGGATTTGGTTAAATTCGTGATCAAAAGTTTTTCCCCTGTTCTTCGCATATGTCCGCTTTCCCAGATTCCGAATGAAGGTTTTGGGGTAAATATTCCGGATCAACATTTGGTTAAGATTATTCCGAATAAACTTAATGTTCCGAACCAGCATTTTCATTTTATTATTCCGAACCATCAGTTCATCCGGTATAATCAATATTCCGGATGAGTAGGTAAGTTCCGAATCAGAGTTTTGTCAAAATATTCCGAATCGGAAGTCATTCCAAACCAGTGAGTTCATTCGGAATAATTAATATTCCGAGTGAACCATTTATTCCGAATCAGCAGTCTAGTTTAATTATTCCGGATCAAGGTTTCGTACCGAATGAACAAAAATTTCCGAATGAAGCAATTGTTCCGAATGAAGCTTTTTGCCAAATATTCCGAATGAGCACTTTTGTAATTTTTTGTTCCGAATGAACATCATATTCCGAATGAAGCTATTGTTCCGATTCAGTAGATATTCCGAATAAACAAATTATTCCGGGTCAGTTGTTATTCCGAATCAACCTACTTTTGATTGTTCCGAATGAAGCAATCTTCCGAGTGAAGCAATACATTCCGAGTGAGTAGATTTATTCCGGATCAACCATTTCTTCCGAGTCAAGCACATTCCGAATGAAAGAAGTTTGGTTGAACATTCCGAATGAAGCAATTTCAAGATATTCCGGATGAAGGTTTTTGTCTAGGATATTCCAAATAAAGGTTATATTCCGGATCAAGCATAACATTCCGAATCAGCTGTTTTCCAAGTTTAGGTACTTTACTGTTTAATTTTAATTCTAGTTTTATTTTCAGTAATTGCTTTTAGTTTAATTTTATTACTTCTCGCGTTTATCGTTTTAGTAGATATAGATCAAAAGCTCCCCCTTTTAGTTACCAAGTACAACAATTCCACTTTGAACCGTGATCGATTCGAGAAGATACCGAGAACGAAACAACGACAAACATAATTGGGTACGAGCATCGCAAAGAGAGATCTTGCAACAAACCTTTTTATTAACTAACCAAAAATCAGTCGTTGATGGAGAAAAGCAAATACTCCCGTAAAGATCATGGAGAAGTCTATCCAAAAAGGCCCTAACAAGGTATGAGGATAAATAGATCCAAGTCCTAAAAGGAGGCGGGTCGTTGTATATCAAAGTCCAAAATAAAGATTGGAGAAAAATGAAGAAGTCGTGGTCCCAATATGAAGAATCTCTCAAAACTTCAAGTGAAGAAATTCCTATTATGAAGAGAAGACCATAAATTCAAGAACGTCTCTCAAGATTCGAAGTATGAAGTCGCTGCCAAATATCGGTCCGAGAAAGGTCTCAAATCGTGAAGTGATTTATGCCAAGATATGAACTTTATGAGGTCCCGAGAAGCAGTTTTAAAAGATTTTGTCCTTTAGCTAACTATTGATTAAATCGTCCCACTTTATTTTCGGCCTAAATAAACTATCGAAATAAGTCAAACAATACATCCTCGTGATCATTTAAGACAACAATAAAATATAAGAGATATACCTAGGAATAAGGGTGTAACACCTCATTTTGATAATGGAATGTCACGCGTAATTATGGCGTGTCATCAAAGCGTACAAGGATAAATGTATAAAACATTACATGACCATAGGGATAACCGGAATCAAACATTAGTTCCCAAACATAAGCCCAAAACATAATAAAGCAAAAGAAATGAATGAAAGACTAAACAAGCATAAGTATATGAAGGCAAAAAGGAAAAGAAGTCTCTAGCAGCTTCCATCCTACGCACGTCCTCCAAATGCTCGAGTCTTTCCTAGGGTACCTGCCGTTATGGGACATGGAAAGGAAAGTAACGGCTGAGCAAAATGCTCAGTGCACGGATATAGACATAGTATGAATGACTAAGCATAATAAAGACTTAATAGCAGCGGAAATGTATAAGTCCTGGAAAACCTGGAACATGTTCATAAAACTGGTTTTATAGTTTGAAAAGCCTTATGTTTATCTTATGAAAACTGTTTAGCATATTTTACCATTAGCCAATATAGGTCATGAAAATCCACCGTGCATGAATACTTGGAGGGTGACCTCATCATGCAAATTAGAGGGGCTGCCTCTAATTTAATATACTGGTTTTTGGGTAGGAGGGATCAGCTATTGTGAAGGATGCAAGGCACACACCACATTCACCATGAAATCCTGAATAAAACATGTAACTAGGATGCACCCATACGCCCCACATGATAAATATAATATAAATGGCCAAAAGCTGAAGGGACGCCACGAGCAATCACTCCGCCGTGGTGATGTCATAACATCAGTGCCTCTAATGTTATGGTTATGGTACCTCCATAACTAGGTGAAACTGGTCATGCATGTATATGGCTATAGGTAATCTTAATTAAACATAAGCAATCAAACTCATAACTTATACTACGGGAAAACAGTTGGCTGCATGCGGGGAATCCTAACTAAGGAAAGAATGTCCATACTGAAAGGACGAGAATCCGTACCTTATGTCCAGTGAACGAGAACGATGAACTACGAGAATCCTACTTCCGAAACACTAGTGCTACATAAATACGTACATGAAATAAGTATCTGCTTACTAAATACATAGCTGGTTTTATGTCATGTCTTAGCTTATTTTATATGTTCTTACTATGTTTTACTGTTTAAAGCCTTAAACTGTGTTAAATCTTATATTCTGTTCATTCTGATTAAGTATTTCTGATATTTCATGTGTTATTATACTTACTGTGTAATAATAAGTAACTTTCCAAAAATAGCAGGCTTCCTAAAATAGAAAGTTTCCAAAAATAGAAAGTTACCAAAAATAGAAAGTTTCCAAAAATAGAAAGTTTCCAAAATAGAAAGTTACCAAAAATAGAAAGTTTCCAAAAATAGAAAGTTTCCAAAAATAGAAAGTTTCCAAAAATAGATTTACTGCTTAAAATTGATTAGTTTCTAAAAATAGAAAGTTTCCATAAATAGATTAGCTGCCTTAATTAAATAAGTTTCCATAAATAGACTAGCTGCCTTAAATAAATAAGTTTCCAAAAATAGCTGGTTTCCATAAATAAATTAACTGCCTTATTTAATTAAGTTTCTAAAAATAGAAAGTTTCCATAATTAGAAATAAGCTGGTTAAATAAGCTAAGTAAATAAGCCTAAGTGTTTTCATGATTATTTCCTAAGTCATATGATATATTGTATAGTTTAATAATTATTTCATGTAACTTAATTAAACTATAGGTTATAATATTTAATTAAAGTATAACATGTTTTAATTAAATATATTAAATACTTAGGTTAAAATATGTATTATTAAATATTAATAATATAACCTAAGTCATGTTAATTAATTAATTATATCCATGGTTTTTAAAATAATTAATTAATTATAAGTCTTAATAATATAGATACTTAGGTTAAAATAATTTCATGATTATTTATAATTAATTAACCTAAGTCATGTTATTAAATTAATCACATCTTTTATTAATTTAATTTTAACATAAGTTCATAACATAAAAAAAATAACATAACCATGACCCGGATCTAAGCCTTAAAAACATGAACCGGACATGAATCGACACCGTACCCCGAACCAACTCGGGGTACCCCGTGTTCACCTTGCTGCCATGGGACCCACACGCACCAACCAAGACCATATGGTCTTGGTGGTGGTCAGCTTGGCAAACCGAAACCCCCTTGGGGTCGGTTGCAGCCTGCGGCCAAAACAAAACACCCCTTAAATCGACCCTTTGATTTATTTAATCATCAAAACATGTTAGATCTATGATTAATTAATGTGTTTTTATAAAAACATCACATGTTCATAATTAATAAAAAGATTAAATTAAAAGAAAAGGTTTAAAAAGGTTTTACCGTATTCGTGGATCAAGAGAGTGAAGAACAAACACGATCAATCATTAAAACTTCAAGATCCAAGATCACAAATCTCCTTCCATGGTGGTTGTAGGGTGGCGGCACAAAGGAGAAGGAGAAGGAGGGTTTTTAGGTTTTCTTAAAAATCTTCTGTAAAGATTAAATGAGTAGTGAAAAATATCCCTTTTCCTTTTTAGTGAAAAATTGATGGGCTAAGCCCATCCCCCCCTCCTAAATTCGTGGTAATGGGGCCCACAAGGGGTAACCCGAATGTTTTCCGTGTCTAAAACATTGGTGTGTTCTCGTGTGTTAAGTTATACGTTCGTGATTATTTGTGTTCGCGTTTTAAGTGTTCTCGTTACGTAAATATCGCGATCTAATATATTTAATTAGGATCGTAATAAATATATATACGTAATTAATAATAGTTCGTGTTTTAATTACGATCATGATTTCATGATCGCATGTTCGTGATTAATTATTGTCAAATAATTATTACATGCTCGTACGTAGTAGATACTTATCGTGTTCTAACACGTACGTAATACGTAAAATCCTAACACGTAATCGTAATCATGCTATATTAGGAAAGTTTAAATCTAGTACGTACGATCTTAAGGGTACTATTCATGGTAAAAGCATGCGGGTTTTACAACTCTTCCCCCCTAAAAAGAATAATTCGTCCCCGAATTATAGATAACGTAACTGAAAGAGAAACATACCCGAATCAAACTGAGATGGTATGTAAGATAAATTAACGTGCAGGTGACCTGGCAGAAAGAACGCGGAACGTGACATGTCTTAAAAGGACATGGAACGTGACGTGGATGAAAGGACATATCTAATTGATAAGAGAAAACGGATAAGAAGTCCGGATGAACTTGTCCGTTTCCAAGTGGCTTCCCTCTTGGAACGGTTCCTTATAAGATCTTGACACGAATGATAAGTCTTGGTCCTCCTGACCTTGACTTGGAATACGAAGAAGTTCTTGGTTATCAACGTAAGCTAGATCCCCTAAATTCGATCGAGGGAATAAGAATTAATCGTGTAAGAGTAACTGAAACGTTACGATGAAAGACAATCTGATTTAACTGTTAACTAGAAACGATGCGCGAGACATAAAGAAACGTAGTACGTGAAAAATTTTGAACGTGATACGTGAAACCTTTTGAACGTGCTACGTGGAGATATGGCGAGTGTAGTATGAGTAAACATATCGTGATCCATGATACGTGTAACGTATCTTGATCATGATATGAGGAACGTGGAATGAACATGATATGTGAAACATATCGTGAACATAGAATATAATGGTGGTATCGCCAAACGCTACAAGGTGAGACGTGGAATATGACGTGAAACGTCTATCTGATGATGGAGACTTATACTAAACTTTGGTCTGGTCTCTCAAGTTCTTGCAAAACTTCCCAGAACGAAGTGAACGTAAAATCGTAAGTCAAGATACCATCATGAATGTGAATAGTGTCATGAACGCGAGCGCGAAAAACAAGTCGTGAAATTAGAACAAGGACGTGGACGTAAACAAGGAGCACAAATGCGAACCCTTGCCTGTCCCTATAACTGAGGGATTACCAAGTGATCGGATGAGCCTTGGCGTGGAATGTGTCCGATCAATCCGTTGGTTCTGAAATCCATACGGATGTAAGGATTTTGCAGACTTGATCGAACTGTTGGCAATAACACAGATAGCATCTTGCTTCTTCTAAGTTTGCTTTAATCTGGTAACCAAAATCCGTGGAGATCTTGTCCCATTTCAATTCACAATTTCAGATGATGAAAACATCCCAGTTTGTTGGTGTCCTATCTTAACCTGTTGGTATGTCAGGTACTTAGATATGAACATAACTGTATCTTGCTTCGTAGGACTTGATACATAGGAGTTTGCGAAACTCTGAGTTTCTGAATCTAGACTTATCCTAGCGTATGATTTTCTATAACACCGAATGTAGTGTAAGGTTCTCTCCTTTACGCATAAGCTGAGTCATGGTAAGATTAACCATGCAAATCCATGTGATCCAGCGTGTCACTGTAATCAAACAGAATTGATATTGGAAAAATTTCCAGGGTGAAATTTCTCTTGTCATAGAATTTGCAACATAGTGCAGATATGGTCTTCCTGTTCTTCTTCTAGGCTTAAAGGAAATCAGGTTATCCTCAATGAAAACACTGATGAATTTGCTTTGAGTTCATGGAAACTCATTCTTATAATGCCGTTGGAGCATTGATGAGACTAATTCAAAATCATAAATCTAGCATGACCGAGTCGTGTACGAATAGCAGGCATGGACATGTCCTGCTTTTTCACTCGTCACTGTTGGCAGCATGATCATGAGTTCGATCTTGGAAAAGTGATTAACACTATAAGGTCGATTGGATATGTTGTCAATACGTGGAGGAGAATAACGGTCATGAATGGTGATTTGTTTACGCCGACGGTAGTCGACACATAATCTCATGGTACCGTCCTTCTCCTTGTAAGTTCTTCTGGAATGTATGGGAAGATTTTAGAATAATCAACTGGCTATGCGTCAAAGACTTAAGTGGTCGTGTCTTACTGACAGCTAGAAAATTTTAGCGACCATGGCTAACAACACACATGCTTGTAAGCATAGATAATTTGTACCGATTTTCCCGATGGAAAATCAAGCTGAATGTATTCAGGAGCCTGAACATTACTGTACATAATTATGAATCGTAGCATGGTGTGCTGTTCAAAGTACATAATTAGGATAAAATTCATCTCGTGTCTGTCCGAGGAAATGCGTTAGCAGCTTGGATCTCATCATTAAGCTGAAGGAAAAACCTTCGTAAACGTGGGAATACGAAAGGCGTCCTTCATGGTCATGGTGAAAGAAATGAAAGTGACATCGGCAACATGACAGTTCTCACTGATGCGCTGATAGTGGTATAGAAATTCTTGTGGCCTGATTAATACATGGCACAACAAAATAGATATACCCTTGGAGGGTACCCTGAATTTCTTAGAAATGTTCCATAGTTGGACGTGAGTCATGTGTCTTGACTCGTTTCTTGGAACTATAAGCATGACATATGTCTTGACTGGTGTCTTGACATGTGTCTTCAGGAGGTATACGTGAGACATGTGTCTTGACTGATGTCTTGACATGTGTCTTCAGCAAGTATACGTGAGACATGTGTCTTGACTGATGTCTTGACATATGTCTCGAGATGTGAAACAAATATAACCACAATATAAGGTTATTATGCCAGAATTGGCGGATCGGTTGGACTACTAATCCTTGTATTTCTGATCACGTCCGTGGCCAGAGTTTCGGTTGCGATTTCTAGGATAGTTGCTGTCATAGTAGTGGTTACTATCGTCCTGTCTGTCAGTTCCATGATGGTCATTCTCATGACCGTGATTCATGTAACTATTCAGCTGAGTGGCCGGCTGGTACCGGTTTGCACTCATATGGCTGAAATGACAGACGAATGACGTGTGACATGGAACTAAGAATTAGGGACAATGATTGATGGAAATCGGCTGATGGTGAAGCACCTTCTAGTCCAATTGCTTTGCTCCGACGCCTTTGTCTTCGTCTTGTAGGATCTCCAAGTTGGGAACAGCATCAGCATCTCGTAGCGTCTCCGAACGTCAGCAGCATCAACCTTTAGTAACATCTCCAAATTATGAGCGGCATCAACGATTTTTAGAGTATAAGCAAGTGGAAATATGCACGTGGGATAAGGTACATGGAGTACACATGGAATGTACATGAAATGATCGGTATGGGGGTCGATCATTTGTCATGATTTTAAGGGAAGTAAATCGGTTAAACGGTTAGGAAAACCATCATGATAACCTAGCAGTATTATCATAGACATCATTTTGGTTATTACGAAAACGTTAAAGTGTGGTTACACAAAATTTAACGATGATTTGCCTGACAGCATGATCAATGAAAACCAACCATGACTATCATGAAGCAGAATTTAATGAAATCCAACAATGTCTTGCGTGAAAGCATAAATAACAAAAGAGGCGTAAAACATAATCAACATGAAGACAGAATTATCATGAAGAAACATGAAACCATCTATCACGAAGAAGTGTATAACATAATCAGCATGAAACTGAAGTTAACCATGACAGTATGAAAACATACTTGACATAAAAACATAATAACTCATGAGGGGACATAAAAAAAATAAATTTATGCCAATTTAAATCACGAGAAAAATTGTATGCATGAAAAATAGTGCATGAATGCGTAATGTAGTTTATAAAACCTTTATATGTACGAGGGAACGCCTATGGGTCGGTTCCAAAACAAAAGACATGGCGAGGGGACGCCTATGGGTCGGTCCCAAATTTAAAAGTTTCGATAAAATCACATGCGACTAAATAGGGCCAGTCCTGTACCAACCATTACTTAGTCATAATCCCTGCAACAATGATACATGAAACATAAATAAATAAAACTCATATGTCAAAACTTATCAGAAAAAAATTTTTATGTGACTAATTATGAACTACTGGGGTTCAGTCCACATAGCCACAGTTCACGAGGAACATTATGCATGAAACAATGACACATAACTAAATATGGATGACGGTTTTTCATCCATATTAGTAAAACAATATCGATGAAAACATCAAGGTTAAAACCTCAAGGTGTTGAAAACATCATGGTTAAAACAACAATGCGCTGAAAACATCAATACGTAGAATAACAAACGTTGGCTTAGGAAGCTCCTGGTGACTACCCACTAGTCACAGGTCGAGTTTTAGAGCCTACAGGTCGAAGCCTTGGCTCTGATACCATAATTGTAACACCCCATTTTGATAATGGAATGTCACGCGTAATTATGGCGTGTCATCAAAGCGTACAAGGATAAATGTATAAAACATTACATGACCATAGGGATAACCGGAATCAAACATC
Source organism: Glebionis coronaria (assembly GCA_025667525.1). Taxonomy (NCBI): domain Eukaryota; kingdom Viridiplantae; phylum Streptophyta; class Magnoliopsida; order Asterales; family Asteraceae; genus Glebionis; species Glebionis coronaria. The sequence continues at coordinate 87,918 of JANFOE010001300.1, read as the reverse complement.
AGTTCCCAAACATAAGCCCAAAACATAATAAAGCAAAAGAAATGAATGAAAGACTAAACAAGCACAAGTATATGAAGGCAAAAAGAAAAAGAAGTCTCTAGCAGCTTCCATCCTACGCACGTCCTCTAAATGCTCGAGTCTTTCCTAGGGTACCTGCCGTTTTGGGACATGGAAAGGAAAGTAGCGGTTGAGCAAAACGCTTAGTGCACGGATATAGACATAGTATGAATGACTAAGCATAATAAAGACTTAATAGCAGCGGAAATGTATAAGTCCTGGAAAACCTGGAACATGTTCATAAAACTGGTTTTATAGTTTGAAAAGCCTTATGTTTATCTTATGAAAACTGTTTAGCATATTTTACCATTAGCCAATATAGGTCATGAAAATCCATCGTGCATGAATACTTAGAGGGTTACCTCATCATGCAAATTAGAGGGGCTGCCTCTAATTTAATATACTGGTTTTTGGGTAGGAGGGATCAGCTCCTTGTGAAGGATGCAAGGCACACACCACATTCACCATGAAATCCTGCATAAAACATGTAACTAGGATGCACCCATACGCCCCACATGATAAATATAATATAAATGGCCAAAAGCTGAAGGGACGCCACGAGCAATCACTCCACAATAATTAATAAAAAGATTAAATTAAAAGAAAAGGTTTAAAAAGGTTTTACCGTATTCGTGGATCAAGAGAGTGAAGAACAAACACGATCAATCATTAAAACTTCAAGATCCAAGATCACAAATCTCCTTCCATGGTGGTTGTAGGGTGGCAGCACAAAGGAGAAGGAGAAGGAGGGTTTTTAGGTTTTCTTAAAAATCTTCTGTAAAGATTAAATGAGTAGTGAAAAATATCCCTTTTCCTTTTTAGTGAAAAATTGATGGGCTAAGCCCATCACCCCTCCTAAATTCGTGGTAATGGGGCCCACAAGGGGTAACCCGAATGTTTTCCGTGTCTAAAACATTGGTGTGTTCTCGTGTGTTAAGTTATACGTTCGTGATTATTTGTGTTCGCGTTTAAGTGTTCTCGTTACGTAAATATCGTGATCTAATATATTTAATTACGCTCGTAATAAATATATATACGTAATTAATAATAGTTCGTGTTTTAATTACGTTCATGATTTCATGATCGCATGTTCGTGATTAATTATTGTCAAATAATTATTACGTGCTCGTGCGTAGTAAATACTTATCGTGTTCTAACACGTACGTAATACGTAAAATCCTAACACGTAATCGTAATCATGCTATATTAGGAAAGTTTAAATCTAGTACGTACGATCTTAAGGGTACTATTCATGGTAAAAGCATGCGGGTTTTACAAAGGGAGTCTAAGTGAATAATTGGGCCACATGAGTTCGTGTTAGTTTGCTAACTTATAATAACAATGATCACGTTTTTAAGCTTTGTGTCGGGAACGTGAAACTTGAGGATGATAAACAATCATGACACCAAAAGCCCAATGTAAGTCTTTGATTTCTTTACTTGATTTGTATATATATCTATCCTTTTAGCTTCCTTAGTGTTTAATATTTAATAAAGGCCAATGTGGGTTATTTACGATGAAAAATGTAGACTGTGCTTTGAAATTAATGCATTGCATGAGGGCATTGCAATGGTCAAGTGTAGGGGATTTAATAAGTGTGAAAACACTTATCCTTTTACCGCTTATTTCCAATAATAACATGACCAAAACGTGTATTTTGGGTCGTAAAAGTCGAAATTATGCGTGGTTTGTGTTTTTATTTTGTTTCAGGATAAAAATATGAAAAAGGAAGAAAACACGGGCTATCACGGGCTTTTATCAAAGAAAACGAGAAAAGACGAAGTCAAAAGATCAAGAGTGCAAAAAAATCGGAAGTCCAAGGCCTATTCTGAAGATTTATCGAAGAAAAAGTCAAAAGACGGAAGTTTAATGAAATCGAAGAACTCAAGTCTAATAGAAGAAGAAAATTATAAGACGAGTTCAATTTATATCGACAAATCCCAAGACGACGTCGATAAAGACAAAGAATTTAAATCGAGTCGAGAAAACCAGAAGAAAGAGAGAAGACACAAAGATCATCCCTTCCTCCTATATATACCCTCCTAATGTATCATTAGGAGGGTGTTAGTTAGTTAATTAGTTAATTTTCAAGTTTTATTTTTAAGTGTGTTTTTATTTTTCTTCTCTCTAGTTTTTCAAGCTTATCAATCCTTCATTAATCTTGTAATCTTTGATCTTAAACTTCAAATTAATCAAGTTTATTTTATAATTCTCATTCTACCTTTTTTAACAATCTATTGTTTTTACTTAATTAATCATGTAGTTTGTTTAATTTTGTTAATGATGTGATTGTTTTGATTATTTGATTTTGCTTATCGAGTTGGTGTGTTTAGAGTTTTTAAATTAAGGTGCTTATTTGCTTAATTTTTATGTTTATTAGTTTTTAAAATAAGTTGGTTTTTGTAGCTTAATATTTTTATTAAAAGTTGATTTTTAAATTTTGCTTATTTAGTATTTTTAAAAGTTTTAAAATCCTAGCTTATTTACTTTTACTAAAAATCTTTTTGGTTAAAGTTTCGGTTAAGTGCTTATTAGAGTTTTGCATTTGCTTATATTTCTTCTTATTCGGATTTTTCCCAAAACCATTTGATTCCGTATAAGAGATTTGAGCCGTATTCAGGATAAGCTCCATTTCCCCCAATTCCGGATAAGGATACTTTCCTTATTCCGGATATAAGTCATCTATAGATTCTGGATAGTTACTTTAATAAACATTCCGGATAAGCTCCCTCAACACACATTCCGGATAAAGAGCAAAAACCCACATTCCGGATAGTGTGATATTCACACATTCCGGATAACTGCTATTACACACATTCCGGATAAGCTGTCGAAGATGGATTCCGGATTAGCAGCAAAATCTATATTTCGGATAACTCTCAAGATATACATTCCGGATAAGCGACTTTTCCATTATTCCGGATTGGTGCTAGAACAAGAAATCCGGATAAGGACCAAAAGCGTGGATTCCGGATGGCATCAAAATCTCACATTCCGGATTAGAAGGTTACTACACATTCCGGATAAGCATAAGTTCTACATTCCGGATAAGAGATCAAACCCCAATTCTGGATAAGCTATTTGTGTTAGTTCCAGTTTCATCTTCAAGTGTTATTTTTTTCGGCCAATTAAGGTCAGATTATTTTACTTTATTTCTATCTTAATATTTAATTATTTTAGCGTTTATCTCACAAGTAGAAATAGATAATCCCAAGCTCCCCCTTTTAGTTACCAATACCAATAATTCCACCCTAAACCGTGATCAATTCTGATTGAATCGAGTACGAACAATACTTTCTTGAACACGCATAAAAACCACTTTCATCTCTCTCTTATTTTCTTTTCTTTGTCGTGACCCTCTACCCACCAAAACACCCACTTTGATCAACTTTTACTCCATTTCTACCATGATCTAAGCTAAAAGAACACAAGTCCCATCTCTATTTTTGCAAGGAGATCATTTTGGTATAAGATTTATGTACATGCAAGAAGTTTTTTTTTTCAAGTTGGTAGGTGAGAATTATGCTCATGCATGTTGTTTTTGGGATGATCAATGATGTTCTTGCTAAAAGTTTTGTTAAAAACTTGATTTTGATTTGAAGGTTTTGATTTTTATGATGATTCTAAAGTTATAGTTGATATATGTTAGTGTTAGGGTTATGGGATGATCATATCTATGATTGGTTTTCGCTAAAAACATGATTTTATATAAGTTTTTGAAAGGCATTTTATAACAGTAGGTAAACTGTAATTTCGGGAATTTTATGTTGTGATAATGGCTTAAGTTATGGCCTAGGGTTGTAGATAATTCGATTAGCTTCGATTTGATATAAAGTAGAGTTTCTAGCTCCAAACGAGCGCGAAGTTATGATGTTTTGATTATTCGTGTACCGGAAGACGAGTATCGGCACTACATATAGTTGTTGTCGATATTTGGATCGAATCTCGGGGACTATAAATTGAAGTTTTGAAATTTTTTATGAGTCACATACTGATAATTAAGTGTAAACCCTAGAGGATGAGTTTATTTTCAAACCCAAGTGTCGGTTTTGTAAATGGAGTCGTATAAAGAAGTTAAAACAGCTGTATGAAATATTAACGTAAATCTGTCCGGATTTTGTAGTTTGAAGATGAGTCGGGTAAAGAACTTTAAAAGTAATTTTATTTGATAAACTTGTTGGATGACTTTCTATACATAGTAAGTTAGTTTCTCGAGTCGTTTTATAAACGTTTGACGAGTTTAAAAGGGGTAAATAAGCTAGTACATGTAGTATGTGCCGACGGATTTTGTCGAAAGTGTAAAATGGTAAAGTAAATGTATAGAAGAGTGTAATAAAGTTATTTGTATCGTTTTCTCTTGAGTTTATCGTGATTTTATGAGTTTGAGTTTGATGTTGTTATATATGATTTATTTCTCAAGTCATTATTAATGAACGCGTCTTATTTGATAGGTAGCGGTTCTCGTGTTTGAAAGGCATCCTCTATCATCGACGATCATCTCGCTAGATCTCTTATACTAAGGGAGTCTGTAGCCTCGCTTTTCATGCTAGCTACTAAATGTTTTATTACCCGCGAGGGGGATACATGCTATTTGAAAATAAATGAACACAAGTCATGAGTAATTGTTGGACCCGAATGTTGCCTAAGTTGTTTACATTGTATTGAGTACCTTGTTGCTAAAGACCCTAAATTCATGAGCCGTTAACTATCCTCTGACTTGATGTTGTGAGTCGGGAATAGCCTCTTATTCTAATGATAGTAATATTGGGTTGACCACCCTATCTTAGACCAGGGCATTATGCTGAGTAACCTCTAGGACGGATAATTTACGGGAATAAAAATGTGGTATTCTAGCAACTAATACCCTAGAGGGGCAATGGTTTTATTCTAGTCATGCTGGCATTTGGCGTGGGTGACTATTTGGTTAAGGGGTCGGTGTTATGAGCTTAAATACAATGTTTTTGCCTTGAATATAGATTGTGTGTACGAAAATTCTATAAATGATTATGATTGATTTTCTTCTTGTGTTCAAATGTGATTTGATAAACCTATAAACTCTCTCAACATTATTGTTGACTCGTTTTAGCATGTGTTTCAGGTAATAGGAAGTGATGGAAGGTGGAGCTTTGCTGTGGAGGTTGTGGATTGGCTTTTGGAAGAATGTTGGTCTAAAAACTATTTCTATCCTTTACTGTTAAACATTTTGTTGTATGTTTGTGTACTGTACTAAACTTGTGTTGGTTGTTGGTCAAGATCCATGGGGACTAAACGCTTTACTCTGGTGTCGTTTTAGTACATTATGGGATCAAATTATGTTTTAGACCTATTATGAAAATCTTGTTTATATTTTATGTGTAAACGTCTCTATTTTGAGTCGTTCAATATACCTTGTGTGATGATGCTTGTGTCTAGCACCCAATTGTATATTTCCGCTGCGCAATGTATATTGGGGGTGTTAGATTTTGGCTATGACACCACTTTGGCTATGAAACCACATATACCGCGCCTTGTGCTCTTGTACTAAATATTTAAGTAATACGGAGTACATATTTACAAATTAATGCTATAAAAGTTTGGAATAAATTCACATGTCCAACCTTTTATCTTTAGAGTATTGTGAGCGCTTGAGTCTCAAAGACTTGTTCTAAAGAAAAAGTGTGTGTCACGTAAGATTGGCATGAGAACCTCTTTGATACTATATTTTTTGGGAGATTGGTTCGTATGAGAAAAAGTATGCCAAAAGAGAAAATAGTGGTATCATAAGTCTACACATATCCCAATTGTTAGCCTTAAAATGTGAGCGACTAACGGAATTATAATAGTTTCATAGCCGGGACTTGCAGAGACTAGTATTGTCACATGTAAGTAGTTCAAGTCCCGAGCTATATATACCCCTCCATACTTCCATGGAGGGGTGAGGTTCTTCATTTCTTGATTTCCTTTCTCTCTCTCTAATAAAACACACTTATTATAGTATCTCTCTCTCTCTCTCTCTCTCTCTCTCTCTCTCTCTCTCTCTCTCTCTCTTTCTCTCTCTACTATGGCTAAACATCTCTTCCACCCTCCCCGACCTCCGGATCATAAACCCTTGTTACTACTGAATCACAAGTTAACAATTGGCATCAGAGCTAACCGGGGGTGGTTCGTGTTTTTGTTCAGTGTTCGTTTTTGTTTGTGTCGGATTCGTGTTTCAAATCTTGCTTTCATATATGTCCCCTTTCATGGTACCATCATTGATTGTTAATCATCATTTGTTATTATTATTTTTATATATTCGTCTCTTTCATTATCACCTCTATCCATTTTCTCAAACATCTTTTCCGGTTTGTCAGGTTTTTTTCTCTCTTTTAATCACCCGTATCAATTTTTATTGATAACAGATCCTCTTTATCCATTTTTCAATCTCGTTCATCATTTTTTTAAGTTCTAGATACGGGTTTGTGGCCATTTTTAAAGATGAAGACGAATAGATCTTAAAAACCCAGATTCGATCCATTTTTTGGGTAAAAGGACAGGAAAATCATCAGATCTACTATTTTCGGAAATGTCAAGATATAGTCAAAACCCTTTTGCGATGGGATTGCGATGGGAGTTTGGACTTATTACGATGGGGAGATATTGAAACATTGCGATGGGGAGTATGAACTGTTGCGATGGTAGTGTTTTTAAAAACATTGTGATAGCATTTTTTGAAAATCATTGCGATAGCATTTTTTTTTAAACATTGCGATAGATTTTTTTTGGAAATATTCTGATGTAGGTTATGCATATAGACACTGTGATGTTGATACTTTGCGACATGTGGGTGTTGACCCATTCCGAGATAACTTGGCCTAGCCAAAACTCAGCCTACATCACACCGTGTCAACTCGGTAATTAACGAGTTGACCGGGTTAACTCACTGAGTCATAAATCACATCAAACATATCTGCCTTATCACTCCAAAATCAACTCCTCATGACTAATCCTAACCCATCGTCACTTATACCCATCTAGACTCGAATAAAAACAAAACATGATCTCAGTTTACTTTTCTCGATTCGTGTTAAGCTTAAACATCAAGATCTTTTAAAGATATATTACTCGAGAAAAGGATCCATCATAGATCTGTGAGATTATCCCACTTTTTACTATTTGAAATATAAAGAATGATGTATAACAATCATGTTATCATCATGCTTTAGTTTCGTTTAATGAAAATCACATGCAAACTTAAAACCATTCACACCTACCAGAGACCTTCTCAAAAGATCTTGAAGCCACTTTTAGATCATCTGTATGCTAGTTATTCGAACCAAGCTTAAAGATCTCGAAGATGAGATTGGGAGCTGTTTTATGTAATTCGTTTGATGTGTGAATGAGAGTTAGGATCAGATGCTTATATGAGATGGATGTGTTGTATCTAGTATACGATTGAGATCATGATTGGTTAAGATGAGCAGGATGAGATGAGATTCGGTTGAAAACATAAGATCTGTTTCTAGTTTAGATAATGGTTGAGAGTTACGAGAAAGAAGATAGGGGTGGAGTGGTTATATGAAATGGGATTAGGGATGACTGTGAGTTCTCTTAAGGTAAGACCCTTTATATCCCAAACATTGGATCGACGTATGCTATAGACTTGGGCCAATCACATTTTGTTTGAAGTTTTTAAGGATTGTAACACATGGTTGATGGGTCAAGTACTAGTTATGAAGATGTGTTGATTGGGCTCGACTTATACACTCCTACTAACCGTATGTTAGTATGGATATTTACTTGCTTAGTAGATTGTTTAAGTGGTGGGCTTCTATACCAAAAGCTATAAAAGGGTTCAGCTACGTGTAATGAGCATGTCCAATATTGACTTAGTTTGATACAAGTTAGACGGGTATTCGCTATCGATTCAAGAAAATCTTCGCTTTGATTGATTTTGGGCTTAAAAGTCAAGCTAGCTAGACGACGTTGACGACTTCTCATTTTTTAGTCATCATTGGTTTCTCTAGTTATCGACACTCAAACAACACACAACAAACACTACAAACACAAACAAAAACAAATAAACACCAAAAGGATCCTTATAAGATTCACTCAAATGTCAAAACGGCTAGTATTTGGAGCAAAGAATGTCAAGTGATTACGAAGTGGATTTGGTATTTTCTTATTTGAAGATGAAGTGGAATTTCACGAAGGCGTCTACTTAATTCAACATCGAGCCTTCTCACCCCCTTCTATTGATTGATGATTCGCTTGAGCGTTTATGATTGAGACTTGATTTATCTAGTTTCCAATGTCAAGGGATGGATGGTCGACGACATGGACAACTATCACTTAAGGAGTTACGTTGTAGTGCTCAGTGTCACACTCACCTGTAGTTGTGGGTATTTCAAGAGGTGTTTTACATCCTATACTTCTCTCTTCTTTTATGTATAAGATACTAATGGACTTTTCTCTACGCCGTTCGTCAATCAACTAATGTGCTAAGCTTAAGTAACAAATTTGGGGGATTGTACTTCAGTTTCATGTTTGGAATATCGGGTTTACTTCACCAGTGGTCACTACAGATAGCCGAAAGAATACGAGGTTGGTAAGTTTAGCCAGAGAGTAAATGAGTAGAGATGTGATCAGCAAACAATTCTCACGAGCAACTTGAGCAGAATGTCAACAAAGATACTTCATTGTCTAAGTAAATCTTTCATAGGTTCTCGATCTTTCTCAACTATAAAGATTTCTGCTTCAGACACGAACATCTCGCGATTCTGATTGTACTTGTCAGATGATGCTTCCGAGTGCTCTTAACCACCATACTTTTGACAAGAACATCTCACGATTTTGAGCGTACACGTCAGATGATGCTTCCGAGTGTTCTTAACCATCATACTTTTGATAAGAACATCTCGCGATTCTAAGCGTACACGTCAGATGATGCTTTTCAGTGTTCATAACCATCATACTTTCGATAAGAACATCTCGCGATTTTGACCGTACACGTCGAATGATGCTTCCGAGAGTTCGTAACCATCATGGGGGAAGAACATGTACTTAGGAGTACTTAGTTCAACTTCCAGGGGAAGTATTCTACAAGCGTGAGAAGATTTCTTGCTGATTTCTTACATGTTCCCCCAAACACATAATCATGAAGACCAAAAATGTTAAGGTAGCAGTTACTTGGTGTGGTTTGCTTCTTCGTCTACAAAATTTCGTTGTTCACTTTAAATGTCAAAGGTAGAAGATTGCTCAAGCTATAGGATCTGCTCAAGACAGGGATATTGGTTTGGGGGGAGCTGATTCGGAAGCTTCGTCAAAAATAATTCTATGAAAAAAGCTTTTCAAGACATGTTGTATGAATTGGGGGGAAGTTAATCCAGTTCTGATGACGTATAGTCCCAAGTCGGGCTGGATAGTCCGACTCATGGGTACTACTCGCATCCATCAGGAATGGATTGGATACTTGTGCGATGTGCGCGAATAGCCCATAAGGCCTGGTAAGCCGATGTCGCACTAGAGGTTAATTACTTAGCCAGGTTCTCGTCGCAGTGTGATAGGATCAGATCGAATATAACTTATGTTATAGCTATATTCGTCTAAGGAAAAGGGATATACACTTGCCTTGGTTGGATAATGAAGATCAAGCTATTTCCAGTCATTATCTCTTCCTTAGGCAGCAAGAACAGGGAGCCCAGCCTGGACTCTCTCGAGTATAAAAGGAACCCTTCCGGTTCCACAAAGGTACGATATACACAATACCCTAAATACTAATATACTCAAACCGATTACTTACTCTCACGCTGGAGTCTAATCGTGGGTAACAAACCCACGGTAAGCCTAACGGTGTCTGTTTAGTGTGAAGGGTCCAAAAGCAAGTTTCACTTGGTGCGAGAGCCGGAGTCCACAAGGCCCCATATTAATCCTAACTTAGGTTAAGCTTGGTCTACCCCAACTTTTGCATCAACAAGTTGGCGCCATCTGTGGGACCCAAGCTAAACTCTAGCCAATGACGAAAAACGGCGCAAACCCGGCCCCACCCAAAGATGGAGCCAAGAAGACAACAGGTACTTACTCAAGCCTTGAGCCCAATAACCCAGGTCATGAGGGGAAAGGACTACAAGTATCTTTCTTTCCGTTGGTCACTCCGACCCTATAGACGATCGGAACCACATCGTCCTCTCAGGAAATCCCTAATCAGGGTCGCAAGGAGACTCTGGACGCAAGGGCTGTGACAGATCCACGGGTGGAAACAGAAACTTCCCCCGCGGCGAGGCAAAGTATGAGCGACTATGTCGCAGAAAACTATGAGGCGCTAATCCCACTCATGAGGGCGCAAATGAGGGAGAATCCAACGAGAGACCTTCGGATCAGTTTAGACTTCGATAAAGAATTCAAGTCTAGGGGAGGCTCAAGATCCAGTAAGGAAGCTAGGAAGGAAAAGAGAAGGAAGTAGAGAGTGACTGAGATCCCAGCATCCACTTCAGATGCGCCTCTCATTGAGGACGCACCGTCCTCAGATATCTCCAGGAACTCAGGAGAAGAGGATGGTTTCATGATACCAGTCAATGACCACCGGCGCACAAGTGTGAAGGACAGACTATGGCCTAACCCTACTAGTAGACAAAGTGCCATAAAGAGGCTAGGCCCCTTAGAAGGAGAAGAATCTCAGGATCTGCGAGTTCAGGAAAGGAGTAAGAGCACTGAAAGGAGGCACAAGAGGAACTCGTCAAGTGAAGGTTCCTCGGACTCTAGTCATAGCGACCGCCACCCCCGCCGTAAAAGGACCTCCCCTTCATCCACCGAGGACTCTGACTCCTCTAACTACGAAAGAAAACACCGTAGGGCGCCAAAAAGGCCAAGGATACAAGGTGAAGATCAATGGACCATGTCATGGCGTCGAGAAAAAGGAATCGCGTTTTCATAACGCATAACTACTTTCAGGGATAACAGGAAAAGACGCATGCCGTCTAATGTTAAGACCTACGACGACACGACGGATCCGGATGATCACCTGAAAGTATTCGAATCACAAGCATGGATAGAGCAATGACCGGAAGCCGTATGGTGCCATATGTTCAACTCGACGCTCATCAGGAACGCTCGGACATGGTTTGACCGTCTCCCGTGAAGGAGCATCCACGGGTTTGAAGAACTTCAAAGAGCGTTCCGCAGGAACTATGTGCACCAGAAGAAGTATGACAAAAATCCGGTTTCACTTGCAAGAGTGAAACAGAGGCACAACGAGAGCCTGGAAGACTCCATGGAATGCTTCAAAACTGAGTGCAACCAGATTAAGGATTGCCTGGAAATTCTAAAGATTTTTGGATTCCTCGCAGGCATCACAAATCCAGACCTAATAAAAAAGTTGAACGACAGAACCCCGACAACGTTTGACGGGGTAATGAAAAAGGTCCGAGCGTTTATTCAAGGAGAAACCGCAGCAGATTATAGCCGACAAGGGGCGTCGGGCTACAGGTACCAGGATAGGCCCAAGAAACAAACATATGGGCAAAATATCAGTCGCATGTTGGACTTCCAAGGAGCGACAAAGCAAGGGCTCAACAACAACAACAACAGCAAGTTCACCCCGCTGCAAAAAAACCTCTAGAGAGATATTTTATCAGAAGGAGCAAACTTTCCAAAGCCTATCCCCATGTTGGGACCAATGGATAAGCGGGATAACACAAAGCACTGCGAGTACCACGATGATAAAGGGCATGCTACGGATGAGTGTATTCAGTTGAAAAGACACATTAAAAGCCTGGAAAAGGCAGGAAAGCTGAACCACCTGATAAGGGATTGGAGAAAGAACGCGGATGCGAAGAAGGTCGAAGTGAAAAAACAGAAAGATAAGCCTATAACCATATACATGGTAGAGAGGGAAAAATCTTTCATGCAAAAAAGAGTGGTCGCAGATTTTTCGCACGATAAGGAAATAGCGTTCCCCATCCTTTCGGATACAGACTACAGAGTCGGCTCGTTGACGGTTGACATAAACTTCGGCGACCACATTATAGAGGGCATGTGCGTCGATGGGGGGTCTGCAGCGAGCATATTATACGAACATTGCTTCGCACGGTTGCCATGGGAAATAAGGAAGGAATTAGAAGAGACAACACAGATTCTCATAGGGTTTAGCGGAGATAAGACTCGACCACTGGGGCATCTCTGCACACAGGTGACCATTAGGAATGTGGAACACTTGGAGATGGTATGGATGGACTTCATGGTTGTGCGCTCTCAATCCTCGTTCAACGGGATAATCGGACAGCCAGCGCTAAAGACGCTGCACGCAGTACCTTCTACGACACACGGTATATTTATATTCCCAGTGCAAAATGGAGTAGTTACCATCCGTAATATAGACACAATCGAAGGAGGTAACAGTACTTCTAGCACCAGCACTAAAAGGAAGCAGGCGGACAGGTGTCAACATAATATAGAGCCCAGTCCACAAATGAGTAGAAGTAGGCGTGTCTCGGAGGAGTCCCAGGCGCCAAGAATATATGTGCGCGCTGAATCACTTCCAGGACTCTCATAGGTCCTTTTCTCGACAGGCTTCGCAGGAGAAGGGGGGCCAGATGCAGGATTCATCCTCACGAACCAGGGCGACATAAAAATAACGTACGCATTGTTGTTTGACTTCCCCACTACCAGCATGGAAGCAGACTTCGAAGCCCTCATAGAAGGTCTTAGGTTAGCCCTAAGAATGGACATAAAGCGCATGGTGGCCTACACCTACAACCCTCTGGTGGAAAGTAGAGTCAATGGGTCATGCGAGCCACGAGTGCGGGTGTTAATCGAGTATATAGACAAGATACGAGACATGACGGCACGGTTCGCGGAGATTGCTATACGAAGGGTTGAAGAAGAGGAAGATGAAATATCAGTGAACATGGATCAACTTTCCATTGTACACATGAACAAGCCTCCTGGTCACGTTCTCGTTGATTTTATCTTGCACAAAAATGTGAGTGCGAACATGGAGTCACCAACATGGATGACACCCATTCGAAAGTTTTTATCACATAACAAATTGCCAAGCAGCAGAAGGAAGGCTAAGCAGATATAGGCGCGAGCTAGACATTTTCAAATTGTCAAAGGGACATTGTATAGGCAAACAGGAAAGGGTCAGATGTTGCAATGCTTAGCACCAGATCAGGCGAGGGCAGTAGTAGAAGCCGCGCATAGAAGAGTGTGTCCTCGCGGCCCGGTCGCTATGGTGGAGGAAGTCACTTGCTCAGGGTACTTTTGGCCATTTGCGCATAAAGATGCGCGTAAAAGAGTGGTGCATTGTCAGAAATGCCAAGCGGACTCAAGACGTTGGACGAATTCTAACATGGTTACTGGCACAATCTCAACCAAAGGTGCAGTAGGAGGGGGACTATTCTCAAAGTTGGGACGTACTCTAGGTTCTTTAGCAACGTCAATTGGAAATATGGCGCGACACGCGGTAACGATGCTCCTAACTAAAGGTAGCCACGAACAGCAGCGCAGGGGAACAGTTGTCCCTGCAGCAAGGATACCTTCACTCACTAAGCGGCAGCGGCTTCGAATGGGCGTACTACCAGCAGCACGAAGCATGAAGCAGCGGGGTCAGGCGAGCAAATGTTCCTCACAAACTAGGATAAGTGCGCATGTGTGACAACCCGTCAATTTCAGGTCGTTATTTTAATCTCGACTATTACGTATTACGTGTTTACTTTAATGAGAATTTTAATTTATCGACTAACCGAGAAGGTTATGACTTGAAACTAGCGTAAAAATGTCGATTAGATGAAAACCGACAAGGAATATGTTAGGTATCGATATTATATTCTCAAATAATCATGAAAATGATTTTTATTGTATTTAATCTTTATTTCTCGTATTTTACGTTTTAACGAATGACGATAACTAGTAGTGATCGCGATACCGACGGATGCCCAAAAATTTACGTTTTATTTTCGATTGTCTCGATATTGTATATTTTCGACGTTTTCGATTTAATTACGTTTTAAGTCGTGTCGAAGCTTTATTATTATTTTTATGAAGCGTTTTAACTTACGAAAAGTATTTTTACGAAACCCGAGCCCCGTAAATATTTTTAAAATGTACAATTTACATTTTCTACCTTGTAAACTAATTACTTGCACTTTGGGACCAAAAGAATGCAAATTTGGCAAAAATTACCCTCACCCCACTATTTAAACAAATTCCACTACCAATTTCTTTATTTAAAATTCATTTTCATCAAAAACACACATCTCTCTCTCCTCCTCCCCATTTTGCCGTCCAACCCTCAACCCCAATCCACCCAAATTTTTGATTTTCTAGCTTGAATCTTCAAAAACTAAAACAAGACCCATCCTAGAAATTTCAAGAGCTTTCTATTGGTATAATTTTCTTCCACATGCATTCACTAAATTTTTATTTCAATTTTTGATGATGAACACCATGTTTGATCCATTTTTATGGTGATATATGGTGTTAATATTATTATATTCATAGTGGGTTTTGGTTGCATGCAAGATTTTTATATATTTAATTTTTGTAAGATTAAATTTGAGGGTGTTATGAGTTAATTAGATGTGTTATTATGATATTAGGATCATATTAGGACTATAGGAATTGTTGGAATGGGTTGAAAATTTGATTTGGTATGATTTTTAGATAGGCTATTTTGGGCAGTAACTTTAAGTCCGTTTTTGAAATTGTTACTGTGGTAAACTTGGTAAACTAATAAGATAGGGTCGTAGAGAATTTCGTTAGCTTCGATTTGAGCTAAAGTAGAGCTTCTAACTCATTACGAGCGAAAAGTTATGCTACTTTTAGTATTTGTGTACCGGGAGACGGGTATCGGCACAATCCGAAAATTGTTGTCGATATTTGGAACGAATCTCGGGGACTATAAAATGAGTTTTAAAAATGTTCAAGGGCTGTTGTAAGTTGATAAACCTCAGGTCATGAGTCTATTTTCAAACCCGAGTGTCGGTTTTGCAAACGGAATTGTTTAAATAAGTCAAAATGGTTTTACAAGTCGAAGACGCAAAACTGTCCGGTTTTTGTAACACGAAGGTGTGTCGGGCAGAAGGTCTTAGAAGTAATATTTTTGAACGAAATTTAAACTGAGTCTTATTCATATTATGTGTGAGTTTGTCACCAAGTTTCGTCGAAATCGGACATGTCTAGATAGGTTAGATTGGTGTGTACATTTGGAGTGTACATGCTGAGTGGTATTTTGGACACGTAGTTCAATACTTGTGTGGCGTGAGTTGAGTATTCACTATTGGACGTGGTGACTTACTCAAGTGTTAAGTCATTATATAAATGACTTAGCTACTGGTCCGAGGGAAGTAAAAATGATGGTTTGACTTGCATTGACTTGGCGTCTTATGACGGGTCAATGTCGAGGGTGTAAGTGTTTAAATGAATAAGTGTTGAATAAAAGAGTATTGTAGTACACTTATGTTTTGTTATTTTTTTTCGGGATTTTCATGGTCATTTGAAATTGACTTTCATATTATTTAAGTATTATTTATACTTGAGTCGTTTATTAACGAACGCGCCTTAATTGGTAGGTTGCGGTCTTCGTGTTTAAAAGGGCATCACAAATCGTCGGCGATCGTCACGTCACTACTATCGTACCAAGGTGAGTCTATAGCCTCGCTTTACATGTTTACTTGTTTTATAAAACCCGCGAGGGGGATAACATGCTTGTTTTATTAAAATAAGAGGGGTACGACGAGAAGTTGTGGAAACCCTTATTATTGGAAAAACATTTATTGATAAATGAAGGGTACAACGAGAAGTTGTGGTAAACCCTCATTCTTTTAAAATTGAACACAAAGGACCCGATTGTATGCTTAGATGAAAGTTGTTATATAAGTTTGTTTAGCCTTAAAGACCCATGAATCGTGAATTGTTAATCGAAAGAACGCTAATACTATGGATAGATCTATCGGGGTGACGCCCAGTACGGTCGCGACTAGCTATCGCGTGGTGTTGTGATGCACCAGTAATGAAACATCGGATGCAATTGTATAAGAGAAATATACGCACTTGGCTAGGTGTGTTGGGCTGAAATAATATATGTTAACGTTCAATTTCACGAGACTTATGAAATAACAACGATAATTATGTCTGATCCACATGATTGTCAACTACGGAAGGTTTATTCAGAATACTTGTGTTCATTTATTTAAATTTAAACTCTATAGATTCACTCAACATTTTTGTTGACTTTATAGCATGTTTTATCTCAGGTCCATGAAGAAGGCACTCAAGGAAGGCGGTTTCACGCAGCTTGCTAAATTAAAATGTTTTGGCCCGCTTTTCTAAACTATGTCTATTCTAAGAAACTTTTCTTATTTGGTTGGTTGTGTAAACTTAAAACTATTTGGGACCGTGTGTAAACTGTTTTATCTTTAAACAAATGAATGGACGTATGTTTTGTTAAAACGACTCATTTTGAGGCGTTTTCTATGATATTGAGGTTGAACCATGATAGTAACACCCAATGACCCTTCCGCTGCTATGACATGAAATTGGGGGTGTTACAGATTGGCATCAGAGCTCAAGTTATAGAGAATGAAAAGATTTTCCAAAAATAAATTTTTGAAATCTTTTGACTATAACATTTGCAAGCGAAACCTCCGAGTTGCCAATGGACGAGAACAAGCAAAGTATATATATATGTTATACATATTTAATTATTAATTATGCTTAAAGCATAATGAAATTACATTTATTTATTTATAAATGTTTATTATTTGATTATTATAATACTAATACGTGATTTACAAACGACGCTGATTGTCACAATAGAAATCCCTGTCTTTTGACTCATCCCTCGTGAATCTTCGTTCCTTGTCTAAAATTCTATTCTTCGTTCTATCATCCATTCTTGTTTCTTTTCATCTATCTATTCTTATTCTGTGTTATTCATGTTTTGTTATCACAAGTGTCGAATGAATACTCATTTTGATGTGAATTGTGTAACAGGATCATGCCGCCTAAACAGTTGACTGAGACTCAGTTACGTGCTATAGTAGCTGATCAATTTCAGATATCTATGAATGCATTTATGGCAAACTTGAATAATGGAGCCGGTGGATCTGGTGGAGCTAGTGGATCTGGTGGAGCTGGTGGATCCGGTGGGGCTGGTGGATCCGGTGGAGCTGGTGGATCTGGCGACACTGGAGCTGGCAACACTGGAGCTGGCGCTACTGGAGCTGGCGCTACTGGAGCTGGCGCTACTGGAACTGGCGCTACTGGAGCTGGCAATGCTGGTGCTGGAACTGGTGATGCGGATAGACCAGTAATTCCTGAAAACAAGAAGTGCAATTATACCTCATTCATGAAATGCAAACCTCCAACTTTTAAGGGTACTGAAGGCGCTGTTGGGTTAATGCAATGGTTTGAGAAATTAGAATCCGTGTTTCGATTTAGTGGAAGCGAGGAAGGGGATAAAGTGATGTTTGCCTCTGCTACTCTTCAAGGGCGAGCATTAACTTGGTGGAATGGAAGAATGGCATCATTGGGTATGGATGCTGCGTATGCTACACCTTGGGCTGAGGTAAGAAGATGGATGACTGAGGAATTTTGTCCAAGGAGTGTTATTCAAAGGTTAGAACAGGAATTATATCAGCTGAGACTGAAGGGTACTGACATCGATGGATACACCAACAGGTTCCATGAACTTGCTCTACTTTGTCCAAACAAGGTTAACCCTGAATACTTGAAGGTAGAGCAGTATATTCGAGGCTTACCGACCAACATCCGTGGTGATGTGACCTCATCTAAACCTGCCAATATTGATGAAGCTGTTCGTATGGCCTACCAACTAATGGGTCAAATCATCCAAGACAAGGCTGATGGTGTTTCCGAAGGCAACAAAAGAAGAGCTGAAAATGACAATGATGATCGTGGTGATAACCGTCAATCTCACAACAGAAATCAAAACCGAAGGAGGGGCAACGCTAATGCGATGACTGAAGCTGCAACTGCTGATAAAGGAACCAGATGTCAACGATGCAAGAAGTCTCATACTGGTGAATGTACTAAGTGTGGAAAGTGCAACAAGTTAGGTCACAAAACTGAAGACTGTTGGGGACCAGGAAGGAAGGGAGTGACGTGTTATAACTGCCAAGGTAAAGGTCACATGAGGAACCAATGCCCTCAACCTCCAAAGAATGCACGTGGTGGAGATAACCAAGGAAAAGCTTATCAGTTGGGAGAAGCCGAAGCGAAGCAAAACCCGAAGGTTGTCACTGGTACGTTTTTACTGAACAACCGTTATGCTACAGCTTTATTTGATTCTGGTGCGGACAAAAGCTTTGTGTCTACAAGTTTTAGTACCTTAATTGATATCAAACCGGTCGAATTAGACGCAAGTTATGAGGTAGAACTAGCTGATGGTAAATTAGTGAGAACCAATCGTGCGCTCCTAGGATGTTCTCTAAATCTCTTGAACCGTATTTTTAAGATAGACTTGATGATTGTTGAATTGGGAAGTTTTGATATTATTATCGGAATGGATTGGTTATCCAAGTATAACGCGTCTATCTTGTGTGGAGAAAAGAAAGTTAGGATTCCTTTAGACGACAAGACCATGGTTATCGAAGGTGATCAATGTAATTCACGACTGAAAATCGTTTCGTGCATTAAGGCTCGTAAGTATATCGAAAGAGGCTGTGAGTTATTCCTAGCTAAAGTAGTGGAGAAAGAATCGAAGGAGAAACGTGCTGAAGATGTACCTGTTATCCGTGACTTTCCTGAAGTGTTTCCGGAAGATTTACCTGGACTTCCTCCTCCAAGGCAAGTAGAATTCCAAATTGACCTAATTCCTGGTGCTGCACCCGTGGCTCGTGCGCCATATCGTTTAGCCCCATCCGAGCTGAAGGAGTTATCTGTGCAATTGCAAGAGCTATCTGATAAAGGTTTTATACGACCGAGTTCGTCACCTTGGGGAGCTCCTGTCTTATTCGTTAAGAAGAAAGATGGTTCGTTTCGTATGTGTATTGATTACCGAGAGCTGAATAAGCTGACGATCAAGAATCGTTATCCGCTTCCAAGAATTGATGATTTATTCGATCAACTTCAAGGTTCTCGTGTTTTCTCCAAGATTGATCTTCGTTCTGGTTACCATCAACTTCGCATACGTGAGGAAGATATTCCTATTACGGCTTTTAGAACTCGTTATGGTCATTATGAGTTTCTGGTTATGCCTTTTGGGTTGACTAATGCACCTGCTGTATTCATGGACTTAATGAATCGCATTTGCAAGCCGTATCTTGATAAATTCGTGATCGTTTTCATAGATGATATTCTAATCTACTCCAAGAGCAATGAAGAGCATGCCGAACACTTAAGGATTATCTTGAACTTATTGAAGAACGAAAAGTTGTACGCTAAGTTCTCGAAGTGCGATTTTTGGCTTAATTCTGTACAATTTCTCGGACACGTGGTCGATAAAAGTGGAGTACATGTTGATCCTGCAAAGATCGAAGCCATCAAGAATTGGAATGCTCCGACTACTCCAACTGAAGTGCGACAATTTCTAGGTCTGGCTGGCTATTACCGAAGGTTTATTGAAGGATTCTCTTTGATATCGAAACCATTAACGAAGCTGACTCAGAAGAATAAACCGTATGTGTGGGGCGATGATGAAGAAGAAGCTTTCCAAACCCTGAAGATGAAACTCTGTAGTGCGCCGATTTTATCGTTACCTGAAGGAGGTGAAGATTTTGTTGTTTATTGCGATGCATCTCTCAGAGGATACGGTGCTGTTCTCATGCAACGCGAAAAGGTGATCGCATATGCCTCTAGACAGTTAAGGAAGAATGAGGAGAACTACACTACCCACGACTTGGAATTGGGCGCTGTGGTTTTTGCTCTGCGACTTTGGAGACATTATCTGTATGGTACGAAGTGTACCGTATTCACTGATCATAAAAGCCTACAATACATACTGGATCAAAAGGAGCTGAATATGAGGCAACGTCGATGGGTTGAACTATTAAGTGATTACGACTGCGAAATTCGTTATCATCCAGGAAAGGCGAACGTGGTAGCTGACGCGTTAAGTCGAAAGGAAAGGGAGAAACCGATTCGAGTGCGTGCTTTAGTAGTGACAGTTCATAATAACTTACCTGAGCAGATTCGGAACGCACAAGTTGAAGCATGCAAGAAGGAAAATATTGCTGCCGAAAGATTTAGAGGAGACGGTGAAACATTTGAGACGCGACCCGATGGTATCAGATGTTTGAGAGGTCGAATTTGGTTACCATTATATGGTGGACTGAGAGACTTGATTATGTTAGAATCTCATAAGTCCAAGTATTCTATTCATCCTGGATCGGACAAAATGTACCAAGACTTGAAAAAGTTATACTGGTGGCCGAATATGAAAGCTGATATTGCAACATACGTCGCGAAATGCCTAACATGTGCAAAAGTGAAAGCTGAATATCAGAAGCCGTCAGGATTACTTGTCCAACCTGAAATTCCAGTCTGGAAATAGGAGCGAATTACGATGGACTTCATCACAAAACTCCCAAGGACACCGTCTGGGTTCGACGCGATTTGGGTTATAGTCGATCGTTTAACTAAATCCGCTCATTTTATTCCAATCAATGAGAGGTTCGGTTTGGAGAAACTCACCGATATTTATCTAAAGGAAATCGTGTGCAAGCATGGTGTTCCTATTTCAATCATTTCCGATAGAGATAGTCGTTTTGCTTCTGGATTTTGGAGATCACTTCAAAAGTCGTTAGGAACCAATTTGGATATGAGCACAGCCTATCATCCACAAACTGATGGGCAAAGCGAAAGAACAATCCAAAATTTGGAGGATATGCTACGTGCTTGTGTGATAGACTTTGGAAGTAGCTGGGATAAGCACTTACATTTGGCCGAATTCTCGTACAATAACAGTTATCACGCGAGTATTAAAGCTGCACCTTTTAAAGCACTGTATGGGAGAAAATGTAGATCACCCGTTAGCTGGAGTGAGGTTGGTGATGCCCAACTCACTGGACCAGATTTGATTAGGGAGACGACGGATATGATTGTGCAAATCAAGAATAGATTGTTGTCTGCTCGAAGCCGACAGAAGAGTTATGCGGATGTAAGAAGAAAACCATTGGAGTTTAACGTGGGAGATAAGGTTATGCTAAAGGTATCACCATGGAAAGGTGTTGTACGATTTGGAAAACGTGGGAAGTTAAGTCCTCGTTATATCGGACCATTCAAGGTTACATCTAGAGTAGGACCTGTGGCATACCAACTCGAACTACCACAAGAACTGTATGGGATTCATAACACTTTTCACGTGTCGAACCTGAAGAAGTGTTTATCCGATGAAGAACTCGTTATACCGTTAGACGAGGTTAAGGTTGATAAGAAGTTGCATTTTATTGAAGAACCGGTCGAGATCATGGATCGCGAGGTCAAGCAACTGAAGCAAAGCCGAATACCTATCGTCAAAGTTCGATGGAACTCTCGAAGAGGACCAGAGTTTACTTGGGAACGAGAAGACCAAATGTGGAAGAATTACCCTCATCTCTTTGATTTCAACAAGCGATCGGGCAAGAACGCAAGTTGATCTTCGAGGGCGAAGATCCTAATTTGGTGGGGATGATGTGACAACCCGTCAATTTCAGGTCGTTATTTTAATCTCGACTATTACGTATTACGTGTTTACTTTAATGAGAATTTTAATTTATCGACTAACCGAGAAGGTTATGACTTGAAACTAGCGTAAAAATGTCGATTAGATGAAAACCGACAAGGAATATGTTAGGTATCGATATTATATTCTCAAATAATCATGAAAATGATTTTTATTGTATTTAATCTTTATTTCTCGTATTTTACGTTTTAACGAATGACGATAACTAGTAGTGATCGCGATACCGACGGATGCCCAAAAATTTACGTTTTATTTTCGATTGTCTCGATATTGTATATTTTCGACGTTTTCGATTTAATTACGTTTTAAGTCGTGTCGAAGCTTTATTATTATTTTTATGAAGCGTTTTAACTTACGAAAAGTATTTTTACGAAACCCGAGCCCCGTAAATATTTTTAAAATGTACAATTTACATTTTCTACCTTGTAAACTAATTACTTGCACTTTGGGACCAAAAGAATGCAAATTTGGCAAAAATTACCCTCACCCCACTATTTAAACAAATTCCACTACCAATTTCTTTATTTAAAATTCATTTTCATCAAAAACACACATCTCTCTCTCCTCCTCCCCATTTTGCCGTCCAACCCTCAACCCCAATCCACCCAAATTTTTGATTTTCTAGCTTGAATCTTCAAAAACTAAAACAAGACCCATCCTAGAAATTTCAAGAGCTTTCTATTGGTATAATTTTCTTCCACATGCATTCACTAAATTTTTATTTCAATTTTTGATGATGAACACCATGTTTGATCCATTTTTATGGTGATATATGGTGTTAATATTATTATATTCATAGTGGGTTTTGGTTGCATGCAAGATTTTTATATATTTAATTTTTGTAAGATTAAATTTGAGGGTGTTATGAGTTAATTAGATGTGTTATTATGATATTAGGATCATATTAGGACTATAGGAATTGTTGGAATGGGTTGAAAATTTGATTTGGTATGATTTTTAGATAGGCTATTTTGGGCAGTAACTTTAAGTCCGTTTTTGAAATTGTTACTGTGGTAAACTTGGTAAACTAATAAGATAGGGTCGTAGAGAATTTCGTTAGCTTCGATTTGAGCTAAAGTAGAGCTTCTAACTCATTACGAGCGAAAAGTTATGCTACTTTTAGTATTTGTGTACCGGGAGACGGGTATCGGCACAATCCGAAAATTGTTGTCGATATTTGGAACGAATCTCGGGGACTATAAAATGAGTTTTAAAAATGTTCAAGGGCTGTTGTAAGTTGATAAACCTCAGGTCATGAGTCTATTTTCAAACCCGAGTGTCGGTTTTGCAAACGGAATTGTTTAAATAAGTCAAAATGGTTTTACAAGTCGAAGACGCAAAACTGTCCGGTTTTTGTAACACGAAGGTGTGTCGGGCAGAAGGTCTTAGAAGTAATATTTTTGAACGAAATTTAAACTGAGTCTTATTCATATTATGTGTGAGTTTGTCACCAAGTTTCGTCGAAATCGGACATGTCTAGATAGGTTAGATTGGTGTGTACATTTGGAGTGTACATGCTGAGTGGTATTTTGGACACGTAGTTCAATACTTGTGTGGCGTGAGTTGAGTATTCACTATTGGACGTGGTGACTTACTCAAGTGTTAAGTCATTATATAAATGACTTAGCTACTGGTCCGAGGGAAGTAAAAATTATGGTTTGACTTGCATTGACTTGGCGTCTTATGACGGGTCAATGTCGAGGGTGTAAGTGTTTAAATGAATAAGTGTTGAATAAAAGAGTATTGTAGTACACTTATGTTTTGTTATTTTTTTTCGGGATTTTCATGGTCATTTGAAATTGACTTTCATATTATTTAAGTATTATTTATACTTGAGTCGTTTATTAACGAACGCGCCTTAATTGGTAGGTTGCGGTCTTCGTGTTTAAAAGGGCATCACAAATCGTCGGCGATCGTCACGTCACTACTATCGTACCAAGGTGAGTCTATAGCCTCGCTTTACATGTTTACTTGTTTTATAAAACCCGCGAGGGGGATAACATGCTTGTTTTATTAAAATAAGAGGGGTACGACGAGAAGTTGTGGAAACCCTTATTATTGGAAAAACATTTATTGATAAATGAAGGGTACAACGAGAAGTTGTGGTAAACCCTCATTCTTTTAAAATTGAACACAAAGGACCCGATTGTATGCTTAGATGAAAGTTGTTATATAAGTTTGTTTAGCCTTAAAGACCCATGAATCGTGAATTGTTAATCGAAAGAACGCTAATACTATGGATAGATCTATCGGGGTGACGCCCAGTCCGGTCGCGACTAGCTATCGCGTGGTGTTGTGATGCACCAGTAATGAAACATCGGATGCAATTGTATAAGAGAAATATACGCACTTGGCTAGGTGTGTTGGGCTGAAATAATATATGTTAACGTTCAATTTCACGAGACTTATGAAATAACAACGATAATTATGTCTGATCCACATGATTGTCAACTACGGAAGGTTTATTCAGAATACTTGTGTTCATTTATTTAAATTTAAACTCTATAGATTCACTCAACATTTTTGTTGACTTTATAGCATGTTTTATCTCAGGTCCATGAAGAAGGCACTCAAGGAAGGCGGTTTCACGCAGCTTGCTAAATTAAAATGTTTTGGCCCGCTTTTCTAAACTATGTCTATTCTAAGAAACTTTTCTTATTTGGTTGGTTGTGTAAACTTAAAACTATTTGGGACCGTGTGTAAACTGTTTTATCTTTAAACAAATGAATGGACGTATGTTTTGTTAAAACGACTCATTTTGAGGCGTTTTCTATGATATTGAGGTTGAACCATGATAGTAACACCCAATGACCCTTCCGCTGCTATGACATGAAATTGGGGGTGTTACAGCATGGCTATGCAGAATCGCTATCTACAAGGAATGATTTAAGAGACGACTGGAGTTCTGGGCGATATTCTCCTTGAGATACCGCATAGATGGCATGGACCAATACCTTGGCTGCTAGTAGCCCCAATAAGGATCCATGTATTTTTTTTAATCGTCTTTTAGGTTTTTTGTTATTTGTTTCAAAACATTTGCAAAAGGGGTATGAATAAAACACTGCAGTTCCTAGCTAGTTCCGCGGTCCAAATGATGTTTTTCTTTCTCATCTTTAAAAGCATGCATGTAAGTATTATTTCTTTAATATATGTTGGGCCTTTAGATGTACATGTACAATAACGTTTCCAGGCTTAACAAGAGGAATAAGTTTACCCTACTAATTAGACTTGTCGCGTAAGAGGGATGCACCCCTAGCGGCGCCGGATCAGGTATCCTTTGTTAGGTAGCTTTTCACAAGACGTTGTGGTAAGTATAGCAGTCCTCATACTTTATGACGGATGCGCACAGTGTGCACGCCTAACAAACATGTCATTTTCAATGACATTACTTATTGTAGTAGTGGCAGGACCACATGTAATGACTTTTAGACTCACCCATAAGTGCAGAGTCACACCCCAACGGGCGTACTCATTAACAAGTGTTCTCCCTCACCATCTCAGGAGTAGGTGTAGGAACCTGGACATATATATATGTGACTACACATGGATATGATACAGGACGCTATTATCATTGAACAAATTAATTAATTTACAAGATCAGTTGGCATCAGGTACAACAATAAATATGGTGGGGCAGGACAGCCTCTATAGAAGGTTGTTCATGGACAGCGACCTCTTTAACCTGCGATATTGCGGGTTGATGTGAGATGTTGTGCCCATACCTCTTTCATATATTGAAGCACACGAGTGTAGTATACGTCAATGGATAGAAGAGTCACGGGTACACCATCAGACCGGCTAGGGTGGGCCAAGCCTAGGCCGATGACAGCACCTTTGGTGGAGGTGTGATTCTTCTTGGAGACACGACGCACGTGTTGCTTTAATTTATCTTCCAGCGAACCAATATTGGAGTGCTGGAAATGTACAAAGGAATTGTAGTTCGGATAGTTTCGGATCACCAGTGGTTTCAGGGTCTCCTTCAGCCGAGTCTGCACTATCGGAAGCATAAGGCCTGTCATGGTCACGCTATTAGGGAGGTCCAGACCTTTCTCGATTAGATCTATGGTTGGCATTGGGAGGCTCTCTAATCAGTGGAAGGCAGCATCAAACATCTCCTGCGCATATTTGGAGTAGATCTCATTTCCCTTTAAAGGACCCCTTAGTAAATTTTCTTCGGAAGCACGTTCCATGGCGAGACTGGATCCGATCAGTAGCGCGGCGTCATATACATCCTTGATAGCTTTGTCAAAATGGGGTAAGTTCATAACACATTTGGTAGCAAGTGGAAGACCATGTTTTATTAGCCATCGATTCTCAGCGCGCACTGCGGTTAGGTGTGGGTATAGTTCTTCATCAAAATCCGTACTCATATGCTTCAGAGCTTCTGACTTCTTGGCCATGTCCTTTTGGCTGTTAGTGACAAAATTTTCGCAATTCAGAGCAAGGGCATTCATGCCTTTTTCTAGTTTTTCCATGGCCCAACGGTTTTCGTACTCTTGCTTTGCTCGCAGGCTGCGCTCGCGGTCTAGGAACTCAGAGAGCGAGGATTGTTTGTCATCTATATATTAGATGGATCCGGCATTTATATTGGACACGACGCGCAAGCGGGAAAATTCAATCTTCGCATTTACAAGCTTGAGGTCTCTCTGTTCTGTAACCTGGCGGACCTCTTCGTTTACTTGTGTTAAACGCTCGGACAGCTGGGATATCTTCTTCTTCAAGTGGGCAGCAAAAGTTACTTCTTGGGCGGCAATTGTGTCTAGCTCCTTCATTAGTAGTTCGTCGGACATCTGGTGTAAATGTTGAGCGCGGCCAAAGAGAGTTATGTGTTGCAAGAAGTCCCTACAAGCGTCTGCACCATCAAGAGCGTAGGAGTGCGTGCATTGCCAGGGAGGAGTAATTCTGGTGGACTTCGAGGTACCTACGTCCGCCTCGGCCGTAAAAGCAAGCGAGCTGCAAATTTGATGTCTTACGATTATTGGAGGTGTGCGAATTGTTTATTCTTACAGAATACTAAAGAAGGGCGTAGGGAGATACCTTGATAGTTTTATGTTTTCCCGTGGCCTTGATAGGGCTCCCCATGATGTTGCGTGAGCACGTGGCCTTGTTTGCAGTGTTCTCCCCCTTCTTGGAATTTGCTGCGTAAGGGAGAACGGTAATTTTTTGTAACTTGGCACAGGAATGTTCTCTGACGATGGTTCGGTGTGCGAATCCTCTGCGGTACCATGTTCTTCTTCGTCTCCTTGACTCATTTCCTCTGACGGAGACTCTACGATGCATGGTACGCTTTGGATGGGGGTAGCATTTATGGCGGTTGTCATCTCGGCATTCCCACTATGTGTGGGAGAAGGAAACTCCAGAGCTACTGTTCGTTGACTAATGCGCCAAAATTTTGATATCTTGATTAAAGTGAAGGGTCGGGCGCGCATGTTCACGGCGCATGGATTCCCGCGCTTCACGAGTTGTGTGTAATTTAACTCTGCATTCATATGAAGGACGAGTAAGCATACGTGCAGGAATGGTTTTTTCGGGGGCCAAATAAAAAGACACAACCACAAGAAGAAGGGGAAGTTAACGAAATAAAGGTTTCTTACCATGGTCAAAGTCATCAAAGTACTCTGGAAGGTGGTTGGCAGGAAGAACTGGTGTATGGCTCAAACCTAGGGCGTAAGGAAGTGTCTCTGGATATTCTTGCGTTGGTATCCAGTCAGCATTGATTGCTTGTGCGTCTGCCTCGTTATACGAACCGAAAAGGGGGCTGTCATCCTTTATCATTGTCTCGGGGGTGATGAAATCATGGTCAAATGGGAACACAACCTTGTCTACCCAGAAAAACTTATCGGTCCACTTCTTCAGGGAATCTATTTTTTCTTAATAACATTGAAGTTGACCAGGGCGCTTCGCGAAGGTTATCCATCCATTCATCCATGTGGGTCTATAGAAGGCGCGGAACAGGTTTATGGTTGGGTCAACATTTTTGAGTAAGCAGTTTATCTCAAATTTTGAGATTTTGGCGGCTCCTATATAATGTAGCTGGGAGAGGTGTATACTATAATAATTTAGTATGTCTATCAGGAAGCGGCTTAGAGGTATGCGATTGTTGGAGAACTTAATGAACCTGGTATATATACCAATTTTTCCGTCAGGAAAACTCCCAATATGTACTTGTGGATCTGGAACAATCGGATGGAGATCTGAAGGAACGTGGTATTTAGTGGTAAAATGGGAGAGCTCTTGTTTGGATATACTGGATGTCACGTCGAATAGTTGGGCTACCACTTTTTGCTCTTGTGGTTGTTTTAAGCGAGGGCGAATGTGGGCTATTTTGTTACGGATAGTGGTTTTTTTTACAGTTTTTAACAATTGAGGGAAAGGATTTTTGGAAAAGTGAAGTAAATGACTATCAGACTGCATTTATATACCCTGTAGATGTCATGGTTCTTATGGCACGTGTCTGTGACGTTTGGTTCATCCTATGGTGTCCGTTGATTGCTTCTTCTGACATTAAATACTTTTCACGGTTTCCAATAAAGGACTGTGATAGTGGAATATGACATGGATGCTTATTTGCTGTAATGGTTGTGTGGTTTTACTTTTTTGCTGGGTATCTATGAGAGTGGGCCTTGTTGATTAATAGTCTAGTAGCCGCGGTTGGAACCTGCGACCACTAGACTGGGGGGCATGATAACATATAGTCCCTAGTCGGGCTGGATAGTCCAACTCATAGGTACTACCCGCATCCATCAGGAATGGATTGGATACTTGCGATGTGCGCGCATAGCCCATAAGGCCTGGTAAGCCGCTGTCGCACAAGAGGTTAATTACTTAGCCAGGTTCTCGTCTTAGTGCGACAGGATCAGACTAAATATAACTTATGTTATAGCTATATTCGCCTAAGGAAAAGGGATATACACTTCCCTTGGTTGGATAATGAAGATCAAGCTATTTCCAGTCATTATCTCTTCCTTAGGCCGCAAGAATAGGGAGCCCGGCCTTGACTCCCTCGAGTATAAAAGGAACCCCTCCGGTTCCACAAAGGTACGATATACACAATACCCTAAACACTAATATACTCAAACCGATTACTTACTCTCACGCTGGAGTCTAATCGTGGGTAACAAACCCACGATAAGCCTAACGGTGTCTGTTTAGTGCGCAGGGTCCCAAAGCAAGTTTCACTTGGTGCGAGAGCCGGAGTCCACAAGGCCCCAAATTAAGCCTAATTATGGTTAAGCTCGGTCTACCCCAACTTTTGCATCAACAATTTCATACATGATATAATGGTTCCTCAACAAGCAAAGACAAAGAGGATTCAAACTAGGGTAAAATTTTTTCTAGAAGACTTGAAGACAACGACGTCATCCTCAGCATTGGAAGCAAACTTAAACCTGTCATATTTTTGTCCATTTGCATCTTTTAGGAACATTGTAAGTAATTCCGTATGTCTCCACATTGGGGGAAGATTGTTAGCCTTAAAATGTGAGCGACTAACGGAATTACAATAGTTTCATAACCGGGACTTGTAGGGACTAATATTGTCACATGTAAGTAGTTCAAGTCCCGAGCTATATATACCCCTCCATACTTCCATGGAGGGGTGAGGTTCTTCATTTCTTGTTTTCCTTTCTCTCTCTAATAAAACACACTTATTTGAGTATCTCTCTCTCTCTTTCTCTCTCTACCATGGCTAAACATCTTTTCCACCCTCCCCGACCTCCGGATCATAAACTCGTGTTACTAGTGAATCACAAGTTAACACCAATTATTAAAAAACAGAAATACAAAAGTAAAAAACTAAAATAAAAAACCTTCTTTCAATGTGGCTAGTGAGTTTGACGCTAGCCCCTTCGGCAGTAAAAAAGGTGTGGTGCGTCATAAGTCGTTCTCGTAAAAACCTTTGGCACTATTTATCAGCTCACCGCTATCATGACTCTTGAAAAATACATCGATAAAAAGTAAAGTAGATATTATTGTTGTCCCTAATAATATGATGATAGATTAAAAAAATGAGATGGAAAAGATATAAGTTTTAGAGAGAGAAAGTAGTGAGAGAAAGTAGATAGAGAGATGATTAACTTGTGAAATTAGATTAAGAAATTATGAGATCATCCACACTCCTAACATGCTAGGAGGGTGCTTATATAGTCCACCCACATGCGGGCTCTCTAATGGACTATATTGTTTTGGGTCGGGCTTGAATAAATGCTTAGTACCTTGAAAGAGGCCTTTTAAGCTAACCATCAAGCCCGTAATGTCACGACTATTTTAACTACCTATTACAACATTCTAATAAATATTAGAATATAAAACTATGACCGAACATTCTTGTTTGACTCAATTTTTTGAGGCTAACAATCTCCCCCAATGTAAGGTCATTCCTCTTCGATATTTGTAGTCCAATGGAGATTTATGAATTTCGTCATAAATGAGTCTAGAACGTGTAATACTAGTGTTGTTCCTTCATGCTGTGATCTTTGAGCCTTTGTCGTTGTCTTTAGACTTTGTCTTTTATCTTGAGATCTTCAAATTATCCTTGACTTGTCTTTGCCATCTTGCGATCTTTGTGTCTTTATCAATATGCTCATACTTTGCAAAATCTTAAAAGCTTGCTAACAATCTCCTTTGAATAGAGGTCATTCCTCTACATTAATTGTTAAGGAAGATTTTAATCATCAGAGTTGCGGAAGTCTTTAGCTTTCTTGATTGTTGAACGTCTTTGAGTATGAGGATGTGGTTTTGAATCTTTGACTTTGCTGAGTACACCGTAACCCCACCTTCTCTAGACAAAACATAGACACAGACTGAATGGCTTTGACATTCATCCTAAATCGGTAGCGTTTTACCTCCGGTCGGTGAAGACCGTTACACGATATTAAATATCGTACCTATGATTAGGTAGATTCAATTAAGAACCTCTTTGACACGGTTTCGCGGCAGTACTAGACGTTCTCTTTACTCGACCGTCTCAAAGCAAGACTGCGAACGTAAAGAGCGAATCAATTGGATAAATATCCGCTTGATTAAAGTCATCAATTCAAAATCCTGGAACAAGTTTGATTCATTAAGAATCTTACCATTGTTGCTTTCTAGTTGACACAAGTTTGATTCATAAGAATCTCGCAAGTTACCTACCGTAGCGCTGTTTGATGTTGACGCTAGAAGGATTTCCATTCATCACTGTGAATATTAATACATATCACTCTGAATGTTCTGGCAAGACCATAAAGGTATTGCGTAAAAACTTGAAACGAGTTTGAATCAATTCAGAATCAAACAACTGTTGCTTTTTAGTTTTACATATGTTCAATTCATAAAGAATCTTACACATGACCTACCAAAGTGCTGTTTGATGTTGACACTGGAAGGATTTCCACTCATCATTTTGAATACTAGGTAGTATCACTCTGAGTGTTCTAGCAATATCGCAAGGATATAGCGTAGGACTTTCTTGATCTTCATCTGTGTGTCCTAACGAGATTTGATTGATCTCTTGGCTCTAGACTCGATTTGTGAACTTTTAGTAGTCGAAGGCTGGAGCAGATGCCACCTATTCAGTATCAACTATCTCGGAGTGAGAAAGTAAATAGAAGTCGTGTTGATCTCCGAGACAATAAAACAAACTTCTTTTGAGAGAAGCCTGAGTCAGCTGGGGAGGGGTTGTGCATTACATCACTGGGTCCATGATGCGTTGTCTTCATGATGTGTTGACCTGGTTTCTGCCTAAGTTGTATGGAGGGCTTCTTTGTTTACACCCTTTATCCTTACATTTCTTTT
Source organism: Glebionis coronaria (assembly GCA_025667525.1). Lineage (NCBI taxonomy): Eukaryota > Viridiplantae > Streptophyta > Magnoliopsida > Asterales > Asteraceae > Glebionis > Glebionis coronaria. The sequence continues at coordinate 56,447 of JANFOE010001300.1, read as the reverse complement.
TCATTCTTCAACCCCTTCAATGCTTACCAAGACATCATTAATAGCACCTTGTTGTGATTGTTCCAGTGCAATCATCAGTACTTAGTCGGCATTCAGCTTCGTTCACATTCTACTCCATCTTTCCTAAGGACTTCTAATAATCTATTGGATTTTCCCTGGGAAGATCCCTCTGGTTCTGGTTGGATCATATGACTTAAACCTAACCATCCTTTTGACACCAATAACGTCGTGAATTAAAGATGTTGTGGGTATTTGATCGTAACCATGAGTGCTTGAGTCTTTAGATCATATTTTAATCACATTTTCTCCCCTATCTCAAATATATAAAATCGTTTGACATTAGAGATACCAAATTTGATTAAAATATATTGTGCAGAAAAGTCTTGAAAAAATTTCGGGAGAAAAATGTGTCAAACTTAGCATGAATTTGGAACGCTCCCCCTCAAAAATTGATCCAATGGAATTTTCATTACGAGGATATGATCCACATTAAACTTTTGAGGATAGGAGTTGTTGAACACACAATTTTTGAAAGATTTTGAATATCATTGAGAAATTCTTGAAAAAATTGTGTTCACGCTTTTTGAAAAATCAATTCTTTTTGGCGAAAAGGTTTTTCTAAAGCATAAACTTGAGTTCATAGACTTTGAATGTCTTGCGAATCCACTCAAGTGTAAGAAGATTTAACTTCTTTTGCTAAGGGTAAGGGCACGAAAGCGTACAATCCCCCGTGAATGTAGATCCGGGTTGCAATCTGAAAGTGATTACAAGCCCTTGTGTTGAGCTTAAAACGTTAAATGTTTTATGACAAGCTCAACCCAAGATAGATTGCTCTACCCGTTGTTAGAAATATTGTCCAAAAGAGACATTTTCCTTTATTAAAAATAGAAATGACATGTTTTGAAAAATATTTACAACTTTCATTCGAGCTTGATGTACACACCAGTGTCGTTATTAAGCGACCTTTATAGGCACGTCCATATTATCGATACTAAAAGACATGTCGAGAAGAATATTTATGGATTATCAAAGATTTTTTAATTTTGTATTTTTCTTTTTCATTAATATTTACAAGTAGATGTTTGATAAATGAATCAAGTAGGCTTCTTTGCCAGAATCTCCAGTTCTGCTGGAGTCAGACATCTGATACCAATTTGCCTAACAAGATACGCAAACCTCTCTTTCGAAAGAGCTTTTGTAAACAAGTCAGCTAATTGGTAATCAGTTCCAACAAAGTATAATTCAACAATACCCTTTTCAACTTGTTCCTTAATGAAGTGATATCTGACATCAATGTGCTTCGTACAGGAATGCTGTACCGGATTGCAGGAGATGGCTATGGCAGACTTTCAGTCACATTACATAGGTACTTTATCAAAGTGGAAGCCATAATCCGTGAGTTGTGTTCTCATCCAAAGAACTTGAGCACAACACGCAGATAGAGACACATACTCCGCTTCGGCTGATGATAATGATGTGCAATCCTGCTTCTTGGAAGACCATCCCACGAGCTTATCTTGACCTAGAAATTGTGCACCACCAGAAGTACTTTTACGTGTATCAAGACACCCTGCATGATCAGAATCTGAATAGGCCGTTAGGAAGAAACCGGTTTTTCTCGGATACCAGAGTCCCATGTGAATGGTATTCTTAAGGTAGCGAAAGATCCGTTTAACCTCCTTGAGGTGCTTTTCAGTGGGTCGTGCTTGATATCGTGCACAATAACACGTAGCATGTGATATATCTGGTCGGCTTGCTGAGGGAGCCGATCATGGAATGATATCTCGTTTGATCTATGGCATCTCCCTCCAAATCAGCATCTAGGGATGTGGTTGATAATGGTGTCCCAACCGGGTCACATGCGGTCATACCATGCTTTTTGATTATCTCTTGACAATACTTAGCTTGGTTAATAAAGATACCACTTGGGAATTGGTGAACTTGAATTCCTAGAAAAAATTTTAGTTCTCCCATCATAGACATTTCAAATTTGTTGTGCATTACTTTTTCAAACCATTTTGAAAGTTTTAGGTTTGTAGACCCGAAAATAATGTCATCAACATAAATCTGCACAAGCAAAATGTCATCCCCATATTTATAAGTGAACAACGTTAGATCAATGGAACCTTTTGAGAAGCCTTTGGAGACCAGAAATTTCGAGAGCTCGTCGTACCACGCCCTTGGAGCTTTCTTGAGTCCATAAAGTGCTTTGTGGAGACGATACACCTTGTCAGGATAATGAGGATTGATGAATCCTTCTGCCTATGTGACATATACTTCTTCCTTCAAAGGACCGTTAAGAAACGACGTCTTTACGTCCATTTGATAAACGATGAATCCCTTATGTGCAGCATAAGCAAGAAAAATACTGACCGCTTCCATTCGAGCAACTGGTGCAAATGATTCTTCAAAATCAATACCCTCTTGTTGGCCATACCCTTTAGCCACTAGCCTAGATTTATTCTTGATGATCGTATTCTCTTCATCCATATTGTTTTTCCAGATCCATCGAATATTTAATGGTATTACATCGTATGGTCTGTCAAGAAGTTCCCAGACTTTAAGTCTTTCAAATTGTTGAAGTTCATCCGTCATAGATTCAATCCAAGCATGATCAGCCATGGCTTCTTTGATGTTTTTCGGTTCAGCTAAACTCACAGCGAGTACGAACATATAAACATCGCCATCGGTGTTAAGCTGTCGTCTTGTGCGAACAGGCTGTGAAGGGTTTCCAATTACTTGAACCAAAGGATGATCTCGGGTCCAATGATGTGTTGAAGGATGTCGTTGATAGAATGTATGCATATTTGACGGATCAACATGGCGAGTAGAAGACTCTCCAGTTTCGTGTACCGGTGTACCGAATGGGTTGATAAATTCGTCTTCGTCAGATAATGCATTGTCTGCTTGATTTGTGTTCTCTGGAGCAATGACAGTAGTTGTAGATGTTGTAGGAGCGGTTTTTGATGTGATATTCTGAGGAGGTAAATCTGCAGCAACCCGTGTTGAAGTAGATGAAGTTGTATCCTTTTGTTGACGATGATCGGTATCATCATTCTTATCATGAGTGACAACGGAAGACTTCGATACAACATGTTTCTCCCCCATGAAATATTCATCATACATTGGTCCATATAACATTTCTAATTCTTCAATTGTCGTGTTGACTGTCATATCTGCTCTTGGAACACTTTGTGGAACCAGCTTTGAACTTGACGGTTCATTGTTGTGGTCTTGAGTTACGAGTTCCGTGCGGTTGTGAACGGAAGTCGTTTGTCGTTGTAGATCGGGACTTAAACTGTTTTGTTCAAGTGCCATCTCTTGTAATTCATCAAATCGGATGTGAATAGTCTCGACTATCAATTTTGTTCTCTTGTTGTATACTCTATACCCCTTAGACTGAGTTGCATATCCCACAAGAATACATGCATCACCTTTCTCTTTCATCTTATCTAAATTTTCACCATCTCGTATTATGTAACAAGTACATCCAAAAACGTGAAGGTGTTTGAGTGAAGGTTTTCGATCATGAATTATGTGATATGGTGTCTTTTCGTGTCTTGGGATAATTAAGGAGCTGTTTTATGTGTAGCATGCGGTTGACACGGATTCGGCCCAAAAGTATATTGGGAGTTTTGAAGCGGATAATAATGGTCGAGCAGCCTCAACTAAAGTACGGTTTCGTCTTTCAACAACGCCGTTTTGTTCGGGTGTTCGAGCAATAGATGTTTCATGTTCAATTCCTTCGGCTTCAAAATAGTTTCTTAGATTTAAATTCAAAAATTCTGTACCTCTGTCAGTATGAACCACTTTAACTTGAGCTTGAAGACCACGTTGTATCAGTTTAAGGAAGCTGATGAGAACTTCGGGTGTTTCATCCTTGGACCTCAAGAAGTGAGTCCATGTGTACCTTGAGTAATCATCGACAATTACCATAACATAATTCTTCCCATTGATACTATGAACATGCATGGGACCACACAAATCTATATGTAGAAGATCTAACCGTCCTTTAGAGCTTGGTGCAGTCTTTTTTTGAAGCTACTTCGTATAGCTTTACAAATCTCACAAGAAGAACAAAGATGATCTTTGATGAATTTTATGCTTGGAAGGCCTCTCACAATATCTTTCTTGGAAAGCAAGTTGATGGTATCAAAGTTGAGATGAGAAAGACGTTGATGCCATAACCATGCCTGAGTCGTTGAAGCTTTTGCCATTAAGCAAATTGGAGTTGTAGAAGTTGTGTCTTGAAGTGAAATAGTGTAGAGATCAGTACCCCGTGTACTGATAAGTAAGTCATTCCCATCATAATCACGAACAAAACATGTCTTCTTTCTGAAGGCAACCTCCAAATCCGCATCACAGAATTGACCAACCGAGAAAAGATTGTGATTGAGCCCTTCGACGTAGTATACCCTTTTGATCGTTATATTCCCCTGAACCAAATTTCCATATCCTAGGATCAGCGGAAATTGATCATTTCCGAATCGGACCGTACCCAGGAACTTATCCACGAAGTTAATTAGAAGCTTGAGATTCCCCGTCATGTGCTTCGTGCATCCGGAGTCTAGTATGAAGAGAATTATTTGTATCACCTACAGAAGAGTTAGAACACGATGGAGCATTTGCTAAATTGGATACCACAGTAGTTGTGATAGTAGAATCATTAGTGTCCTTAGCAATATTTAAAGGCATACTAACACTCGCTGTCACATTGTCTGTCCTAACTTTAGGCATCCATTTATATCCTGGAGGACATTGATTAGCAAACCACCATTTCCAAGACTTGCTAGCAGACTCATATAATTCCTTAATTCTGCTTCTAGGGTTCTTAGTGGTGGAGTATGATGCATTACTTTTCTTAGTCGGGGTTGCACCATAATGGTTCACTTTGTGTTTGGGTTTACTAGCACTAATAGGCATCGCAACTTGCTTCTTAGTTCTAGTTTCTATGTCTTTGACATTATTCATATCACACATAGAATGATTAGCATTAGCACACTTTCCACATTTGACACAAACAAATTTCACATTCATAACATTCAAATCATTCAAATCATCATTACATGCGATTACAGACTTTTTATTCTTAGAAACATTCAAATTCCTAGGTTGTTCTTCTACTTCCTTCATCTTCCCTTGACTCTTGTGTTTCCAAACCTTATCATTCACTTGAGTGATCTTAAGCTGAGGTCGGCTAACACTAGCAGTGGAGACTACTCATGTAGTAGAAGACACACGAATATTAGTGTTTCTAGAAGTCTGAGGTGATTGACTAACTTTGTTTGTGGGTTTAGTGGTCATTATATACATCCCTGATTTAATCACATTATTATGCTTAACGCTTGGTGCTATAGCATTCCTTATGGGTTGAGTATGTGGTAACCTTTCCTTTCCATCCATCTTGGGGGCAAACACAGGTTTTGCAACGAAGAATTTGAGAGAGCAGATGGTTTCCCCAAGTTAGAGGATCTATTCTTTCTAGAGGCAATGGGTTGTCTAATAACAAGTTGTTTAACACTAGGTTCCATAACTTTCCCACCCATCTTAGCAACGAGTTTCTTCAACTCTGCTATTGCTATGTCTTTTTCTTGTAACTGAGCTTTCAAATCCGAAATATCAAGACTTTTTTGTTTAATAAATGACATGACTCAGATAATTTTACTTCTAAAGATGTATCATTTGAAAAGCTGTCAACTTTTTTTTGCAAAGCAAGTTCAAGTGAGTGACAATGTTTTTGAAGATAATCATATCTATGCTGAAGTAACAAAAACTCTTTTTGGTCAACTTTATTCGAAAGCTCAGTTTCAAGACGTTCACATTCTTTAACTTGATCAAGATATTTTCATGCAACATCAGAGTATTCATCAATATCAGCACAAGATGTAATATAAGCACACATAATATCTTTTGAGAGACATTCATGTAAGAGTAGATCATATGTTGTAAAAAACTCGTCTCTCTCAGGTTGATGGTCGTTCACTTCTTGTTCAAGAGATTCCACATATTTCAAATCATCAAACATTTCTTGCTTAATTAGTGTTTCAAATTCCAAAATATATTTTTGTGTTCTTTCCACAAGCGGAATCAAAATACTTTTCACAAGCACAGTTATATCGTGAGGAATTTCTTTGTCTCCTTTCGAAAGTTCACGTTTTTTCCAGTCATCATCAACAACCTTTTTGAAATTTTCAATGTTACTCTTGAGAATACTAAGTGCTTGTTTACTCTTGCTTACAGAAGCTTTAAATGGCAAGTATTCAATAAATTTTGAAACATTAGTTTTCTTAGTGGCAAAAGCTTATCTCCATTTAACTCTTATTTGTTCACATTCGAAAAATATTTGCTCACGAGTTTTCTATGTTTACGGGTTGAAAAGACCATAAAGACTGTTTTCATAAGCATAATTATATGGTTTAACAAATTCTTTATTAACTTTTGGTCTACTCTCTTCTTCCACGTCGTTTGTCTCTTCACTATCGGGCCTAACAACAAGACAATCAAGATCGATCCATTGGGACTCATCAAGATATAAGTGCGGATTCTCAGATTGAGCATGCTCAAGGTACTTAGGATTTTTCAAAACTAGGTCTATCTTTGAAAAACGAACGAGGTGCCAACATTCTCATGGTTTGAATTGATTGATTAGTTTTGTAAACAATTTTCTTGTAAAAATTAAGTTGAGTTTTAATTTCTACCATTTTGTTGATGTCATTCGCTTGTTTAGTTTTGAAATCCTTTTCCATCTTTTCAACCACTGCTTTCTTTTCATTCAAAAGTTTAGTTTTATCCTCTTGAAGAAAACCATTTACTTGAGTTAGCTCATTGACTTTAGTGGTAGCAAGATACATTTTGTGACGTTCAGTACTCAAAGAGGTGTTATAATTACGTTTCTCTTGTCCAAGAAGCTTAAGAGTTTCGTTATATTTGTCTTGAAAATTGTCCTTTTTAACATTAATTAAACACCCTTTGTATCCCTCAACCTCATTGGTCTTTTAAAGAAGCTGAGCTCTATAGCTATCAATGGTCTCATTAGATTTAATTAGAGCAGCTATGCATTCTTCAAAATTTTGAGTGAGCGTAGCGTTTTCCTTCTTTAATTACTTTTGACTATTTCTAGTTTCTTTGACATCTTTTTATAAAGAAGCAATTAAGTTAGCAAGCGCAATACGCTCCTCGTCATCATCATACTCATTTGCATGTTGATCATCCTCAGACTCATTATTGCACATGTCTGATGAATCGGGTGTGGTATTGCTATCAACCGTTTCCATCATACATGTGTCATTAATGGCTTTGGTTATCTCATAATGCTCATGAATATTACCAAACAGATTATATTCCTCTCTAGTGTGTACCTTATCGATTGGCCCAGTGTCAAAGATAGGACCATTGTCATCTTCTGTGACGTTGAGAACTTCTTCAACATCTGCCATGTACGAGTAATGTGCTTCAAGTTCTTGATCGGAGGCTTCATCATCAGTGTCATCAAGCATGGCTCCTTCCTCAACCGACAATTTAACCCCAGCTTCCATCTTCTTGCATAGCATCATCTTTTCCTTATGATAGCCAGAGTCCCTAACCCGTTTCAGCTTCCTACATTCCTTTGCCATATGCCCATAGCCTTGACAATTAAAGCACTGAATCCCACATTGCTGAACTACTTGAGTACCAACAATTTCCCTATTCTCAGCAGCAGTAGCAATCCTCTGAGCATCATACTTAGCAGTTTGTCGATCATACCGTGCAGACCCTCAACATGTGTTGGATTACGTCGATCATACCTAGGAGGACATTCATCATGTTGACGTGTGTCATACCTTCAAGGACTCTCAACATATTGGTTCCTTGTATTTGATAATGTTCGAAGATTGTTGTTGGTGGGTTTGAAGATTTTCTTGTAGGTCTTCATAATGAAAGCAATTTGTTGCTTCATCTCTCTATCCTTCTGAGCTAGTTCTTCATCACTGTCCTCTTTAGATGATGGCTTAGGTAATGGTGATGGTGCTCTTGGTTCTTTGTCACGTGATCGTGTAGGAGCAGAATACTTAGATGAAGTGGAGTATCTTGGTGAGGAGGATGTAGTGGATTACCTTGGTGAGGATGATGTAGTGGAGTATGACTTTAGAGCACGAGAGCGATGATCTTGAGTGTGTTGAGTGGTAGACACCAAAGCAAGTGGATTAGCAGTCTTTGCTATCCTTTCAGCACGAAGTTCATTTGCCTCATTCTAAAATTGTTTCAAAATGTCAAAGAGCGTGTGATAGTTGACCTCGTCTAACTTACTTTGTTGTTTCACCAAAGTTACAAATCGTGTCCACTCAGGTTGAAGTTGCTGTAGAAATTGCACATTGACTTGCATGGTGGAGACTTGCAAATTGTTTCTTGTCATGTCATTCATCATCTTGTAGAACCTTGAGTAATATGAATCAATTGATTCCCCATCCAATGAAGTAAACTTACCAAAGTTCCAGAACAAGTTAGTTTTGACGTCTTGCTTGTTAAGTGATTCACCTTGTTGCAAGCGTTCAATGGAAAACCACGTCTCTTTAGCAGTAGAGCATGCATCAACCGTTGAGTAAATATCATTCCCAATCCCACTTAGAATCAAATAAATTGATTCTTTTTCTGCATCAATCCAAGCACGTTTCTCTTTCGAAGTGTTCTCATATGTTTCCTCAATTGTTTACTCATCGGAACCGGTCGTCGAGTCTGTTGCTGGAATTGCAGGAATGGTGATTGTAGTGGGAGTATAAGGTCCTTCTTTGATGCAACGTCGAAGAACATCACCATTGGGTTTGGTGTCAAGATATCGAAGGAATCGTGATTGCCATTGTGCATATCTAGCAGTCACAAGCATTGGTGCTCTCTCTTTGTTACCCGCCACCATGATGTTGTTATTAGTAACACGATATTCAGTAGTAGAATCCATCTCAAGAATGAAGTGAAGTGAATAGGATCTTAAGTAGATGTTGTTGTGAGTAGATTGTGGTTGAAACTTCAAGAAATGGTGTGAAAAACCCAAACAATATCTTCACGTTTTTGAAAATTTTATAACAATTCGGAATAACTTTCCTTTACCTTATCCGGAATAAGTTAAATATGACTAGTCCGGAATGATACCTTTGTTTCTAATTCGGAATCAACAATGTGGCAGTTATCCGGAATCTATTCCCTAAGCTTATCCGGAAACCTGCAAATACACCTAATCCGGAATATATCTTCTACCTCTTATCCGGAAAATGCCTTCTACCTCTTATCCGGAATACGTGTTATACCTCTTATCCGGAGTAAATTCCTTGTGAGCTTATCCGGAATCCTCCCTTATGAGTTTATCCAGAATCCTCCCTTGTGAGTTTATCCGGAATCCAAAACTTCAATGTCTTATCCGGAATCCGTGTATGACTTCTTATCAGGAATACTATGCTTCTAAGTAACCCGGAATGTGAAAAAAAATTGTTATCCAGAATACGAAAAGAAAAACTATTATCCGGAATATGTGTTATGCCAAGTATCCAGAATATGTGTGTTGGTTGCTATCCGGAATACGTGAAGTTGCTTCCTTATCCGGAATAAGTGTTGATTGTTATCCGGAATCTAAGTTTTGGCTACAATCCGGAATGTATATGATACATACTATCCAGAATCCAAGTTGTTTTAGCTAATCCGGAATCCGTTTAACTCTTATTCGGAATCTATATTCCCACTGCTTATCCGGAATCCTTATAAGAAACCTTATCCAGAATGTTTGTGTGAGGCTTATCCGGAATACTACTAACTAGATACTATCCGGAATCACTCAAAACCCTTATAACCCGAATAGTTAAACCCTTATAACCCGGATAACAAAAATTTTGTACCTTGTAAATTTCCAATAATCAAACCAAAATTACCAACTTTTTCATGAAAATCAAGAAAATGACAAACACAAATTCCTTCCACAACTTTGTAGGCAATTTGTATATAGATTTTGAGCTCAAAAACACAAAACTTTTTGAGACGAGATGATTTGAAGAAGAAAATCACACGAATCAAAAAATGATAACCACAAACTAAACACGAATCTAATAATATGATTAACTTATGATACCAATTGTTGTCCCTAATAATATGATGATAAATTAAAGAAATGAGATGGAAAAGATATGAATTTTAGAGAGAGAAAGTAGAGAGAGAGAGAGAGATGATTAACTTGTGAAATTAGATTAAGAAATTATGAGATCATCCACACTCCTAACATGCTAGGAGGGTGCTTATATAGTCCACCCACATGCGGGCTCTCTAATGGACTATATTGTTTTGGGCCGAGCTTGAATAAATGCTTAGTACCTTGAAAGAGTACTTTTAAGCTAACCATCAAGCCCGTAATGTCACGACTATTTTAACTACCTATTACAACGTTCTAATAAATATTACAATATAAAACTATGACCGAACATTCTTGTTTGACTCAATATTGTGAGGCTAACAATTGCGGATTAGAAAACAACAAAAATCATAGGATTTGATATCATATGATTTTATTGTCTACTTATAAATAAAACAAGTTTCATAATAGAAGGAAATTGTAACGACTCACTTTGGTAATAAGACCGTTACATGATAATTATGGCGTGTCAACAAAGCATAACAAGGTAACATGTCTTAAAATATAAATGACCATAAAGGAAAGCCGAAAACAAACATCGGCTCCCGAACATAAGCTCACATGCATAAAGTAAATGAAGTAGGAAAAAGGACTATACATTGTCCAACCAAGCATAAGTATATAGAATGCAAAAAGGAAAAGAAGTCTAAGGTGGCTTCCATTCTATGCATGTACTTTCAAATGCTCAAGTTCGTCCCTATGTACCTGTCGTATGGGACATGGAAAGAAAATACGGCTGAGCAATACGCTCAATGAGCAGATATAATGACATGAATAGAATAACTGAAACATAAGTAAAAGATATGAAATGCAGCGGAATATGATATGGGACATGGAAAGAAAATACGGCTGAGCAATACGCTCAGTGAACGGATATAATCACATGAATAGAATAACTAAAACATAAGTAAAAGATATGAAATGCAGCGGAATATGTGTATGTCCTAGAAAATGTGGAAGATGTTTTAAAAACAAATATATAACTGAAAAGTCTTATGTTTATGCATGCAATGAAATTTAAATGCCAATGAGCTCATATAGGTCACAACAACATATATCAACGTGCATGAATACATAGAGGGGTGACCTCGTCATGTAATTAGGGGGGTGACCTCTAATAATATAAGTTTGGGTGGAGGGATCAACTCCAATGTGATGGATGTAGAGCACACACCACAATCACCTTGTAAACCTGCAAAACATGTACTATGATGCACCCATACGCCCCACATGATAATAATAATAATGGCCAATGTAAACTAAAGGGACGCCGTGAGAAATCACTCTCGTCGCGGAAGAGTCATGACACTAGTGCCTCAAGTGTCATAGTTATGGTACCTCCATAACTAGATGGTCATGGTCATGTATGTATATAACTCAGGCAATTTAAAATGATAGCATGGCAAACAATGAAAGCTTTTATGAAATGAAAACTGGGGAAAATAGATGGCATCAAACGGGAAATCCTAATCATGCATAGAACGAGATGTCCGTACTGAAGGACAGAATACCATACCTTATGTCCAGTAAGTGATGAAAGATGAAAGGCGGAAAGTACAACTCCGACTTCACGAATGCTAGATAATAAAGGACGTGTATGAGTTGTTTGTTCATGAATAAATTACTGGTTCTTAGTTTAATTTACTAGTTCTTGACTTGTTTTACTAGTTCTTGACTTGTTTTACTTGTTCTTGACTTGTTTTACTTATTCATGTTTTATCGTGTCTTTCTTAGTATTATACGTTCATGTGTTCTTGATTAATGTATTACATGTTTCTTGTGTTAATATACTTGATGTTTCTATAATTAGTAACTTTCTAAAAAGAGCAGGTTTCTATATATAGTAACTTTCCAAAATAGCAGATTTCCATATATAGTAACTTTTCACAAATAGTAAGTTTCCCTAAATAGTAAGTTTCCAAAAATAGTAAGTTTCTATAAATAGCAAGTTTTCAAAAATAGAAAGTTTTCATAAATAGTAAGTTTCCAAAAATAGAAAGTTTCCATAAATAGAAAGTTTCCATAAATAGTAATACGATTGTTTAATAAGCATATAATATAAGCCGAAGCTTAACAAACATATTCTATACGTCATGACTTATTAAATGATATAATAGTAAAGTTTTTTAACAAATACTTTTACATGTTATAATCTTATAATTAATTATTAATTAATAATGTAGCATGGTTTTAAAGTGATTATTAATTAATAATAAAGCATGATCTTATATTAATAAGACTTTACCATAAACTTGATAATTGTACAATTAAGTTAAAATATTAATTAGTTTAGTTAGGCCATGATTAATAATGTTGATAATTTAATAAGCTAAGTTTTAAAAATAGGCTAAATTAATTAGGCCATGATTTATTTCACTAATAATTAAGCAACTTAATTATTTTTAGTCCATGATTAACTTAGCCAAAATAATAACTAAACACCCCATGGTGACTCTCGGCTTAGCCAAGCCTCAAAACATAGCCCACCGAGACCACCATGGTCTCGGTTGCATGAAAAACAAACACCACCAACCGGCGTTGTGGCCTTGCCACTATCCAGCCAAGACTGCCACCGGTTGTGTGGGTTTCCCACTGCCAAGCCGGTTTCCACCGGCTGCCTAGCCTTTCCCACCGAGAGCCCCAAGCTCTCGATTTCCACTGCTGTGAACAACCACCCCACCTAGGGGCCTGCTGCTTACGGCTAACAAAAGGACCCAGCCACCGAGCCAATAGGCCGACGGCTGTTGGGGTTTAATTCCCCACCAAGAGCACCCCGTGAGGGATTCTCGGTTCCCGTCTCCAAAACCAAACTAGCCCGAATCATATCACATGTTTTTAATGATACACTATCATGTTTTTCATCTCTATTTATTTCTTTAACCCTTGATTCATAAAATAACATAATGAAAAAGGATTTGTGATTACCGAATGTGTAAAGCTTTAGGAAAACAAACACGAACACACCCTTATGATTAATCAAAGATCAAATTATTTTCTCCTTCCCCTTTTCCTCTTGTTCTTGCCGGCGGCTACACCACACAACCTTAGGGTTTTCTTATTTTTTTGTAAACTTGTAAAATGAATAACGTGGGAATAGTTTTACTAATTAAAAGCTTAAGGGGCCGGGCTTTGAGCCCTTCCTTTCTTTCTTTTAAATCCAGCCACAAGCACCCCTTTATATTATATTTTTGTGTTTTATTAGGATTCTCGTGTATTAAATATTCGTGACTTAAGTTCGTGTTGTATCGTGTCGTGACTTATTTAATATAGGTAAATACTTGTCAGTATATATTTAATATATGTAATACTTGTCGTGCATTAATTAATTATAAAGTTCTAATTAACTCGTATTTTCATGTATTTTATGCGGGTTTTACAACTCTTCCCCTCTAAAATGAATAATTCGTCCTCCAATTAGAGATACGATAAGCTGAAAAGGACATAACCGAATTAAAGAAGAAAACGAGGATAATAATTCCGGATAGACACCTCCGTTTCCCAAGTGGCTTCCCGCTCGGGATGGTTCCTCCAAAGGATCCTCACAAATGGCATAGTCTTTCTTCTCATGATCCGATCTTGACGATCTAGAATAGGTTCTGGTTACTCAACGTAAGATAGATCCTCACGAATCTGATCGAGTGGATAAGAACTAATGTGCAAAGATACACGAAACGACATGTGAACATATGGTGAATGTAGTACGTGAACAATTGTGAACGTGATACGTGAACAGTTGTGAATGTGATATGTGAACATATGGTGAATGTGATATACGAAACATATGGTATACGTGAAACATATCATGAACGTGTGATAACAGAGGAGGTAACTCTCAACGATACGAGATGAGACGTGAAATCTGACGTAAAACGTCTGTCTGAGGATGGAAAGTTGTGCTAAACTTGAGTGTAGTCTCCCATGCTTTCTGCAACCCTTCTAGAATGAGACGGGAAGTATGAATCGTAAGATGAAACGAGAACATGAACGCGAACAAGGTCGTGAACGCGAACGTAAAACGTAAATCGTGAGATGGACTAAGAATATGAACGGGAACCAAATCATAAACGCGAATGTGAGACGTAAACGTGAACGTGAACGTAAATTTCTATCAGATATGATCGTTGATGGAATATCATGAAATCGTACGATCTCATATTGAAATATCCTTGTCAACTGGTTAACTACATAATTCTTACGGATATGGAGGAAATGTGCAGACTTTGTCAACGATCGGTAGCAACTCCGATATCATCATGCCTCCTCTGAGTCTGTGGTAATCTGGTAAAAAAATCCATGGAGATCTTGTCCCACTTCTATTCAGAAATTTTCTAATGGCTGTAATAAACCACTAGCACGATGGTGTTCTATCTTAACCTGCTGGCAGATTAGACACTTAGATACAAAAGTAGCTACATCTTGTTTCATATCGCTTCCACCAAAATGTGGCTTGGGATCATGATACATTTTGTTGAACCTAGATGGATAGAAATTGGAAAGTTATTAGTCTCGGTCAATAAGACCTCTCTTTGCGTAGGATCATCTGGAACGCATAATCTAGTGTAGGATTCTCTCCCTTACACGTAATCTTAGTCATGGTAAAACTAACCGTGGGAGACTTCCAAAAATTATGTGGTAGTAATTAACCAAATCCAGAAAACCACGCACTTCAATCACAGACGTCGGTCTTGACCACTGGTGATAACCTCCACCTTCTCCGGATCTATGGCAATCCCTTCTGCTGAACAATGTGGCCCAGAAGTGCCACTTTACTTCAACCAGAATTCACACTTGTAAAACTTAGCATACAGTTACTTCTGTCGAAAAATATGTAGTACTGTACGAAGATGATCCCCATGCTTTTATCTAGACTTAGAGAAGATCTGGATGTCATCAGTGAGTCGTGTCTTGAGAAAATATACGTATGGCATGTGTCTTGAGTGATGTCTTGACATGTGTCTTTAGAAAATATACGTGAGACACGTGTCTTGACTGATGTCTTGACATGTGTATTCAGAAAATATACATGAGCCATGTGTCTTGACGGGTGTCTTGACATATTTCTCGAGATGTGAAAACGAATCAAATTGAAACTTTTAGGTTCTAATGCCAGAATTGGAAGATCGGTTGGACTGCTGACCTTGTATTTCTAGTCAAGTCCGTTACCGGAGTTCCTGTCTTTATTGCTAGAGTAGTTGTTGTCAAGGTAGATGTTACTATCTCCTTGTCTGTCAGCTCCATGACGGTCATTATTCTGACCGTGATTCATGTAACTATTCAGATGAGTGGCCGGCTGGTACCGGTTCCCACTCTTATGCCTGAAAAGACAACTAAGTGACGCAGGACATATAACTGAGAAGGTAAAGACATAAAATGGAATGGTAGCGTCTGGTGGATGAAGTATATCTCTTGTCTGGTCGCTCCGGTCCATCATACTCATCTATGTCCTACAAAATCTCCTAGCGGCGAGCAGCATCATTAACTTGAGCAACCTCGATAGGTGGAATACCCCTGAGATGATCGAGGACCGACTAGCGATTACATATGGAATACGGTAAATGAAGTACACATGGAATATTGTACATGGAGTACACATAGAATACACATGAGATGATCGGTACGGGTGTCAACCATCTGACATGGTTTTAAAGGAGATAAAAGATTTAAATGATTTGAAGACCAAACTTAAGGAAGCAATGATAAGTGTGTAAAAATTTACCCTATTACCACTTAAAACAAGGAAAACTAAACCAAAACGTGAATTTAATAACGTAAAAGTCGGACTTACGCGTGGTTTTGTTTGTTTGTGAAATATAGGTACAAAAGGACCAAAACAAAGAAAACACGGGATTTCACGGACATTTATCGAAGAAAAATTCAAAGATAAAGTCAAAGGACCAAAATTGCCAAAAGATTGAAGTTTGGAGGACTAAAGATGTTGAATTTATGAAGAAAAGAGCTAAAACCAAAATCTGCCAAAGAAGGAGGGCCAAAACTACAAATAGAAGAAATCTATAGAAAACCTTGACACGTGGCCCAATGAGAGCTCAGTATAGTGAGCACACGGATTCAGATCCTACTTGTTACATTCCACCCAATCAAAAGCCAAGAAATGAAGTCACACGGATCACCAACATATACACACTTTTTCAGAGGCATCTCAACAAAAAGAGCCAATCATATAGGCTGCTACGTGTCACCACATCACTCTCCAGCTTGAAGAAGACGATCTAGGTTGTTTCAGACGAAGATCAAAACATGAAATTTTCCCGTCTCAATGATATGAATCCAATGGTGTTGGCCTTTTTTACTACCGTTTCCCCAATAAAAAACACCCAATTTAAATTTTATGAACACAAACCCTAATCCACGTGTAATGTTTTAATTGGCCACTTTGGTTGTCACAACTGACACGCCTGTCACTCCTACCTACTTACCTCACCCACACGCTTCCTTAACCGCCTCACCAACCCTCTCACATAGCCTATATAAACCCAGACGTTCCTCACACACACACAACCCTTTTCCTAGCTTAATTTTCTTTCAATTTTCATTTCAATTTAGTTAATATATATATTATTTTAGCTTATGTAATCTTTCCTTTCCAAATTGTACTTCACTTTCATGAATAATCAATAAAATTCCAAAAGTTTACTGTTCATCATCATTTTCATAATTCTACTGTTTGAATTACTCATATTGTTGTTGGATCGTGTTACTGAGCTTGTGTACAAGCTATAG
The DNA here is from genome assembly GCA_025667525.1 of Glebionis coronaria. Classification (NCBI taxonomy): domain Eukaryota; kingdom Viridiplantae; phylum Streptophyta; class Magnoliopsida; order Asterales; family Asteraceae; genus Glebionis; species Glebionis coronaria. The sequence goes on along the minus strand of JANFOE010001300.1, from coordinate 39,562 downwards.
AAGCTTTCTGTTCATCATGTGGTTGATTTGTTACTGTTTAAGGTTTTTGGAGGGTCTTAGGACACGACACTTGTTAACACATACATAAAGCGAGTAACAGTGAGATGTGAGACACTATCCACTAGAATGTATAGAATTAACACCACTCTTGGAGCAGGGTATGGTGGAATGTTGGCTTGGTGCCAAAGGTATAGCTTAGAATTTCGTTGATGCATTGTATTATGTCTCGCGTTAAGAGATGTCGTGTTAAACCTAACAACTCGGTTATTAAGTATTATTTTTTTTAATAAAGTAAAGTATATGTGGGCCAATGATACCACCTTTTTTATCCTTTGGCACCACTTTCTCTTTGGCTCATCCTACGTTTACAAAATGTGATGGCAAAGAATTCTCATGCCAAACATACATGACACTCACTTTTTCCTTTGACACAATGTTTAACCCTCAACAATACCCAGTACTCTTAAACAATGGTAACTGATATATTTTATTTTTCTAAGCTACATAAAGAATGTTTTTAGATAACCAAAATAAAAATCATAGGAAGTTTCCTAATTAAAAGGTATTTCTGCATTTTCATGTGTAGAAAATTAGCAATGGCGTGCTCTTGAAATCCAAAAATCTCATGACAAATTACAAATTTTAAATGTCGAGGCTCAGATCGGCTTGCTCGTATAAGTTACGAACCTTATAATATTAAAAAGATGTGTCATATTAATTAGTAAAAAGTAACTTTAGAGGAAACCCAAAAAGAATTGCTACATCTATTAAAATAACCCACAAAAAGAAATAATATAAAAAAGATGTGCCATATTAATTAGTTGCTTTTTAAATAATTTATTTCTCTTCTTTTTGATTAAATCGCTCAAAATGTCACATATGTTTTTATGATTTTTTGTTTGTGGTTATTCTGTGGATGTACCAATTCTCAAACCCTAAACCTCCTTAAATAGGGGATGTGCAATAGATTATTGTGTTCACTAAAAAAAGTTGATAAGTTCTAGCGTACGATGTAGTAACATTTATGTAAGGGAAAATGTTGAATACGGTTATCGACCATATAATTTAATTATTTTCTTAACAAATTTAAACTATAAAAAATTATTTTATAATAACTTTAAGGTAAAAAGAAAGTTCGATTTCCGTTTTAGTGATTTGAAACCATTTAAGCTAAAATGAATATATTTTTAGTGATTTTAAGGTAAAAGAAATGTTTGAATACTCTTTTTTTTATGCTAAAAGAAAATGTTGAATACGGTTTTAATCATTTTAAGCTAAAAAAACTAAAAATAAACATTTTAAGCTAAAAAAACTACTCCCTCCGTCCCATATTAATAGTCCACCGACCAAAAACACGTATATTAATAAAACATCACTTTTTCAGCTTTCTCTCTCTTACTTTTTACACAATGACAATTTTGTCCTTAACCATTTAATTTACAACTTATTTATTGTTTGTAATAATACCCTCAATTGAGGGTAATATGGTAAACTTAATCTACATTTCTTATTTATTTTTGGACTGGACTATTAATTTGAGACGTCCCAAAATAGTAATACGGACTATTAATATGGGACGGAGGGAGTAGTAAAAAGAAAATCTAAGTATAGATATATATAATATACTAGACGAGTACCCACGCATAGCGGCGGAAATTCCTAGCGACATATAATTAAGGGATATGTGATATTGTGGCAAGTGTATCCTAACATCTATCAAAGAACATATCAAAATATTTAGTGAAATTGAAGATAAAGGATTACATTAATTATTACATAAGGCTACCCACAACGCTACTAGGTCGCGACCTAGTTTTTTCGGCCGACGACCTAGTGCGACCTATTTGCCACAACCCGGCGACTTAGTACGACCTAGTTCAATTTTTTATTTTTTTTAATATTCAATAAAAATAACATTTTATATTTAATAAAAATAACATTTTATTCCAAAAAAAAAAACATTTTATTCCATACAACACGTATTACACTAAAAAATAATAATTACATAAACTAAAAAACATTACGAAACATTAGAAGTAAAGAGGGTATAATGCATTAGCTAAAACTAATTCAAAAAATTGTCAAATTAATATATGTTGTGAAGAATTAAACAAAGCTCAATATATTAAAATTTGGATTTTTTTTATAAAATTTATATAATTAAAATACGATTAAAACATGTTAAATTTAGAAAAAAAAAGTTTTTTTTTATAAAACACACAAACACAACACATGGGGGAGACTGAACATCAAAATAGGTCGTGCCTAAGGTCGTTTTACCATCGACCTAGTCCAGCGACCGAATCGCCGCAACCCTGCGATTCGATCGCGACCTACTAGCGACCTAATTATTCAGGCTGCGTTGCGGGTAGCCTAATAACTTACAATATATGAAAACCAGATGACAAATTCAAAATTCTATAAAATAATCATGTTAAGCATTTTGTAAATGTAAATAAATAAATAAGTCCTAAATTTAATAAAAAGATAAATTAATACATTTAACTGATTCATGATTGATGAACATGATGTATCATGTTTGACTCAACTTTAGAGGAGTCTAATCCGTGTTTTATTCATTGTAAATAAAACTACAAAAACTTAAATTTACAATAATGAATAATAGAACATAAACTTATGAAAATTTGGGAAAGTGTACAAAGATACAATACAAAACCCATATCATCTCTTCATATTATTCATAAACAAATTTCTTTAATACGTCCTTCAATGATCTTCTACCTTTATTTTTCTCTTGTTTATTATCATCTTCTATTACCTCACCCTGATAAAGAAAAATCAAGAACTAAGCATAATTTAATATACTCTATAACTTTACACAATGTTCCTCGTCATGTTTCTGCATAGTCATAATAAATCATAACTCTGTCACTTATTAACTAAAAAGAGATGATAACATAATTGCACTGTTTCATGTAGAGTTGAGATCAACATAGACCATCTTTTTAACATAGACCATATCAACCAATCACTTTCATTCAAATTAACTTTCCACTTTTTTCTTAAAAATTAAATAACTCACAAACGGTAAATCGTCAAGTGACAAAAAATACACCATTACAACGAAAATTAAATCATCTTTCTATCGAGGGGCACATGTATATACTTTCGACGAACTTTTTTTTCGACATTTTTTCTTAAGTCACGTTTGAGAGAATCATATATGATTCGTCACGAAACATATATGATTCGTCTCGAAACATATATGATTCGTCACGAATCATATATGATTCGTCACGAAACATATATGATTCGTCACGAATCATATATGATTCGTGATATGAATCATATATGATTTTCTGAAAATCATATATGTTTCATGACGAATCATATATGTTTCGTGACGAATCATATATGATTCTCTCAGACGTGACTTAAGAAAAAAAGTCGAAAAAAAAGTTTGTCGAAAGTATATACATGTGCCCCTCGTTTGAAAGATGATTTAATTCTGGTCACGATGGTATGTTTCGTTTTGCGTAACGGTTAACGGTTTGTGAGATATTGAATTTTTAAAAAATATATTTTTGTTGTTAGATGAAAAAAATAGGTGGTTGTGATTGGTTGATTGAGTCTATACTAAAGAAAGGGTCTATGCAGAACTTTTTCCGTTTCATGTAAACTTTCTTTGTAGATCATAAGACCTAAATTATCGAGCTTGTAAAATAAAATCCACCTGAGAAACTCAGATTATCAGTTGTATCAAAGTAGAACACTATTATATGACTTATAATGTACCCAAAGAAAATACATTGTAAAGACCATTATATTTGTGAAAATACACGATGTTCAAATCACACAGACAAGTAATCTACAACCTAACTTTAAAATATAGATCAAATGGGATAAAGTAGAAGAAAAAAAAGTAAAAGCAGTTGGTTACTTGGTTAATGTAACATAAGTAATATACAACCTAACTTTATATCATCTCCAAAGACAATATACGAATCACACACACACAATAATTAAGCTTCAAAAGAAAATGAATAAACACAGATACATATTAAATTCTTCTCACACAAACAAAAAAGACGATGTAAGTTACGTAGGTTTTGTTTGATTTATATATGACATCTGCAAGTTATATACACTCAAATATGACACATAAGCAAAAGCATATCATACCTTGATAGTAGAAGTAGAAACGTACACCGAAACTGCTACAACTATTTTCTAATTGGAATCTCGACCAGTATTAAACAGAAACAAATTAGCATGAGCAATATAAACAAATTATCGTATCACCAACCACAACTACCTGAAATCATCTACATCACCAAGAGATGAGGACATATTCGGCATATGGCGACAATGATAAGAGTATGTATGATGGTGGCAGTGTGGTTCGAACTGATTTTCCACATGAAGTTGACAATTATGGTCTTTTATATATAGGCAATGGAGAAGATTTGACCATAACACAACAATTAGCTTACATAACACGAATTGATTTTTGGAGATTACATGATTTGGAAAGTTCACAAGTCAACTTCACAAAGTGCACGAATCATTCCTAAAGTTATAATTCCTATATTTATAAGTGCACATTTTCACTAAATCACTTATCTATTTTCAACACACGGTTTCATTCTCTTAATTAGTACCTTCTATATATTAATTATATTGTATAGTTTCTATATTTCGTTTGTGAATTTCAATTAAACGGTTTGTATCAATTCTATTCTATATAAAGAATTGTTTAATTTTCAACTTTTTCTATGAGTTTTTTATAATGAAGTATAGATAAGCAAGACATACATATGTGTATATTAAGAATCTTGTTAATAAATATTAATGGTACTTGTGTTTATATATTCACTTTTATTTCTGTCACCAACCCATGTGGGAAATTTGCAAGAGTGGAGTAAATGAATTCTTAAGTTCCTATGATGTTGTAAGTAATTGTTAGTTTAAATTGCAAAAAAGCATCCGTTGTATGTCCAAATCACACTCAGTCCTCACCTTTCCGAAAGCGTAGATACCGTCTTTGTGGGAAACTTTTGGTGCGGATATGGGATATCGTTCGTTGCCGAATTTGAAATGACTAAAATGCCCCAAATTAGAACATCTAAGGCAAGGAAGTTTCAGACAATTCACATTAAGGCGGAATGCTATCCACACACAATATTTCTCACAAAGACAATACTTGCACTTTCCGAATGTATGAACTGCGCCTCCAATTTGAACATACTACATGCACTGATGGACACTATCGCAACATGTTTGTGTTATGAAGTTATCTCGTGTAATCAAACATTAGAAAAGTGCATTTTCAGACATCAAACTAAAAGAGTTTTTTATGACTTAATCAGTTGTATTGTTTTGTTTAACCACAATACCATTATTAAGCTCCGTATATAGTGGCACAGCTGCGTGGATACATTGGTGGGCTATGGCCACCCATAAAGACGATTTTCAAAAAGTACTAAACAATCTTAGACCGAACAACAGAAATGGATGTGAAGCAAGGCATCAGGAAAGGTCTTGCTATTGGGAGAACTGGAGTTTCTTTCGCGATATGGGATTTGATCCTTGGTATAGGAGCTGTTTTGGTTATGTACAAAGGTGAAAATGGAGGGTGTGTTTATGTAGGTGGGCTTGCTTCATCATGGGTGGAATGGCATTGCTAGAAAGGAATTACTTCACAGAATCATCAATAGCAGCATCAAGGATTTTCCGAAGGATTAACTGAACCCCTGAAATATTTAATGGAGTGTTGTTTTCGTGCTCGTTGAATGAGCTAAACACGATGAAAGCAACATTAATGGAGTGTTGTTTTCGTGCTCATTAATGTTATCATATGGTTCAAACAATTCTTGGTAGTCCAACCAAGTTCGTTTTGTTCGTCCCAAGTTTACAGTTTTGATCCAAAGTCGTATTGACCCATTACCCAAACCACCCCGTTAGCAAATACTGTACACTAGCATCAAGAAGGTTATTTTAGTGAGTACTATGTGATATGCATAGCCAAGCTTCTTCATTGCCGTTCACTATGAAAGGTACCTGTACAAACTACTTCTCAACATTATATCTATTTGGTATGATTGTACAAAGTACAACGTATTTCAAAACAGTTCCATCACAATCAATTCCTAGAAACAGCGTAGGTAACAGAAATTCTGGCGTGTGTCCGTTTCTTGTTGGTTATATACTTATTTCTGGTCCTTTTAAGCAATTAAGGACTTTTTGAACTGCTGCATCTATTCAGAGTCAAGGCTAACGATCCCTCTTTTTGCTGTTTCTTTAACTAGATATATGTGAACTGTCCTGGTGGCAGCACTTACTCTGTCTTTGCGATCAATGATCGTATGTCTTGGGTAAGATTCAATAGTGTGTAATTGTGTATGCATTTTCTGAATTGAACCATCGTAAATTGTCTTGCATCAAGTTTAAATAAGACTATATATCATATTTAAAGTCTGTCTACTTTTACATTCCAAAATCCTTGATCCATTTCTTTCTAACTCTTAATGTTAAACCTATTCTCAGATCAAACCAAAGTTGGCACAGTGTGTTTTGGAGTTGCAGCAAGTGAAGGGGCACTTCTTCTCGCTGGTGGAGAGAAGGGTATGCGATATGCAATGCCAAATGCACGTATTATGATACATCAACCACAAAGTGGATGTGGGGTATGGCTGTATAGCTTAGTTGCTTTTTTTATGCATAATATGTGTTGACAGAACTTTCAGACATCAAATATTAACAGATCTCGAATAAGTGGGGTAGAACCAACACAGTGACTAACTAACTATATCGAAATAAGAGGGGTAGAACAAGTAGTATCTCAGTAAGGAGTAGGACAAGTGAACCAACACAGCGATATCATTATAGGTACACGTGATTCAAAGTACTAAATTTAGAAAGTCCTGACAAATAATTACTACCACCTCCAGCTCGTATCGGTTGTCCTTCTGAATTTGGAAGCGATAACAGAAGTGACACGCAGCTATCAGAATTCTCACACGAATTATTAGAAGCACTTCATACCATGTTGTATGACACGCAATTTGGACGCTCTTACCACCCAAAGTGCATGACTGCAACACAATTTGGACGATTAGTGTCCAATTTTGTGCTGTGAATGTTAACAAAAAAAACTTTCATTACTCTCGTTTCTTCTAAAGTTTCAATTTTATTGGTATAGGAGCTCATTTTATTTTATCAGAATTTAGATATTTCTATCTTGTCAACTTTAAAGTTTGAACTTTGTGTTGGGAATAAGTCACAAGTACTTTGCAGAATTTATATTAGATATATGAATCATAGACTTATTTATTTATATGATGTAATAGATTAATATTTCATAACTAAGACCTTGATATAATAAGCCTGCAAGTAGAATAAGAGTCTGGGCCAAAGGCCAACAGACTAAACTTAGGAAAACAGTATCTGTCACTTATGAATATGTCTGGTACTTTTACCCGACATGTATTTGCCTTTATACCTGTTATCTGATGAAACGGCATGACTCAAAAGTCAAACAAGCACCATTTGACAGTTATTCTGTTATGACAGTTATACATGAAAAGGTATGACTTTTCATGGTACCTGTTAATTAGCTATATATAGGATCAATGTACAAAACTCTAATTATACAATATACACGTTTTATACATATACTTTGTTCCATATATTCATACATATTATACTTACCTTAACCTTGAAGTGGACACGCCAACCTCCTGAAAAGGGAGGGCTTTACCTGGTTTGAGTCTGTGTGGCGGTGGGCTCAAACCCCGTGGATTAGTCGGCAATTGAGTCAAAAATCACGGTTACCAAAAAAAAAATAATATTATTCTTACCTTTCTGCAACAATATTGCATTATCCAAACACCCTGCACAAAATCTGTCTGCATAATTTTCACAGCAAAATGGTTAACACCAATTCTCACTTGGAGAAAAGATGGGATACTTGGATTCTAAGTAACCCTGGACAAAAGTGGTATCAGAGCACAAGGAGGCGGACTATACATGTGACTCTTCCTCGGGATTCTCATCAGTAGCCATCTCATCAGCAGCCATCTCATCAGAAACTCTGTCATGTACTTTAAAAAGAGCATCTTGTGCTGGACAAACACGCTCGTCACAGTTTCGTACTGTCTCACCAATATTGATTTTTGCACTACTCTCAAATCTCATTTTCTTAACGATATCTCCACCCTTTCCCATTATGGTTCCAATTTTCTTGCTAGGGCATAAGTAACGATATACAGTATCATCTGAACTGATAAATATCCTTCCTTTCTCGTCACCTCTATCTCTTCTGTTACTTTTTCCATTATCTTCGTGGTCAGAATGAGGATATGACAGTTTCCGTCATGATTTCTTCGCCCAGCCATCTGGTGCAAAAAAAGGTTTATCTTATGATGCAATGTATATCAATCACCAAATAACACACAATGTGAAGGTTAGCTTTTAAGTAGTTCGCCAACTTCAATATAAGGGGGTGTCTGGGTAAGCTTGTTTGCGGAGCTTAATAGATAATTGTACATTGCAAATGCTATTAAGCTTTTTAGAGGTGTTTGGCAAGATTAATTTAAATGGTTTATAACTATAAGCTTAGATGATGTTTGGGTATCTAAAGCTTAATAAGTCATCAAATCTCAAAAACCTCAAGAAAATCGCTTAAGCTTAGTAAAGGTGTCTCAGGTTGCTTTTTTGTTTTTGCTTTTGCTTGTATACAGAAGCTGATAGGCATCTAAAAAATAAGCACTTCAGAAAATGAGGTAGCCCCTTTTATATGCAGATAAAATAACCTACAAAGTTTATCCTTTTATCAAAATCCTAATATTTTTATGCATATGATAGTACATGATAATATCAAAACTAAACTACTCCATACCTCAATTTGAGTTTGCTTATACAGAAAATACATGTACAAGTACTGGAACAAACAGAAATGCTCTTTTCCTTTATTTGGGCTAACACCCAACAATCTGTAGGGTTCTTTATACATTCATTGGCGTTTCTTAGGATTGAGTATATATTCCGCAGTTAGAAAACAGATTACTAAATGTAATATTAACAACTGTGTTTCCCATAATGCCAATTTTACCCATTTTTTTTAAATATTATGGAATAAGACTTGTATGAAACTCTTTTATATCAGCCGAGTCATGTTTAAAATGTTTAGGTTAATATTCAAGTAGATAGTAGTATTAGACATGCCGTCTGTTGGCTAGGTCCTTAATGAATTATATATATATATGTATGCACAATCAGCATAAGGCTTGAACAATTCAAACATAAATAATAGTTCATTTCTCGTATTTGATTATAGTTTTTGCTGGCATAATTTATAGATCATTCGAATGCAGTTATAGACCTAGAAGCTAAAATTACATCGTGCCATATTTCAGTTTTCACTCGCAAGTTGCAACCGCGAATAAATAAAAAAACACCCGAGCTTTTAGTAAACTCGTTATATAATTAACAAAAGAACACATTGTATCCGAATCACATACATACATTAACCTCGTAATAACAAAGCTAATCATAATCTCAAAAATCTGATTCATCAATCTTAATTCCAAAATATTACAGCTAGGACAAAAATTTCATAAAACGTTTTACTTTAGTAAGTAAAATCTGAGGCAACTTATTAAATTTGGATATTTTTTTCTCCAGGTTCATCGCGCAAACCCTTTCCTCTAACTCTTGGATCTTCTCCAACCTAGCTACACATTCTTGGCAGTCTTTGATCTCCTTGTCTATGCGTTGTAATTTTTTGCGAGCTATGATCAATAGCTCAGCTTTGCTAAGACCGAACTCACAAGCTGCTCCATTTATTCCCTTCGATTGAAGAGTTTCGAGAATTCTGGACTCTCGACTATTAGCCATTGTCGAACTTTTTTCTTTTTGAGCAACTATTGTCGAACTTTTTTCTTTTTGAGCAACCATTGTCGATCTTTTTTCTTTTTGAGCAACCATTGTCGATTTTTCTTTTTGAGCAACCATTGTCGAACTAGAGAGTAGTATAAAGTAAATAAAAGTAAACAATCGATAAGAATGTGAGAACTTCTTTAGTTTATATAGACATGATTAATGGAATAAAAGGAAACTATTGTTAGGCGGTTTAATTATACTTTATGAGTTTAGGCGGTTTAAATAGATGTCGGTGTTCGATACAGTGTTCAATTTTTTACTTACTAAAGTTAATGCCGGCCTTAGACCCTTAGTATTGGGCCAGGTGGGTGACAGCCCAGCCCAAGGCAGCAAGGCATCATTTTGTAAGTTCATGTTATATTAGACTAGGTTTAGTTTTGAAAGCCCGTGTTAATTTTGTATTTTCAACATTCAAAAGCTCACAGTCCATAACAGAAATTTTGGGTGTGTTTAGTTAAAGAAAATTATCTCACTTTACTAGAAAAAATTTCATTTGAGTAATGGAAAAATAATAAATATGTTTAGTTCTATTTTTTTTTCATATTTTTTAAAAATCAAGAAATTTTCATTTTCTAATTTTATATAGAAAACTTCATATTACACTTTTCTATTTCTTTTCCCAAATAATAATAAAACATGTTCCTATATCTTTTTCTAACCCTATTTTACGTTTCCGTCACTTTTTTACGCTTTTTTTTAATTTAATTTTTGTCAGTGTTTTCACGTTTTTGTCATTATTACGTTTTTCATAAGAATTTTGACGTTTTCATCAGTATTTTTACGTTTTTATCAGTATTTTTACGTTTTCGTCACTAAATTTACATTTTCGTCAGTATTTTTACATTTTTGACATTATTTTTACGTTTTTGCCAGTAAACTAACGTTTTCGTCAGTTACGTCTTTATTTTTATGTTTTCGTCAGTATTTTTACGTTTTCGTCAGTAATTTAATGTTTTCGTCAGTAATTTTAAAAAACTGACGAAAACGTAAAATTACTGACGAAAACGTAAAATTAATGACGAAAACATAAAATTATTGACGAAAATGTAAAAATAATGACGAAAACGTAAATTTACTGACGAAAACGTAAATTTAAGTTTCCTCAGTTATTAACGTCTTCGTCGATATTTTTACGTTTTCGTCAGTTATTTAAGTTTTCGTCAATTATTCGCTTATCTAGAAAAATGAAATGAAATTTGGAAAATAAAAATTACAATTTCATCTAAACATGTTTTCATAATTTTCAACTCTTCTCTAAAATATGAAATTATTCTTTTCCTCTAAAAATATTAAAACATAAAAATATGAAAAGTTTTTCGCAATTAAACAGCCCCATAAGTTTCACAGATATAATACAAAGAGTTAAATGTAGGGTTTTTTTCAAGCCCATGTACGTAAGCCTGTGTTACACAAAATTAGACTTTCAGTTAACGAATTGACAATATCAAAAAGTAAGTTACACAATATAACCAATTGAGAAATCTCAAGATCATTTAACAAGAAGGAAAAAAAAATGTACAAGACTACGAGTATTGGTAATTTGACAATGTGAGCAATCAAGGCATTATCACTTTCATATTTTTCTTTTTGACTCTCTTCAAGTAATACCATTCAATAATTTATCCTTATTATTGTTATTTTGCTATCTCGCTATTATGTTTAAACTACCATATTGCGTCGTTCACAGCCCACGATTACGTAAAATAGAAAAAACAACAACAAGAACAAGAATTCAATAAAGCTCAATTTAAGTCTTTATATCTGTTTGTTGTTAGACAAAAAAGAGAAAATAATAATGTTAAAAAATATTGAAAGAAGTGAAAATCCAAGGAAATAAGGTTTTCAAAATAAAGGATATTAAAGTTCTATTTAACAAGTATGATGAGACGATAGAGGCTGAACGTATCGACATTGTTTAGTATAGAAAGTATATTTTTTTAACAAATTGACAAAATAATTGATGAATTTGAAAAAAATGTTCCTTTTTTAATTGACAACCGTTGTAAAAATAAAAAAATGTTACAAAATAACGCAAGAAGATATCAATTTAGATGATATAGGCCGATCTTGTAATTCAAAGTTTATTTTCTTATGTCATACTAGTCACATTTTACTTGATTAGTAAAATTCGGCGTGAAGATGAACCGCCTAGCTTACTTGACTATGTTTAAACCTCTAAAAAATCGTGTGTTTTTTGTTTGTAAAGGGCATATTTTATTGGGCTCTCTCCGGGCATCATAAATATCAGGACCGGCCCTGACTACCATAACCACACGGTATAAAAAACCAACAACTAAATGGCTTACGTCTAACCTCTTTACAAAAGTTGGCAATAATGTACCGACGAATTTGTACTAGATCTACGGAGCACTATTATATGACGAGTTTCTACTCATCTTTATACATAAGGTTATATGATGAGTTTCTACTAGATCTACGCATTTTTACTAGATCCTCTTGCGTATCATATGCATAAGGTTATATGAGTGATTGGCATGCGTGTACAAAACTATATTATTAAGAGGCACAAAAATATATGAAACATTGAAACCACATCAAACAAGAGCAAGGATTCTTGGATCAAAATTTCTCCCATAATGTAAAACCCGCATAAAATACATGAATCATTAAACACGAAAACACGGATTAATTAAAACTTTATAATTAATTAATACACGACAAGTATCATGAACATTAAATGAACAATTACAAGTATTTCGTATATTATTATTTATTTATGACAAGTATTTACGTAAGTGTTCACGTATAATAAATAAAGCACGACAACAATTAACACAAGTTAAAAACACGAACACACGTCACAAATAATAATACACGGGATTTAATAAAAACGAAAACGAAATATATACTTAAGGGTGTTTGTTTGGCTGGTTATTAGAGACAAGGAGAAGGGCCCATGGCCCGGCCCGTTAATCAACTTAACTAGTAAAAAAACATTCCAGGGAATTCATTTATTACTTTTTACAAAAAAATAACAAAAATCCTAGCCTCATTTTCTCTCTTGGCCGCCGGTTTCACAAAGAAAAGGGAAGAGAAAAACCAAGTTTGATCTTTGATTGTGTTCGGAATTTAGTGTTCGTGTTTGTTTCTTTAATCGTATCACATACGGTATCCCTAAATCTTTAACCTTTTCTTTTAATTATATCGTTGATCATGAATTAATAAAAATAAGTTATGAACACATGTGTTGAAAGATTTAAAACATGAATTAACAAGTTGGTTTGGGTTTTGGTTTGGTTTGTCACGGAAACCGATAGCCAAAGGCTCTCGGTGGGGGTTTTTTTCGGCCAGCCGAACCCCAAAAAGGGGTCGATGGCTGTTTTCTTTGGGAGGCCGCAACACAAACAACACCCGCAGGGGGTGTTTGGCTTGGCAGTGGCTACCGACAGCAGCATAGCTCTCAATGGGAGGTTGTGCGCCAGCAGTGGGAACCGGCTGAGACTGGTGGTAAACCACTCGGCCGGTGGCTAGTCTCGGCAGGCAGCGACAAAACCACAGCCGCAGTGGTTGTGGTGATGTTTGTTGTTCGAGCAAGCCGAGACCATGGGGGTCTCGGTGAGAGCTTGTCATGGGGGATCGGAAACCGAACCAAAGGGGTGTTTGGTTATACATTTTATTTAATTAATTTGAGATTTAGGTTATGTTAATTAATTAATTAATCATGAAATTAACATTGCCCCATTAATTAAATAAATTATACACTTATAATAATTATTTTATATAATTATTTTATATAATTATTCATGATAAGTTACATGGCATATTAATAAGTGTGTAAACACTTATCCTTTTGCCACTAAAATCAAGGAAAAACAAGACCTAATCATGTGTTTAACATCCTAAAAGTCAGAATTACGCGTGGTTTTCTGTTTTTGTGTGAAATAGGTACAAATGGTCAAAAGGAAAGAACACACGGGGTTTCACGGTCAAATGTTGAAGAAAAGTCCAAGAAAGAGACAAAGACAAAGTCAAAGAACCAAAAGTGTACCAAAGATCACAAAAACCGGCAAAATCGACACGGGTTTGAAGAAAAGATCAAGAAAGCCAAAGTCAAGCTCGTTTTAGCGGATTTAATATTTATGGAGTTAAACGAGCTTGTGGGTCCCACATTTGGATTAATGGGCCCAAAAGCCCATTAACAAAAACAAAGAAACCACTTTTTTACCAAGAGCCCACCAAAAGCCCAAGTCTTATTCACAAAACATACGGATGGGAGTATTTGGTAGTGTTGGGCCAAACCCATTACACAAAATAAATAGGACGATAGAAAAAAAGTTTTTAACTTTGTTAAATCAAAAATTTTGGTCAAACATTTACCTTATTTACTCCCACACCAACCGTTTATCTAACCTACTCATACACTTCTTTTTCGTTAAAAACAAAGTTACCATCTCTCTCCTCACCCCTAAACAAACGCAACCACCACCATTTTTTTACCCAATCTCAAAACCCTAATTCACCCTAATCAAAAATTACACCAAAATAAGTTGGGGCTTTTTATATATTCGTGTGATTCACGCGATTGGTATTAATTCCCCATAAAAATCGGAGGAGCACCATGTTGTGGTCCTCATCTACGTGGCCTCTCCTTTGCATGTGATTGGATGAAACAAATCATCACAAACCAATCCTCTAATAAGAAGGCTCCACATCAGATTCAAACTAGCACAAGAAACACAACCCATCCATGGTGGCAATCCATGTGATGGGTAATGTGTTCTCAGCCATTAGATTGAAGAATGAAGAAAGAGAGAAGAAAAGAGCGGCTGGGATTTATCTACTTGCTCACCAAGTTTCACCAGCAAGGTTTCTAGGGTTTTCCTATAAAAACCCCTTATCCTGTAATTCATTGTGTGCAATTTTTATTTTAATTTTATTTTATGTAAAAATAGTTTTTAGGTTTAATTGTAATTTTTCTTTTTCCAAGTATTGTACTCAGTTTAAATAATTAATAAAATTTTTCTTTAGTTTAAATCTTGTCTCATTTATTTTATTTAAAGTTACTGCAATTTCTTTAAGCTATTTTATAATCTGGTTACTGTTTTGAATTAATTAATATTATTAAAGTAAAAAGTTGTTTATAAATTTCCCCTACTGGGAAATTTTATAAAATACGGTTCGAAGTTGATTTGATGGTTCGACGGTGATGATTCGGTTTGATGGTAAGGGTGGTGTTCTGATTCAGTTCATCAGTCCGCTTAGCGCGTGACTGCTTCCCAACGGTTTCGTCACAAGGTTTTTAGTTTCTTTCTTATTATTATAAGATTTTTATTAATTAGTTTATTTATCATATTCTGCTTTTAGTTTTAGCCTTCTTAGTTTGTTTTGGATTTGAGTTTGTTTGGATCTGCTTATTTAGTTATCTGCTTGTAGTTTTTATCTGTTTTTTGTTCTTTGGTCTGAGTTTGTTTAAACTTTGGTTGGATCTGCTCATAGTTTTTTTTATCTGCTTATTGAATCTGCTTATTGGACTGTGTAGAAACTAGAAGGGGGGGGGGGGGATTGAATAGTTTCTTATATTTACTTGTTAAAATGTGGTTTCCAAAAATCCTTTTTTAAAAACTTAGGCTTGAGGAAATATGTGAAATCTTCTTATGCACAATATGAACAATGATAGTGTAACTAAACTAATACTAACAAAAATATATCCACAAAGAATAAAAAGAATGATAGTGTAGCTAATCTAATACTAACACATGTATATGCATAAAGAATAAAGAATGTAAAGAGTTAAGGGTAAAGAAAGATCAAACCGAACACCAAGGATTTATAGTGGTTCGGCAACGAAGCTCACTCCTCGTTCCTACTCCACTCCTCGAGTATTCCTTACTCGAGAGTTCACTACACAACAAGCTCCTTATGGTGGAGAAAACGGTACACGTCGCTTAACCAATTTCCAACTCTAAGCTAAACGTCGAGCCCTAATCGTAGCTAGGACCAATCTACACAACTATACTTAGTACATACACAACTTCCAAATAGACACAACTACTTGTTTCTTTACTTATTTCTAACTTTTATGTTTAGTATTTAATAAAGGCCAAGGTGGGTTATTTATGATGGAAAATGTAAACCGTGCTTTAAAATTAATGCATTGCATGAGGGCATTGCAATGGTCAAGTGTAGGGGATTTAATAAGTGTGAAAACACTTATCCTTTTACCACTTATTTCCAATAATAACAAGACCAAAACGTGTGATTTATGTCGTAAAAGTCGGAATTATGCGTGGTTTGTGTTTTTATTGTGTTTTAGGACCAAAATATGAAAAAGGAAGAAAACACGGGCTTTCACGGGCGTTTATTGAAGAAAACGGGAAAAGACGAAGTCAAAAGATCAAGAGTGCAAAAAGAACGGAAGTCCAAGGCCTATTCTGAAGATTTATCGAAGAAAAAGTCTAAAGACGGAAGTTTTAACGAAGTCAAAGAACTTAAGTCTAATAGAAGAAGAAAATTAAAAAAAGACAAGTTCAAATCCCGAGACGACAAAGACGAAGAATTAAAGTCGAGTCGAGAAAACGTGAAGAAAGAAGATGCAACACATGCACTCCTTCCACCTTCCCTATAAATACCCTCCTAATAGTCATTAGGAGGAGAGTTAGAGTTTTTAGTTAATTTTTCACTTTTTAGTTTTCTCTAGTTTTAGAGAGAGAAAGTCTAAAACTTTCTCTCACTAGTTCATCTTTTTCTTTTAATCTTTCAAGATTAAACACTTTGTATTGCTCATTTCATTAATCAAAGTTCTATTTTAAGCTTTTATTTCTTAATCTCATTCTACTTTTCTTTGATTTAAGGTTGATTTTGGTGCGTATATCATAAGATCCGTGTTGTTCTAATTGATTTCGTGCTTAAAAGTTAATCTTTTGATCATTTTATAAGTTTTCATTTGATTAAGCTTTAAGACTTTTGTGCTTATTGGCTTATTTTTATGATTAGCTTATTTTTCTTATTAAAAAGTTTTATTAAAAAGTTTATGTTTTTATTGTTTAATCTAAAAAGTTGTTTGATTTCGAGTCGGATAAGTTGAGTTAAGTGCTTATTTGATTCGGTTTTGTTGATTCGATTTAGTTTTGGGAATAAGCTCCATCTAATAGCTTATTTTCTAGCTTTTCACTCGAATCCCTTAGATTTCGGAAAGGGTTTAAAACCCCTTTCCGATTGGCTTTTCCGACCGGACCCCATCTTCACATTCCGATTGATCCAATCGGATTAGGGCTTTGACTTTCCGATTGAGCCACCTTAATATTCCGATTTGTGTGATTCTGGTCATTCCGATTGTTAATCTTTCCCATATTCCGATTGTGGGCAAGTTTTATATTCCGATTGGGATTGTTAGCTGCATTCCGATTTGACCCTTCCCCATATTCCGATTGGGCGCATCATCACCACGTTTCGATCAGACCTTATTTGCACATTCTGATCACCAGATCGGAATACATTCCGATCTGGGGCCTTTTTGTGGATTATTCCGATTGATTGCATTGTTTGATACTCCGACCTTACTTTCTTTTAGTAATTTTCTAAGTGTTAGTTTTATTTAGTGTGCTAGTATTTTTCCATTGTTACCTTTAAGTTTTTAAGCTTTTATGTTTTCTCGTCATTTAGATATTAATCTTTTAACTTCCTTTTTACTCAACGACACTTTAATTACTTGCTAATAGTTTAAATCAAACAAACCAAACCATTCTCTTGATTCACCAAAAGACGATTGAGTCGCACTTTAGACCGGTTTTCAATTCGAAAAGACTTGGGACTAACGAAATTATTTTATACAAGGGTAAAACCAAGTATTAAATGGCGCCGCTGCCGGCTCTTTTCGTTAAGATAAACGGTTTCTAGTGAGAGACGCATTGAATTTTGGGATCCGTTCTTTGAACGTTATTTTCATTGCTATAAAAATTTTCAAAAATCCTAAAAAATATAAAACTCTTCAAAAATACAAAAACATTAAAAAACCTATAAAAACCAAAAAGATTATATAGATATTCTCTTTGTGTATATTTTTCTTCTGCAGGTGCATGCGTACTAGATCTACGAACTATCCTGAGCCCGAGACTCTTGAAGATTTAGATATGGCTGGTGTTAATAACAACAATAATCACCCACCTCAACAAAATTTGAATAACAACAACAACAACAACAACAATGTCCTCTTACCTGATTTACGAACCATGGAGGAATTGTGCCAACCCACCATGAATGGACGCGGAGGCCCGATTGCGCCGATGCATATCATGGCTCAAGAGTTTTCGTTGAAGCATCACATGATCCAACAAGTGCAAACTAATCCATTCGCCGGAATGCCTAATGATGATGCCAACAAACACCTCGACAAATTCATTACTATCACTCAAAGCATGAAGTCCCCCGGTGTTTCTATGGATGACCTTCGCCTCCAACTTTTTCCACACTCGCTTTCTCACCATGCCGAAAAATGGTTTGACCGTCTTCCTAAGAATTCTATTCATACGTGGAATGACATGACTCAACGCTTTTTATCGCGCTACTTTCCCCCATCCATGGTCACTAGCCTTCGTAACCAAATCAGTGGATTTATGCAAGAGAATGATGAATCGCTTTTCGATGCTTGGGAACGTTACAATGATTTGATCGACCGCTGTCCTAATCACAATATGCTCCCCGTCACTCTCATTGACACCTTTTACAATGGTCTCACTTTTCGTGATCGTGACACGATCAATGCCGCCGCCGGTGGTACTTTTATGAAAAGGAGACCGGAGGAGTGTCGAGAGTTGATTGAAAACATGACTACTCACCACAAGAATTGGGATTCTTCCGCATCCTCAAGATCTAATCAGAGAGTCAATGTTTCATCTACTTCTTCCACTACCAACTCGTCTGTTTTGGAACGTGCTATTCTTGATATTAACAAAAGTCTCCAAATTTTGACTTCTAACCAAACTCAACAAGCTAAAGCCGTTGCTATTTCTTGTGACACATGTGGTGGTCCTCATTCCTACAATGAGTGTCCTTCTACTCACGGCACTTATTCTGAAGACGTTAACGCAGCATATGGTACTTATCCCACGGGAGGCTATCAAGCTCGCCCTCAAGGAGACCGTAACTTGCTAAGTTATCGCTCCAACAATTATCTTGCTCCTCCTGGTTTCCCTCCTGCAAACCAAAACCAACAACAAAGCTACAATCAATCCCAACCTCGTGCAAACAATCAGTATCAATCCCAAAGAAACCCATACCCAACTCAAGGAAATTCTCAAGCTTACCAAGCTCCACCTCTCAATCAACCGATGGCAGTGAATCCAGATGTAGAGACATTTATGAAGACCAATCGGGAGTTGGTGACGAATCTTCAGAGTCAAGTCCGCAACTTGAAGGGAGAAATGGCAAAACAAGGGAATGATATTCGAGCCGAGCTAAGGAATGACATGGCCAAACACAGTGATGCAATTAATGCAAACATGCAAAACTCTTTTAACAATCAAGCTCTTCACCTTCGTGATATGATTGGTTCGCTCATCCAATGTAATCAACCCTCTTCTTCGGGTACTCTTCCGAGTACTACCGTTGCGAATCCAAGAGGGGAGATGAAAGCAATCACCACTCGTAGTGGAAAAGGTTATATGGAACCCGAGCTTCCTACACCTCCACCGGTGATTGTGAACAAGGAAAAAGAGCAACTTTCCCCACCTCCTTCACCCTCTATCCCCATTTCCCCACCACCCGTGGTTGTGAGTGAGCCTATTCCCTTAAAGCCTTCTTCTTCATCCAATATACCTTATCCTTCAAGGTTGAGGAAAGAGAAACAAAAGAGCAAGGATGATATTCAGGTTTCAAACTTCCTAAAAATGTTTAAACAATTGAATTTTAACATCTCCTTTGCCGAGGCTCTCGCTCACATGCCCAAATACGCTAAGATGTTTAAAGATCTTTTAAGTGATAAGGAAAAGCTTCTTGACATTGCTCATACCCACCTTAATGAGAATTGCTCCGTAGTGCTCTTAAGGCAATTGCCCACCAAACTTGGTGATCCGGGTCGCTTCTTGATTCCTTGCAACTTCCCGGGAGTAGAGAATTGCATGGCCCTAGCCGATCTAGGTGCCAGTATAAACTTAATGCCTTTAAGTGTTTGGAAGCAATTATCTCTCCCCGAGCTAGTCCCCACCAAAATGACTTTGGAATTAGCCAACCGTACGGTTGCTTATCCAGTGGGGATAGCCGAAGATGTCTTTGTTGGCGTTGACAAATTCACCTTCCCGGCGGATTTTGTCGTCGTTGACTACGAGATGGATCCTCGTGTTCCATTAATCGTTGGACGTCCATTCCTGAGGACCGGTCGCACTCTCATTGATGTAGCCGCTGGCGAAATAATCATGAGAGTTGGTGACGATAAAATTGTCTTCAACATGGGTAAGATTTCTAAGCAACCTTATTCATATGAGAGTGTTAATGCTATTGATGTTCTCGATGAGGCTTGTGAAGAACATTTTCATGATGCTTGCAAAAGTACTCCTTCTTCTCTACCCAATGTTGAGACCGTTGCCTCTATTGCTCCAGCATTGACTCCTTTTGGAGAAAGTGACTTGGATGATTTCGAAGCTAGCTTGGGTCCTCTCGATATTAAGTATGATAATTTGTCCACCAATTGGGATGAAGACATTCATACTATTGAGAGACTTCTCAATGAGGACCCGTTGTCTCCTCTTGCTCCTAAAGAGGTGACTAATGATGATCCATCGTTAGTTTCACCATCTATTGAGAATCCTCCTACTCTTGAGCTTAAGGACCTACCGCCTCATCTTGAGTACGTTTTTCTGGAAGACGACGAGAAGCTACCGGTCATCATCGCAAAGGTTCTGAAAGAAGACGAAAAAGCCCGACTTGTCGCTGTTTTGAAGAAGCATAAACGAGCTATCGCTTGGAAAATCTCCGACATCCGCGGAATTGATCCTCACTTTTGCACACATAAAATTCTCATGGAGGACGACTTTAAGCCCACAATTCTAAGTCAACGAAGGGTGAATCCTAAAATCCATGAAGTCATTAAAAAAGAGGTTATCAAACTTCTTGATGCGGGTATGATTTACCCTATTTCGGATTCACCATGGGTTAGTCCAGTCCATTGTGTGCCTAAGAAAGGCGGCATCACCGTTGTGCCCAATGCGAACAACGAGTTGATTTCCACCCGTCTCGTTACTGGGTGGAGAGTTTGTATAGACTACCGCAAACTCAATGATGCCACGAGAAAGGATCATTTCCCTCTACCTTTTATGGACCAAATGCTTGAACGTTTAGCGGGTAATGAATATTACTGCTTTCTTGATGGTTTCTCGGGTTATTTTCAAATACCCATCGACCCCCAAGATCAAGAGAAGACAACATTCACTTGTCCCTATGGCACATTTGCTTATAAACGAATGCCTTTTGGCTTATGCAATGCCCCCGGGACTTTCCAAAGGTGCATGTTGGCTATCTTCCATGACATGGTTGAGCAAACCATGGAAGTCTTCATGGATGATTTCTCGGTCTTCGGGGATTCCTTCTCTTCTTGCCTTGCCAATTTGGAACTTATGCTTAAGCGGTGCCAAGACACTCGCCTTGTTCTGAATTGGGAAAAATGCCATTTTATGGTAAAAGAAGGCATTGTGCTAGGACACAAAATCTCTAAAGCCGGTCTTGAAGTCGACCGTGCTAAAGTAGATGTCATAGCCAAATTACCTCCACCTTCAACCGTGAAGGGTGTGAGAAGTTTTCTGGGTCATGCGGGCTTCTATCGTCGATTCATTCAGGATTTCTCTAAAATCGCTCGCCCGATGACCCACCTCTTGGAAAAAGATACTCCTTTTGTCTTTTCTAAAGAGTGTCTTGAAGCCTTCAATCTTCTTAAGGATAAGCTAACTAAGGCACCGGTCTTGGTTACCCCAAATTGGGAGCTGCCTTTTGAATTGATGTGCGATGCTAGCGACTTTGCTATTGGTGCGGTTTTGGGCCAAAGAGTGAATAAACACTTCCAACCAATCCACTACGCTAGCAAAACAATGACGGGGGCTCAATTGCATTATACGACAACCGAAAAAGAGCTTTTAGCTGTTGTCTATGCTTTTGAGAAATTCCGCCCCTATCTTGTTTTATCCACCACCATCGTATACACGAACCATTCCGCGTTAAAGTACTTGATGACTAAGAACGATTCTAAGCCAAGACTTCTTCGCTGGGTTTTACTCCTTCAAGAATTCAACATTGAAATTCGCGACAAGAAGGGAGCCGAAAACCTGGCCGCGGATCATCTGAGCAGACTTGAGGATCCATATCAAGGGGATCATCCGAACAAAGAGATAAATGACTCTTTCCCCCTTGAGACCTTAATGTCTATAAATCTCAATCTTGATGGCACCCCGTGGTTTGCGGACATTGCAAACTACTTAGCGGGTGGTATTCTCATCCAAGGGTTAACATCCCAACAAAAGAAGAAGTTTTTGAACGATGTTAAGACTTACTTTTGGGATGACCCTTATCTATTCAAACAGTGTGCTGATCTGATTATTCGTCGATGTGTTGACGGACCGGCAGCTTTTGACATCCTCCAAGCTTGCCACAAAGGACCCACCGGTGGTCACTTTGGTCCCAACTACACCGCTAAGAAAGTGTTTGATTCCGGATTCTACTGGCCCACCATTTATCGTGACGCTCACGAAATGGTTAAGAATTGTGATGCTTGCCAATGTCAAGGCAAGATCACACATAAGGATGAGATGCCTCAAAATTTCATACAGGAATATGAAATCTTTGATGTATGGGGCATCGACTTTATGGGGCCATTTCCATCATCCAAAGGGAACAAGTACATCCTCGACGCCGTCGACTACGTTTCAAAATGGGTTGAAGCCAAGGCTCTTCCTACGAATGATGCGAGGGTGGTTGTGAACTTTTTGAAGCAGCTTTTCGCTCGATTTGGCGTTCCTCGTGCTATCATCAGTGACCGCGGGACTCATTTTTGCAACGATCAATTTGCAAGAGTCATGGCTAAGTATGGTGTCAATCACCGTCTTTCCACCGCCTATCATCCCCAAACCAATGGGCAAGCCGAAATTTCCAACCGTGGCTTGAAGAGAATTTTGGAGCGTACTGTGGGAGAGCATCGTGCCGCGTGGGCCGATAAGTTAGATGATGCTCTGTGGGCTTTTCGTACTGCTTACAAGACCCCGATCGGTTGTACACCTTATCGTCTTGTGTACGGGAAAGCCTGCCACCTACCCATCGAGCTGGAACACAAGGCGCACTGGGCCTTGAAGTGGGCTAACTTCGACATCATCAAAGCCGGTGATCATCGCAAGGTTCAACTCAACGAGCTAAATGAACTAAGGAATGAAGCTTATGAGAACTCGCTGATCTACAAGGAGAAGACGAAGATGATCCACGATGCTAAAATCAAGAACCGAGAGTTCCACGTTGGTGATCACGTCTTACTCTTTAACTCTCGGTTGAAGATCTTCTCTGGCAAGTTGAAGAGCCGCTGGTCTGGTCCATTCACCGTCGCCAAAGTCTTTCCGTATGGGACCATTGAGCTTTCTCAGCCAAATGGGCCCAATTTCAAGGTGAATGGCCAGCGTCTGAAGCTATACCTTGGTGAGGACATCTCTCAAGAGATGATTCCATCCCTCACCACGTTCCCCATGAACTAAAATTGGGTCGAGTCAGGCTCATGACTCGGTGAACAAAAACAAGCGCTTCTCGGGAGGCAACCCGTGTTCTATCCTTTACTGCTTTCATAATAAGTGTAGGGGGAGCCCCACATATGTTTGTTGTCTTGTTTCTTGTGCTGTGCAAGGATTAAAGCTTTAGAGAGCATCTTGATGACTTTTGACGAACCGTGATACCGTGTTTCCATCTTCCCGGTTCTATCCTAAACTCTTGTGATTCAATATTTCGTATTCTATATGTTCACATTGAATTCACTTTAGTTGTCCTTTCCTCAGCAAGATTTAAACAAAGTGCACAATGTCATAAGTGTAGGGGAGTTTACTCCCACATGCTTAAACATTGAGGACAATGTTTATCTCAAGTGTAGGGGGGGACTTCTATCGAAGTAAGTGGTCTTTTCCATGAAATTGCCCTCATTTTAACCGGAAAATTTGATTTTTCGACATTTTTCAAAATTTTTAATCTATTTTGGCCTAGTTGTATAGTTGTATTTGCCTTTGTTATGTTTCCGTTGCTAGAATAAATTTTTAATAAAGTGGTTTTAGATTTTTCTTAGTCGTGAACATTTTGACTCAACCCGAGTTTACTTACCTAAGTTTACTCTAGCTAGTATCCTTAACGTGTTTAAGTCAAGTTTTGCTAGGCTTTTATATAGGGAGCTATAAAACGCGAAAGTCTTAACTCTCACGGGTTAAGAACAAGAACTTTTCGCAAGTTCCTATAATTGATCCTAGAGAGTCGTTTATCAAGGGAACTTTAAAATGCGATTTCTAAAACTTGAAAAAGTCTAAGAAATTGCAAGATCCTATAGGCGACTCGAAAACCCAAAACTTTGATTTAATAGGCTAAGCATCCACGAGTCTCATTCCTTGAGATTTTAAACTGTGGAGAACGAGAGATGATAGAGCCAATTATAAGTTCGGTATTCTTTCGTGAATTTATGTGAGTTAATTATGAGCCTTTTCTCCCTCCGCTTGTTAATAAATTTATCTGCAATAAATAAGGTTGTACGATTTAAAAGGTTACTTAGCTTCTAGCCCCAGATCGTTTAAAAGTTGCTCGGTACGGATTAGAGTTCATAGCCACGGCATAACTTATTGAAGCGGGATGCGAAGATTGGCGAGTCCGAAAAGGCCCTAACAAGGCATGAGGGCTACATTTTGTTGCTAAAGATCCAAAAGTGATGTGAAGAATCATTTATCGAAAATCTATATGAAGGATCAAGACACACAACGAAAAGCAAGAACTCCCCAAAAGTTATGGAGAAGTCTATCCGAAAAGACCCTAACAAGGTATGAGGATAAATAGATCCAAGTCCTAAAAGGAGGCGGATCGTTGTATATCAAAGTCCAAAATAAAGATTGGAGAAAAATGAAGAAGTCGTGGTCCAAAGATGAAGAATCTCTCAAAACTTCAAGTGAAGAAATTCCTATTATGAAGAGAAGACCATTATTTCAAGAACGTCTCTCAAGATTCGAAGTATGAAGTCCCTGCCAAATATCGGTCCGAGAAAGGTCTCAAATCGTGAAGCGAGTTATGCCAAGATATGAACTTTATGAGGTCCCGAGAAGCAGTTTTAAAAGATTTGGTCCTTTAGCTAACTATTGATTAAATCGTTCACTTTATTTTCGGACTAAATAACTATCGAAATAAGTCAAACAATGCATCCTCGTGATCATTCAAGACAAAAATAAAATATAAGAGATACACCTAGGAATAAGGGAGTCTAAGTGAATAATTGGCCCACATGAGTTCGCGATAGTTTGCTAACTTATAATAACAATGATCTCGTTTTTAAGCTTGGTATGGGGAACGTGAAACTTGAGGATGATAAACGTTCATGGCCGCCAAAACCCAATGTAAGTTTTTAATTTCTTTACTTATTTCTAACTTTTATGTTTAGTATTTAATAAAGGCCAAGGTGGGTTATTTATGATGGAAAATGTAAACCGTGCTTTAAAATTAATGCATTGCATGAGGGCATTGCAATGGTCAAGTGTAGGGGATTTAATAAGTGTGAAAACACTTATCCTTTTACCACTTATTTCCAATAATAACAAGACCAAAACGTGTGATTTATGTCGTAAAAGTCGGAATTATGCGTGGTTTGTGTTTTTATTGTGTTTTAGGACCAAAATATGAAAAAGGAAGAAAACACGGGCTTTCACGGGCGTTTATTGAAGAAAACGGGAAAAGACGAAGTCAAAAGATCAAGAGTGCAAAAAGAACGGAAGTCCAAGGCCTGATTTATCGAAGAAAAAGTCTAAAGACGGAAATTTTAACGAAGTCAAAGAACTTAAGTCTAATAGAAGAAGAAAATTAAAAAAAGACAAGTTCAAATCCCGAGACGACAAAGACGAAGAATTAAAGTCGAGTCGAGAAAACGTGAAGAAAGAAGATGCAACACATGCACTCCTTCCACCTTCCCTATAAATACCCTCCTAATAGTCATTAGGAGGAGAGTTAGAGTTTTTAGTTAATTTTTCACTTTTTAGTTTTCTCTAGTTTTAGAGAGAGAAAGTCTTAAACTTTCTCTCACTAGTTCATCTTTTTCTTTTAATCTTTCAAGATTAAACACTTTGTATTGCTCATTTCATTAATCAAAGTTCTATTTTAAGCTTTTATTTCTTAATCTCATTCTACTTTTCTTTGATTTAAGGTTGATTTTGGTGCGTATATCATAAGATCCGTGTTGTTCTAATTGATTTCGTGCTTAAAAGTTAATCTTTTGATCATTTTATAAGTTTTCATTTGATTAAGCTTTAAGACTTTTGTGCTTATTGGCTTATTTTTATGATTAGCTTATTTTTCTTATTAAAAAGTTTTATTAAAAAGTTTATGTTTTTATTGTTTAATCTAAAAAGTTGTTTGATTTCGAGTCGGATAAGTTGAGTTAAGTGCTTATTTGATTCGGTTTTGTTGATTCGATTTAGTTTTGGGAATAAGCTCCATCTAATAGCTTATTTTCTAGCTTTTCACTCGAATCCCTTAGATTTCGGAAAGGGTTTAAAACCCCTTTCCGATTGGCTTTTCCGACCGGACCCCATCTTCACATTCCGATTGATCCAATCGGATTAGGGCTTTGACTTTCCGATTGAGCCACCTTAATATTCCGATTTGTGTGATTCTGGTCATTCCGATTGTTAATCTTTCCCATATTCCGATTGTGGGCAAGTTTTATATTCCGATTGGGATTGTTAGCTGCATTCCGATTTGACCCTTCCCCATATTCCGATTGGGCGCATCATCACCACGTTCCGATCAGACCTTATTTGCACATTCCGATCACCAGATCGGAATACATTCCGATCTGGGGCCTTTTTGTGGATTATTCCGATTGATTGCATTGTTTGATACTCCGACCTTACTTTCTTTTAGTAATTTTCTAAGTGTTAGTTTTATTTAGTGTGCTAGTATTTTTCCATTGTTACCTTTAAGTTTTTAAGCTTTTATGTTTTCTCGTCATTTAGATATTAATCTTTTAACTTCCTTTTTACTCAACGACACTTTAATTACTTGCTAATAGTTTAAAACAAACAAACCAAACCATTCTCTTGATTCACCAAAAGACGATTGAGTCGCACTTTAGACCGGTTTTCAATTCGAAAAGACTTGGGACTAACGAAATTATTTTATACAAGGGTAAAACCAAGTATTAAATGGCGCCGCTGCCGGCTCTTTTCGTTAAGATAAACGGTTTCTAGTGAGAGACGCATTGAATTTTGGGATCCGTTCTTTGAACGTTATTTTCATTGCTATAAAAAATTTCAAAAATCCTAAAAAATATAAAACTCTTCAAAAATACAAAAACATTAAAAAACCTATAAAAACCAAAAAGATTATATAGATATTCTCTTTGTGTATATTTTTCTTCTGCAGGTGCATGCGTACTAGATCTACGAACTATCCTGAGCCCGAGACTCTTGAAGATTTAGATATGGCTGGTGTTAATAACAACAATAATCACCCACCTCAACAAAATTTGAATAACAACAACAACAACAACAACAATGTCCTCTTACCTGATTTACGAACCATGGAGGAATTGTGCCAACCCACCATGAATGGACGCGGAGGCCCGATTGCGCCGATGCATATCATGGCTCAAGAGTTTTCGTTGAAGCATCACATGATCCAACAAGTGCAAACTAATCCATTCGCCGGAATGCCTAATGATGATGCCAACAAACACCTCGACAAATTCATTACTATCACTCAAAGCATGAAGTCCCCCGGTGTTTCTATGGATGACCTTCGCCTCCAACTTTTTCCACACTCGCTTTCTCACCATGCCGAAAAATGGTTTGACCGTCTTCCTAAGAATTCTATTCATACGTGGAATGACATGACTCAACGCTTTTTATCGCGCTACTTTCCCCCATCCATGGTCACTAGCCTTCGTAACCAAATCAGTGGATTTATGCAAGAGAATGATGAATCGCTTTTCGATGCTTGGGAACGTTACAATGATTTGATCGACCGCTGTCCTAATCACAATATGCTCCCCGTCACTCTCATTGACACCTTTTACAATGGTCTCACTTTTCGTGATCGTGACACGATCAATGCCGCCGCCGGTGGTACTTTTATGAAAAGGAGACCGGAGGAGTGTCGAGAGTTGATTGAAAACATGACTACTCACCACAAGAATTGGGATTCTTCCGCATCCTCAAGATCTAATCAGAGAGTCAATGTTTCATCTACTTCTTCCACTACCAACTCGTCTGTTTTGGAACGTGCTATTCTTGATATTAACAAAAGTCTCCAAATTTTGACTTCTAACCAAACTCAACAAGCTAAAGCCGTTGCTATTTCTTGTGACACATGTGGTGGTCCTCATTCCTACAATGAGTGTCCTTCTACTCACGGCACTTATTCTGAAGACGTTAACGCAGCATATGGTACTTATCCCACGGGAGGCTATCAAGCTCGCCCTCAAGGAGACCGTAACTTGCTAAGTTATCGCTCCAACAATTATCTTGCTCCTCCTGGTTTCCCTCCTGCAAACCAAAACCAACAACAAAGCTACAATCAATCCCAACCTCGTGCAAACAATCAGTATCAATCCCAAAGAAACCCATACCCAACTCAAGGAAATTCTCAAGCTTACCAAGCTCCACCTCTCAATCAACCGATGGCAGTGAATCCAGATGTAGAGACATTTATGAAGACCAATCGGGAGTTGGTGACGAATCTTCAGAGTCAAGTCCGCAACTTGAAGGGAGAAATGGCAAAACAAGGGAACGATATTCGAGCCGAGCTAAGGAATGACATGGCCAAACACAGTGATGCAATTAATGCAAACATGCAAAACTCTTTTAACAATCAAGCTCTTCACCTTCGTGATATGATTGGTTCACTCATCCAATGTAATCAACCCTCTTCTTCGGGTACTCTTCCGAGTACTACCGTTGCGAATCCAAGAGGGGAGATGAAAGCAATCACCACTCGTAGTGGAAAAGGTTATATGGAACCCGAGCTTCCTACACCTCCACCGGTGATTGTGAACAAGGAAAAAGAGCAACTTTCCCCACCTCCTTCACCCTCTATCCCCATTTCCCCACCACCCGTGGTTGTGAGTGAGCCTATTCCCTTAAAGCCTTCTTCTTCATCCAATATACCTTATCCTTCAAGGTTGAGGAAAGAGAAACAAAAGAGCAAGGATGATATTCAGGTTTCAAACTTCCTAAAAATGTTTAAACAATTGAATTTTAACATCTCCTTTGCCGAGGCTCTCGCTCACATGCCCAAATACGCTAAGATGTTTAAAGATCTTTTAAGTGATAAGGAAAAGCTTCTTGACATTGCTCATACCCACCTTAATGAGAATTGCTCCGTAGTGCTCTTAAGGCAATTGCCCACCAAACTTGGTGATCCGGGTCGCTTCTTGATTCCTTGCAACTTCCCGGGAGTAGAGAATTGCATGGCCCTAGCCGATCTAGGTGCCAGTATAAACTTAATGCCTTTAAGTGTTTGGAAGCAATTATCTCTCCCCGAGCTAGTCCCCACCAAAATGACTTTGGAATTAGCCAACCGTACGGTTGCTTATCCAGTGGGGATAGCCGAAGATGTCTTTGTTGGCGTTGACAAATTCACCTTCCCGGCGGATTTTGTCGTCGTTGACTACGAGATGGATCCTCGTGTTCCATTAATCGTTGGACGTCCATTCCTGAGGACCGGTCGCACTCTCATTGATGTAGCCGCTGGCGAAATAATCATGAGAGTTGGTGACGATAAAATTGTCTTCAACATGGGTAAGATTTCTAAGCAACCTTATTCATATGAGAGTGTTAATGCTATTGATGTTCTCGATGAGGCTTGTGAAGAACATTTTCATGATGCTTGCAAAAGTACTCCTTCTTCTCTACCCAATGTTGAGACCGTTGCCTCTATTGCTCCAGCATTGACTCCTTTTGGAGAAAGTGACTTGGATGATTTCGAAGCTAGCTTGGGTCCTCTCGATATTAAGTATGATAATTTGTCCACCAATTGGGATGAAGACATTCATACTATTGAGAGACTTCCACCTTCCCTATAAATACCCTCCTAATAGTCATTAGGAGGAGAGTTAGAGTTTTTAGTTTCACTTTTTAGTTTTCTCTAGTTTTAGAGAGAGAAAGTCTTAAACTTTCTCTCACTAGTTCATCTTTTTCTTTTAATCTTTCAAGATTAAACACTTTGTATTGCTCATTTCATTAATCAAAGTTCTATTTTAAGCTTTTATTTCTTAATCTCATTCTACTTTTCTTTGATTTAAGGTTGATTTTGGTGCGTATATCATAAGATCCGTGTTGTTCTAATTGATTTCGTGCTTAAAAGTTAATCTTTTGATCATTTTATAAGTTTTCATTTGATTAAGCTTTAAGACTTTTGTGCTTATTGGCTTATTTTTATGATTAGCTTATTTTTCTTATTAAAAAGTTTTATTAAAAAGTTTATGTTTTTATTGTTTAATCTAAAAAGTTGTTTGATTTCGAGTCGGATAAGTTGAGTTAAGTGCTTATTTGATTCGGTTTTGTTGATTCGATTTAGTTTTGGGAATAAGCTCCATCTAATAGCTTATTTTCTAGCTTTTCA
Organism: Glebionis coronaria; assembly: GCA_025667525.1. Lineage (NCBI taxonomy): Eukaryota > Viridiplantae > Streptophyta > Magnoliopsida > Asterales > Asteraceae > Glebionis > Glebionis coronaria. The sequence goes on along the minus strand of JANFOE010001300.1, from coordinate 8,884 downwards.
CTCGAATCCCTTAGATTTCGGAAAGGGTTTAAAACCCCTTTCCGATTGGCTTTTCCGACCGGACCCCATCTTCACATTCCGATTGATCCAATCGGATTAGGGCTTTGACTTTCCGATTGAGCCACCTTAATATTCCGATTTGTGTGATTCTGGTCATTCCGATTGTTAATCTTTCCCATATTCCGATTGTGGGCAAGTTTTATATTCCGATTGGGATTGTTAGCTGCATTCCGATTTGACCCTTCCCCATATTCCGATTGGGCGCATCATCACCACGTTCCGATCAGACCTTATTTGCACATTCCGATCACCAGATCGGAATACATTCCGATCTGGGGCCTTTTTGTGGATTATTCCGATTGATTGCATTGTTTGATACTCCGACCTTACTTTCTTTTAGTAATTTTCTAAGTGTTAGTTTTATTTAGTGTGCTAGTATTTTTCCATTGTTACCTTTAAGTTTTTAAGCTTTTATGTTTTCTCGTCATTTAGATATTAATCTTTTAACTTCCTTTTTACTCAACGACACTTTAATTACTTGCTAATAGTTTAAAACAAACAAACCAAACCATTCTCTTGATTCACCAAAAGACGATTGAGTCGCACTTTAGACCGGTTTTCAATTCGAAAAGACTTGGGACTAACGAAATTATTTTATACAAGGGTAAAACCAAGTATTAATGGTCCACTATTTATAGGACAAAGGAGCCAACGGCTATATCTGCCCGCGGTACCTTATCTTAGCCCGCGGTACCTTATCGATAAGGTACCGCCTAGGCGCTAAGGTACCGCCGGACTAGACTCCGCTCCTTTTTGTCCTTTAGTGGTGGAGGTCTTATCTGGATATAAAAAATATCCTGAAAGGATATTCTTAACCAAATAAGAATATGCCATTTTCAAATTTCAAATAATTAATTTAATAAAACATTTTCTTAAAAAGAAAGTTTAATAAAAACTTGTCACACTTAATAAAAAGTGAGTTTTAAGAAAAGATTAAATCACTTGATCACTTGATTAAGGTTAGTACTTGTTTATCCATACCTTAAGTGAAAATGGGTAAAATGAAAAATACTTGAACTCAAGAATTCATTTTTCGTTGTTTTCGTAAATGCTTGTTTTTACATATTGTCGTAATCAAAACTAAGCGAGACCGAAAAATGCAAGTAACGTTTTTAGTCATTATTGCATTAACAATCTCCCCCTTTTTGATTCCGACAATACATAAACTCAATCACACAAAAAACAAGATTTTCGAAGACGAGTTTATTCATTTCTCCCCTTTTGTCGAAGCAAAAAGGTTGCGTAAGCCGGTGTTGAAGAAATAGACTTTGCAAAGACTCCCCCTTGGTGCTTACTCCCCCTAGCTTGGGGCACCGAGGAATCGAGATATGGTGACAAGCTACATAGAAGGGTTAGTTGAATAAAAGAAACAACCAACAATATATAGCAATAGGTCACAAAAAATAAAAGAGAAGAAAAAACAAAGACGAAGATCCAAGATAGGTTACTAAAAGAACATCATACAAAGAAGTATGGAAAAAAAAGAAACAAGCCAAAAGCATAAATCTAATCCTAGTTATTCTAGAATTCTAAGATTTGCTTGAATTTGGTGTCTTGTGGATAAGCAACCAATGCTTATATGAAAGACAAGGTAATAGCGGAGGGTGGTGGTGGTGGCTTGTTGGAGATCTCATAATCAAAGTGAAGAGGAGGCTTGATTAAGAGACTCTTGATGTAGCTCAACTCCTCATAGATGTGTGCCATAGCAAGATGTTGATATTGACAACAATGACAATATGTTCCATGGTGCATGACATTATCATGAGAAGGAGGAAGAACACTAAAGGGTGGTGGTGGAAGAAAAGATGTTCCACAATCAACATTCTTGGTAGGAGATATGTGATTAAGAGTGTTCTTGGGTGGGTTTGGATTGAAAGAAATTGGAGAAAACGGAGGAGAGTCAAGGCTTTCATTGGGAGAATAAGACATTTTGGATGTGAAGTAATGCAAAATGCTTATTGTTTAAATAGGGAAGGCTTAGGATATTTTTGGGGTGGTCAAAGGGTTTGAAACAAAGATTCTCAAAAATGTTGGAGCAAATCTGGAGTTTCAGACAAAAACCCGAAAAAGGAAGGCCACTGTAGGCGGTTCCTTATCTAGGGTGGCGATACCTTATCAATAAGGTACCGCGGTTCACATATGGAACCACCTGCAAAAGCAGGGTTTGGTGTTTGGAGGAAGATTTTTCAGCAAATCTTATTTTTCTAGTCTAACTTATCATAGGGATATGCTTAAAAGCAAAGATAGACAAAGAAAACATATGCAAACTTACCAAATAGAGATTTGACCAAAATACATGGATTAAAAAATTAATGTAGGAGGTGTGTAAGACAAGACCTTAAGTCATGACACAATAATCCTCCATGATTCTATCTTGTTCTTGCTATGTTTGAGAGAATCATACATATGAATTATGTAAGCTCTAGATTAATAGCGAGAATCTATGAAAAATCGTTTTTAGATTGAATTAACAATGTCAAACGAATTTCTCAACCATTTTCGAAAGAGACTTTGGGAATTTTGAAGAGGAGAGGAGAAGATTTTTCAAAAAGAGTTTAAAGGACTCAAGGACTCAAAGTGGTAAAAGAAAACACACAAGAAGAAAACAATTTAAGGAAGATGTTCCATTAATCCTAGACCTAGACGCAAGTAATTTAAAGGTTCCCTCTTAAGTGGCTTAGTGAAGATATCGGCTAAGTTGTCCTCGGAGGGTACCTTTTCAATAGTAATGTCCCCCTTTTGAACATTATCCCTAAGGAAATGGTGTCTAATTTCTATGTGTTTGGTTCGAGAATGTTGCACGAGATTCTTGCTTAGGTCTATAGCGCCTTTATTATCACACATGATGGGAACATCATCAAGAGAAATCCCGTAATCAACAAGCGCTTGCTTCATCCATAGAGCTTGTTGGCATGCTTTTCCGGCACTCACATACTCGGCTTCCGTGGTGGATATCGCAAGAGCGGTTTGTTTCTTGGAGAACCAAGAAGTTAAACAACAACCCATGAAGGTACAAACTCCACTAGTGCTTTTCCGGTCCACATAGTCTCCCGCATGATCCGAGTCCGCGTAGACAATGGTTTCTACGCCGGTCCCTTTAGGATACCATAATCCCAAATGTATAGTGCCTTTAATGTATCGGAAGATACGCTTAACCGCTTCAAGGTGAGAGGTTTTGGGAGCCTCTTGGAAGCGAGCACAAAGGCAAACACTAAACATGATATCCGGTCGAATTGCCGTTAGGTACAACAAACTACCAATCATACCTCTATATTTGGTGTTGTCTACCGAATCACAATCATCATCTACGGTGAGTTTAGTATCCGAGGCCATAGGGGTCTTCATTGGTCTAGTTTCTTCTAATCCAAATTTCTTTAGCATTTCTTTAGCGTACTTAGATTGACTAAAGAAAATACCATCGTCCATTTGTTTAATTTGGAGTCCTAAAAAGAAGTTAAGTTCTCCCATCATACTCATTTCAAACTCATCATGCATGATTTTGGCAAAGTCATCACACAATTCTTGACAAGTTGAGCCAAATATAATGTCATCAACATATATTTGTACGATTATGAGGTGAGGACCTTTCTTCTTTGTAAAGAGTGTATTGTCTACCATTCCCATGGTATACTCATGTTTAACAAGAAACGCTTTAAGTCTATCATACCAAGCTTTGGGTGCTTGTTTGAGTCCATAAAGTGCTTTCTTAAGCTTGTAAACATGGTCCGGTTTCTCAAAATCAATGAAGCCGGGAGGTTGAGCCACATATACCTCCTCATTGATTAAACCGTTAAGAAATGCACTCTTTACATCCATTCGTTGAAGCTTAAAATATAAGGCACAAGCGTAGGCTAAAAGGATTCTAATTGATTCTAATCTAGCTACCGGTGCATATGTCTCGTCATAATCAATCCCTTCTTGTTGATTATAGCCTTGAGCTACAAGTCTAGCCTTGTTACGAGACACAACACCATTCTCATCTAGCTTATTCCTAAATACCCATTTGGTTCCTATAATGGTAGAACTTCTAGGTGAAGGAACAAGTTCCCAAACATCATTGGCAACGAATTGATTCAATTCTTCTTGCATCGCAATGACCCAACTCTCATCCGTCAAAGCTTCTTTAACATTCTTTGGTTCAATCAAAGAGACAAAACAAAAGAAGTTGCTTTTGTTTTGGACTTGAGATCTTAGGGTCCTTTGATTTAAGTCACCAATGACATTATTGAGAGTATGATCCCTAGACTCCTTAATGTTTACTTCCTTTTCAACACTAAGGTCTTCGACTCCTATTTTTCTAACCTCTTTGGCTTTAACTACTTCTAATTCATCCAAGTCATCATCAACCAATGGTGGTGTCTTGGGTGAAGGAGGGGTTTCATCAAAGGATACATTGAGTGATTCTTCAATAACCCTTGTGGTTCTATTTAGGACTATGTAGGCTTTACTAGTTTGGGAATAACCTAAAAGAATACCTTCGTAAGACTTTGGGTCAAACTTGGTAAGGTAGTCTTTGGTGTTGAGGATAAAGAACTTGCTTCCAAACACCCTAAAGTATTCTAATGAGGGTTTCTTACCTTTAAGAATCTCATAGGGGGTCTTTCCTAGGAAATGTCGAATAAGAATTCGGTTGAGAATATAAGTCGATGTGTCCACGACATTGCACCAAAACTTTTGAGGCAAAGATTGCTCGTTTAACATCGTCCTACTCATCTCTTGGAGAGTCCTATTTTTCCTTTCAACTACCCCATTTGATTGTGGAGTGCGAGGAGCCGAGAAGTTATGGGTAATACCATGAGCTTCACAAAAGGCACCAAATTGCACTTCATTATCAAATTCCCTACCATGATCCGTCCTAATAGAAACAATTGAACATCCTAGTTAATTTTGAATTCTTCGACTAAAGATTTCGAAGTGATCGAAAGCTTCCTTTTTAGATGCCAAAAATCTAGTCCAAGTGAATCTAGAATAGTCATCAACTATAACTAGGGTATAAGGGTTACCTCCATAACTCCGTATGGTGGAAGGTCCAAAGAGATCCATATGTAGGAGCTCTAAGCACCGAGAGGTCGAAACCAAATTCTTGGCTTTGTGACTTGAGTGAACTTGCTTTCCAACTTTGCAAGCATCACAAAAGTGACTATCAAACTTAATCTTGGGGAGGTGTCTTACCAACTCCTTAGAGACTAAAGATTGAATTAAACGCATATTAGCGTGACCTAATCTCCTATGCCAAAGAGTAGAACTATCATCTATAGTCGCAAGACATATGTTGTCTTTTGACTTCTTATTAACCTTCATGACATAAAGCCCATGCTTTCTAACACCTTTACCAATGACTTTTCCATCTTTTACGATTTCACTGTCATGTTCCGAAAAGATGACCTTACACTTATTATCACAAATTTGACCTATACTTAAAAGGTTAAAACCTAAGTTATCTACGTGCTCAACATTTTCAATGGTCATGGAGTCAAGATAAACCGTACCTTTGCCAATGATATTACCACGTAGACTACTAGCGAATGTGACGTGCGAGAACAAACTTCGATTACCCGTCATGTGTTTAGAACATCCACTATCCTTAATCCACTCATCGGGCTCCAAATCAATTCCCAAGCATATCTAGGTAACAACACACAAGATCAAACATTTGGTCCCCAATATCTCATGGGTCCAAAATTGTTAGTTCCAAACATCCCTTGCATTTGGTTGGGATGCATGAATGAGGAGGGGATTCCCCATGGAGAACAAAATGGAGGAGGGTAGTAATTCATGTAACCATTTTGTTGTTCATTATTTCTCCTAGGTGTGTTTGATCTAGGTTTAGAGTTATTATTATTCCTTCTAGGTGTTGGAGTTTTACTTCTAGGTCGTGAGTTGTTTTGATTATCTCTTCTAGGCGTTGTCGTTCTACTTCTAGGCTTAAACTCATTCCGTACTCTAGGTGGAGTAGAGGATAGTCTAGATAAACTTCTATTTCCATTAAGAGGTTTACTTAATGGCTTGTAGAACTTACCAATAGCATTGTCGTCAAGTATGGGTAATTGTACCTTATTAACAGTAAGATGCTTTAGTTTTTCATCTAACTTAGACTTTTCATAAAGTTCAGGATTTTCACAAAATTCATCTTCTGGCCGCGGTACCTTATCTATGGCGGCGGTTCCATAGTGATAAGGAACCGCGCCATACAATTTGGAACCGCGTCCAGTGGGCGTTTTTTGTGAAAACCTGACTTGTTTTGGTTCACTAGTTGAGGCTTCATTTGAGTTAAAACCTAGACCAAGTCTTTCCTTAGAATGAACTTGTTTGTTTAACATATCATCAAGAGCACTAGTACCTTTCATGAACTTTTCCAATTTAATGGAGGTGCTCTTGAGATCTTCATTCTCTAATCTAAGTTTCTCACAACTTAAGCAACCTAAATCAACCTCTTTGTTTAAGTTTAGCCAATTTCTCCCTAAGTTCATTGATCTCATTTTCAAGCTTAGTTTTGGTTGATTTTAAGGTTTTATTCTTTTCTATGAATTTAAGACTAAGTTTGTGTAAGCTATCATATTAGCCTTCAAATTCAATGTCATCTAAAGTGGAACTATCATTGCTATAATATTCGGTTTCGGAATGTACCTCTTTAGAAGTGTGAGCCATAAGACATTTCTCCTCTTTGGGGTTATCATCATCATCTTCACCGCTATCGCTCCAAGCGCCACTAACGAATGCCGTGTGGTTCTTATCACGAGCTGGCTTTGGACAATCACCAATGAAGTGATTTGGATCACCACATCTAAAGCAATTCCTATCACCTTTTTCGTTCTTGACAAACCGATTCTTTGACAATGGTTTCTTGTCATAGTTGGGTTGCCTAACGTGTTGGCCTCGTCTCTTGAAGAACTTCTTGAAATCTCTCACCACCAATGCATACTCCTCGTCGTCGCTTTCCGAGGAACTATCATGGTCACTTTGTGCCTTCTTGGCTTTAAGTGCAAGAGATTTCCTTTCACTCTTGGTTTTCACTAATTCCGAGTCCTTCAAAATTATCATCTCATGAACCTTCAAGTTTCCTATGAGTTCATCGAGTGATAAAGTTGAGAGATCTTTCGACTCTTCAATCGCCGTGACTTTTGCTCTCCACTTTGGATGTAAGGCCCTTAGAAACTTCCTAACATTTTTCTTGCTAGAAAAACCTTCATCAAGTGCTTTTGGACTAGTAATAATGGTGTTAAACCTAGCAAATGCACTATCAATAGTTTCATCTTCTAAGATGACAAATTGTTCATATTGTTGGACAAGAAGATCGATTTTGCTTTCTTTGACTTGGCTATTACCTTGGTGGGTTACTAAAAGAGTGTTCCAAATATCTTTAGCGGTTTCACACATAAAAATTCTTTCATACTCTTTCTTAGGCAAAGCATTATAAATCACCATTTTAGCCTCATTATTTTTTGAAAGTTTCTTTTTAGTATCGTCATTAGCTTTGTCAAAAGTGACCAATTCTTTTGTTTTAGAAACTTCATTAAATTGAAAGGGTAAAAAATCACCATTGGTAATAACATGCCAAAGATCTAAATCTTTTGATTTCACATAAGTTTCAAATCTATTTTTCCAATAAATAAAACTATCGGTTTCAAAAAGTGGCAGTCTTTGCATAGATTGCCCTTCTAGGTACTTGTTGGAATCCATAGATCGATTCAAGTTTTAAAATACAATATACTTTAAAAATTCTTGAGCAACCGGCTCTGATACCAATAGTAGAAACTAGAAGGAGGGGGGGGGGGGGGGGGGGTTGAATAGTTTCTTATATTTACTTGTTAAAATGTGGTTTCCAAAAATCCTTTTTCAAAAACTTAGGCTTGAGGAAAGATGTGAAATCTTCTTATGCACAATATGAATAATGATAGTGTAACTAAACTAATACTAACAAAAATATATCCACAAAGAATAAAGAATGATAGTGTAGCTAATCTAATACTAACACATGTATATGCATAAAGAATAAAGAATGTAAAGAGTTAAGGGTAAAGAAAGATCAAACCGAACACCAAGGATTTATAGTGGTTCGGCAACGAAGCTCACTCCTCGTTCCTACTCCACTCCTCGAGTATTCCTTACTCGAGAGTTCACTACACAACAAGCTCCTTATGGTGGAGAAAACCGTACACGTCGCTTAACCAATTTCCGACTCTAAGCTAAACGTCGAGCCCTAATCGTAGCTAGGACCAATCTACACAACTATACTTAGTACATACACAACTTCAAAATAGACACAACTACTTGGATCTTCACAATTATGACACAACTACAAGTGTATAAAATTAGATCTTCAATGGATCTTTGGTGGTGGACTCAACACTTCACTAGGATAGTGTTCTTCTCTTTGCACTTGGAGAGGAAGGGATGGAAGAACAAGATTCACTTCTTAAACAAGTAATAATCAAACAAATGATCAAAGATTTGAGTGATTAAAGAAGGGGTTTGAATCTGGAAATAAATGTGCAAAAGAGGTGAGGTGTAAAGCTGAGAATGGTCCACTATTTATAGGACAAAGGAGCCAACGGCTAAATCTGCCCGCGGTACCTTATCTTAGCCCGCGGTACCTTATCGAAAAGGTACCGCCTAGGCGCTAAGGTACCGCCGGACTAGACTCCGCTCCTTTTTGTCCTTTAGTGGTGGAGGTCTTATCTGGATATAAAAAATATCCTGAAAGGATATTCTTAACCAAATAAGAATATGCCATTTTCAAATTTCAAATAATTATTTTAATAAAACATTTTCTTAAAAAGAAAGTTTAATAAAACTTGTCACACTTAATAAAAAGTGAGTTTTA